>CM052441.1:74316357-74371823 GCA_028533085.1 Varecia variegata
ACAAGGATTAAAATAGGAAAACTACATGCATTTTTTTTTGAGTAAACTCAATGTACACAAGCACAATGTACCAAAGTAGTAATGAAGGCTAGTTAATGTGTAAAGAAAAAAACGATCAATTACATAGGCTTCTTTATTCACAAAATTGAAGTAATCTGAAATGCTGCTTCCAAAATTGATTGGTTCCAATGTTAATATATATTATTCAGGTCAATACAGAGTGAACCCAAAATCCCTACACATCTTAACATTCTAAGTAATCTTCCAGACTGGGGCAAAGAAACTCTAGATTCTATAGAGTAGATACAAAAGGAAGCATTAGGTTTAAAAACCGGGGGGGGGGTCACTAACACTTAACATTCCTTTTAGGAAAATAAGCCTCGATGTTGGTGAAGTGACAGTCATCATTAAAAAGGCTGAGCAAACTCTTGAAGACTGGGCCATCAGAAGTTTATCTTAAAAAAGCTGCATTATAAGAGACATAACACGGCTTCCAACTCTATGCCAAAGTTTCACTTTAGAAACTATTTACTTAAGACTCCCTAAATACATTTCTCTGGCCAGATATCAGTGTGGTAATTTTTAGGAGATTCTGGGAGAAAGGGGACCGGCTTAAAAGAGCACTTAAAAGCACCATTCAACCCTTAATTCTCTTGGGCCTGAAAACAGCAGGCCCACTTAAGAATATTTGAGTAAAGTGTTTGTATAAGTGAGGGCAAATGTAGGACTATATTAACACAAGTCACAGTTTTTAAAAACTGGAATATATTCTGTTACAAACTAATCCCTAACATATCCCTAAAATAGGCTACGGAATGAATCACAAAGAAATCCTTTGATATAAAACTTATTTTTTTACAGAATAACACAAACACCTCCCTCCCATTCTCCCCAATCATCCCCACCCCCTGCCACCAAAATAATGTGTTACAACACAGTTTACTGAATTGTCCCTCCCTAAAGAGTTTCATTTTTATGTAATCTGATAGTGCTGGGAAAAGTCACTCTAACATGAGTGAGTACTTTCATGAGTGAGGATAATAATATAGTATACAGGTTATAATATTCTTTTATCATATCAGCGTTGATAGAAGTTCCAACAGCAATGTCAACAATTGAACAGGATAATCTTGTAGCTGCAAATTTCACTTCTTGTTTTCCTTTTCTTAAAAAGCTAGCAAAAAATGCATTGGGGTTGAGGAACAGTGTCATAAATCTACAAACACTGAATCCTAAGAAAGAATAATGAAAAGCAGTACTAAAATCACCTCTAAAATTTTAAAAGATTAGAACTCACAAAAAATTCTTTAAATCACTAAAACATTCAAAAAAGAGGTACAGGTTTTCACTCTATTCCATGTTACATACAAAATTCACCTGGGTAATTAACAGTTGTTTAGCTATCAAATTTCATTCCAAAGTCAAGTTTAAGAGTTATCAAGTGATGGCATTATATCTTTAATGTGCATCATTTTACCAAAAAAATAAAATAAAATAAAAATACAAAAAAGAAAAATAGAATTTCCATTATGACCTTCGTACTTTATTACTAGTTCTTCTCAGGCCAAATTAAAATGATATATAACTTACAGACCCAAAGCAGTGTAACAATTTTCTGATTAGTAGGAAGTTTTTGGTGTTTTGTTTTTTTTTCCCCAGATGCAACAACTAAATTACACTCTCTGGTTACAATGACAAAACATTTCCATATATGTCAGCTGTTGGTCACACTATGCTTTTTTAAAATGTTCTAGGATGATATATTTGCAAATTCAGTGGCTCCATCTTTCTATCATTTATCCAGGGTTGATGAGGGGTTTTTTGTTTTAGCAAAAGTCTTTGTTATGTTAAATAATTTATTTCTATAAAAAAGTTCTCACACTAATCCCACCCCAAGGAAGTAATTTCTCATCACTCATACACACACACACACCTGTTGCCATGTGGTTTTTTGCAAAACCCACACTGCTTGCTGGGAGTCCACATATATTTGTTTTCAAATGAGGAGCTATGATCAGAGCCTTCTCTTTTTACAGTAGCAATGTTGTCTGGAATAAACAATGGTGGCTCATCCAAAGAAAAACTTTTGCTGCTTCTTCTTTGGCGGGGTTGTAGGTTCTTCTCAGGTTTTTTTAGTTTCAATTTATCTTCCTCTTTAAAATGCTCAACACCTGGGTGTTCAAGCTCTTCCTTCATGTGACTATTAGTTTTCATTGAGGGGGCCTGCTGCTGAGGCTTATGGCACTGTTTCTGGGTGGAATGTACTAAATGTCCAGTTTGTGCAGGATTATGAGGTTCTTTAGAGCAACCAGGGTGACCATGAGGCTTATCACTCAAAGAATGAGTTAAGGGTTTAGAAATTTGTGCTAAATTTTGATCCTGTAATGTTTTTTTCAAAACAGAATAAGCTTGGTTTTTTATGGATTTAACCCCAGAATTGCAACTCTGAATCTTTGACTCCTTATCAACTTGTTTTTTTCTGACTTTGACTGGCCTATGAAAATTTTGCTGAGATTCTGGTTCATCAGCATTTCGCTTCCCACTTTTGACATTAACTTTAGTTCTGTTCTGCATTACTTCATGCTTTGCTGCAACAGTTTTCTTTGGAGTATCTGTGGTCATGTTTTGCTTAGAATGAATTACAGGTTTTGTGTGTTTTGACTTTATGGTTTTTGACTCTAAGTAAGAAACATTACTTGACTGGCTGTTTCTGTCATCCTGAAGGTTTGCTGTTTCATGAGAGTCTATTTTAGTACCTTCTGTAATACTCAACTGTTTTGAATTTTGGTCAGACAAATCACAAATAGCATTTTCTAAAATATTATTTTCTGGTTCAAAAGTACTAGTATCAACCACCTCTAAGTTTGATTTATTAAACTCGGTGCTCTGCAACTGCTTATTAGACTCTGTGTCTTCGCAATAATCCAATGGTTCTATTTTATTTCTTTGAAGAGAGTTCTTAGCTTTATCATCAGCAACATTCATGGTATTCTTCCTTTCCAAATTACATTCAGTAACTTCATCCACAGAACTAGACAAATCTGCAAGGTTCTTTTCTGTCTTATTTGGATTTGAACAAGCAACATCACCAGAAATACCAGTAGAGGATCCAGGTTCCTCAATAACTTGGTCATCTTCATGAGATAATTTTACTGTCTCCTTTGAGTCTTGTTCAACTTTTCCCTTTGCTATTATTTCTTCAACAATAGCCTCATCCATTTTACCTGAAATGGAATCATTCTGTTCACACTCTTCTTTATCTGAAAACTTAAACAATGGACTCCTAACATTCTTAACTTTACATTCCAACAAAGCTTCATTTTTCTTTTCTTCAACAGTAACACAAGTCTCTGAAAGAAGTGGACAATTTAATTCATGAGATGGCACATTTGCTTCTACCTGATTATTACACTTATGCTTAGAATCTAATCCAGCTTCATCCTTCATTTCAAGACAAGATGACACTGAAGAATGACTTGAAGACACTGATACTTCTGGTACTACTTCAATTTGTCCACTATGTCGGCTGCTCCTTCTATTCTCCTTATGGTACTCGGGTTTCAGAGATGTACAAACTTCTTCTTTAATCTGATTTCTTTCTGGTTGTTTCACCCCTGTTTTAGGGGTAGATACAGTCTTCCCAGATGCTTTTTTTGTGTTACTTAAAGGTGCTGCATTTGAACGCTTGGCAATAGTGCTCTGTCGCAAACTTCTTACTTGTTCTATCATAGGGGAAAAAAATAAATAAAAATAACTTAGCTACTGTGCCATGTGTTTTTATTTCAATACAATTTAGAATATATCACTTCCTTATTCTGAGCTATAAAATTTATTTGCTCATTTCAACAAAAATGTACTGAACAGTTACTTATGATGGTGGTCATGTATACATTAACAAATATATAATGTAACATATATATTACATATTAAATTTTATATCTATCAAAGTTTTCTCTGAATTCTGGCAGGACTGAAAAAACCTCTATAAAATTCAGACTAATAATTACACCTTACTACAAGACATGTTTTCATCAAGTCTCTTATCCATAAGAAGTAACCAAGGACTAAAACAAGTAAAATGAGCTTTCCTTTACCATTAATGTCCATCTTAAAGACCATCATATATTTTTAAACATTAAATATTTCTAAATGTATAAAACAAAATAAATTCAGGTGCTAGTAAAATGTGAACTGAAACTACCTATCACAAACAGGATCTGTGCAAGTTTCAAGATACAGCCTCCAAAGAACTCTAATTCCTTTAACAATGTGCTACCCTTAGTATCATCATTTTAGCATTCATGCTATTCCTAAGAAATTACACATGAACTAGACTACCACACACAGATCACCAAAAAAGAAATCACAACTTAAAAGATTTAAAATGTATCATAAGGGAAAATACTTTAATAAAGCTTCCCACTTTTAACAATGTGCCTAAGAGTCTCCTTTCCCTATCCTGGTACATCCCCCTTGAGGGAAGGAGAAACACAAAGTGAAAAGAACTGGAAAAGAAATGTGAGCTAAATAATTCATGAAGTAGAAAAACAACCCACAACCTAAAATTTGTCATTTCATTTATCACTGGACTGTGAGAATCTTATAAAAGCTATATATCCTCATTTACCTAAAACAGTTCCAGGTGATGCATATAGTTCTGATGTAATTATTAATAGCACTCTTGCACTTTCAAAAGTATACCAGTTTAGATAATAAATTATATGGTCATCCTAATCTTAGGGATGCTTTCTAATTTCCCTAGGACTTGACACAATATTACCTGGATGTTAAGTAAGTACTCAACAATTTTTAGAAATTATTTGGTGGATTATGAACTGTTTATCACATGCTTGGTATGTAATATTTTTAAAATAACTATAATTTTAATAAAGTTTTATTTCAATATTTAGATGATTTTTAAAGCTTTATAGACAGCTTGTAGCAATTTACAGCTCTACTTTATTCATCCTTGAAATAAAATAGATACAAAAAACTTTTAACACCCATTTTACCCATTAATAAATAAATGAACTTTTAACACCAAAGTGGTTGCTAAAAATGACAAAGGAATAGCATATTCAACTGCAAAGGATATTCAGATAAAAAATTGTCTTTCAATAGTAAGTAACTTATTAAGAAAAGGTTAAACTCACTTTTTCTGGAAACAGCAGCAGAATTTTGGAAGCCAAACAAAAGATGATTAAAAAGTAACTGACTGCCTGACAAAGACCAGGCAATTAAAAAAACAAAAAAAGTAAATGATGTAGGAGACCCAAAAGTGACAAACACTAAGCTGGCAGTATTGGCAAAAACTAACAAGACTAACCATCACAAAAGCCTTAGGAATTGGTGGCCCCAGATGATTGTAAAGAGATGAAGGTAGGTGGTTAAAACCAGGATAGGTTGAAAGCTCTTTAAAAGCAGAAGTTAGATCCCTAGATCCCTCTTCTCCCCTACTCCACCTGTTGGCCTTTCCCTGGTCCTAACTCAAAAACTGATGGTTTATTCTCCGGAGAGAGTGAACTGGGTTTCTAGCCTAAGGAACATCAGGCGCAGTTGAGAATGGCAGTAAAGTACACTGTAAGTATATCCGTATACACTGAAAGCTGAGAAGCTCCAGTCAGCTTCCCTCAGGGCTCCCATAATATATTAGCAATCTAATGAGCCCATGGGGAATAACCTAAATTCTGATGTTAGGGGTTCTGCCAAAAACAGCACAGTCAGATCACCATACAGTAGTGCTCAGAGTTGGCAAAATCCAGCCCACACACTTAGAAGTTCCACAAGTTTTAGTTCTCTACCAATAAACATGAGTAATAATCAAGGATCAGATATTTTAGGAAAGTCTCTAGGAAAGGTGGAAGCCACAAAACTTTTTAAATTTTTTTTTTAATGCAACAGAGAAAATAGAAACTATGAAATGAGTAAAAACTTTTAAAAAACACCATTAGTTATTTTATAAAGAAAAAAAGCAATCATAAGAATAGAATGCTACAAAAAGGACCATTCCCAAAACAAACAAAAAAGGGAACATTTAGAAATTGGAAGTACAAAACTTGACAGAAAAGCTGGAGGATAAATGAGAAAATTTCATCAAGTAAAACAAAAGGACAAAGACGTAGAGAGTAGGAGAGATAAAGAAAACGTAGGGGCCAGGCTCTGTTACCTGACAAATAATAACCCCAGAAATTAAGAGCGAAGAAAATAAGGAGACAAATTAACAATGAAATAATTCAAGAAATTTTCCCAGAATTGAACAATAGTTTTCAGCCTAAAAGGATCTACTGAGTACTTAGCTCAATACATAAAATACACCCACACCAAGACACATTTATCATAAAACATCAGAACACTAGAGCTGAAAAGATTCCACAAAGTTCAAGAAAGTAGGTAACATACCTCCCTCTCCAAAAATACAAATAAATTTCTCAGCAACACTAAAGTTAGAAGAAAATGGAGCAACACCTTCAATATTTCTGAAGGAAAATGATTTCCAATCTTGACTCTTACGTCCTACCAGACCATGATTCCATACAAGGTTTAAAGAGTATCTCAAACGCTCCTTTTTCTCACAAAACTACTGGAAGAAGTGCATCACTAAAATGGAGGAGTTAAATCAAAAAAAAAAAAGGAAATAGGAACTACAAAAAAATACAAAGCACAGACTCCTCAGAAGAATGGTAAAGGGAGATTCCTGAATAACACTTTTGCTTCAGGCTTATAGGGCTAACACCAGCCCACACAGGGACAAAACAGAAGGTTTGAAGATGTAACAGAGTATCTGATATGCACACATATATTAAGGAAAGATTTAGATTTAGATAGCTGGCAGAGCAGCTGAGGTGTTAATTGCTGGTATGTAGGCAGTAAACCAAGCAAATGAGAAACAAAAATGCTTAAACCAGAAAGACAAAAGGCTGTACCAAAAAAAAAAAAAGTTTATTAAGTGGATCATTTCTAATAGCATATAAAGGCATAGTAACATAAACAACTACTCTAACAAAATTATATATTGGAAGGATGAGAAAACTGTTCTCTTGTGAGATGGGAACAAGAAGAGGAAAGAAAATCTTCATTATTCAGAGTGGGAAGTCAACAGGTTAATACCTAAATCAGAATAATCAAAAAATAGCAATAAATGCATGTTACTTAGAGATATGGAAGTTAAACACCAGAATAAATAAATAAAAGCTGCTGAAAGAGTTAATAGTGATTTCCTCTGGGTAAAGGGAAATGGGTAGTAGGTACTGGAAATTTACACAGTAAACTGATAAAATCTCAAAACTGATGATCAAAATGCTTAGACTAGCAAACATCAAGAAAATATAATCTCTGCTCAGCAAGTTTACAACCTAACACATCTGTCCCAATATCTCTGATTTACTAGCTAGACCTCTTTGGAAGGATTACCTTGTGCCATTAAACGAGGTGATTTTCTTGGTGATCTCACTGAATTTTCTTCTACTTTATCCCTCAAATTCCTGTTAGGTAAAACCAGTTCTTCTTCATCAATGGTATCATTGCCACTTTCTTTAACAACTCCTTCATCCATAATATCGTCAAGACCAACAACTAGAAAAAAACAAAAACAACAAAAAATTAATTTTTAAAAATATTAGGAATATTAAGTATTTAAAGGCAATACAGAAAATAACATGAGACAATTTTAATGTAATACTACAAAGTCTTGAAAATCTAGGTCTATTCCTAACATGTGAAATTACCACTATCAAGCTTCCAAATCAATTCAGTTTTATAAACGTCAAAGAAAGTATTAGCTATAATTTTTCCTAATTTGACCTCACCTATCACTTTCATTTATTTACCCTCCCCTTGTGAATGTTATAGGCTACTATACCTGGAGTACTCAATTATACCAATTTTGGTTAAAGTAGTACAAACGCATGCCATATCTTCAAAAGCGTGATTTTAGGTTCATGCTAGAACCAAGTTTCTAGTTCTGAGATCGTACTACTTAGAGACTATGCTACATGTGTGAGAGTAAGCAAGGCAGATGTACTTTTGAGTGGTACTCATCCCCACAAAAAAAAAAAAAAAAGAAAAACAGAGAAAAATGAAAAACATAACTTCCCCTTTACCCAACTGCTGGGAAAAATAGTATGTGTCTAATATAGCTATATAATTACATTACCTTCTCCAACTCAAAAGAGAGACAGAGCCATTTGTTTAATTTGGAAGCGGTGGGGGAATGAAAAAGGACTTAAGAACATTGAAGGAAATATAAACACTGTATTCATATTGTCATTAGGTTTATTTCTATACAGAACAAATGTCACTTAACTAGCCAATATGTATCAGTAATTCGAAATGTGCAGTTTTATGAAATCTTGTAAAAAGAATGTGATTATTTAGAACAGAAGGTCTGGATTCAAATCCCTGCTAGAACATTCAAATAAAACTTGATCAAGTCACTTAACCTCTCTATCAGTTTCTTTATCTCTAAAATGAGAATAACAATACCTGTCCTACCTACCTCACAGGGCTGTTGTGAGGACCAAATGAGATGATGTATGAGAACTCACTCTGTAAACTTTAGAGCACTATACAAATGTTAGTTATTATCTTCATCTTAGGGGTTAGAAGGACCCTCAAGAAGTTATCTAGTCCTCATCTTTGTATCCAAGTAGAACTTCATTTAAAAGAGCTCAACAAGATAGTGGTCTATCCTAAAATTTAAAGAGAACAAAATTCTTCATAAACACACTTTTAAATGACACAGTCTTCCTGAAGAGCAATTTGACAACAAATATTGAATCATAAAACTGCTCATATACTTTGACCAAGATAAATTACAAAGAATAGAAGAATGGATTGTGAAGAAAATGCTAGCCAGAAAACACAGTGTGATCCTTGTCAGAAATAAGCAAAATGTATGTGTATGTACATTTAGACAGACAGAAAAAAAAAGACAGGCAGGAAACAGAGAAAATTATAATAGTAATCATAATAGTAATTCTTATCTAAAAAAGATAAGAATATACCTTTCTTCTGTTTTCCAAATTTTCTGCTATAAGCATGTATTATTCTCAAAAACAGACCTTTCAATCACTATGCTATGCACTCAATGTTTAGAGAAGAATATGCTTTAAGAAAATTAATGAAGATTAATTTAAGATATAATTAGGGTAGGGACAGGTGGGAAGTCCAGTTAGGCTATTCCACCATGACAGAATACTTATGTTACCACACATTCACATAAAACCTCAAAAAATTTTTGACATTAGATTAGCAGGTCTACTATGTTCATTTACAACAGCAAATTTTAAGACTTTTCATCAATTCTACATAAAAGTATACATATAATATATGCATTACAAAGATGCATAAACTTAAATAGGAAAAAATACAACAAACTGCTATCAGTGATTATTTCTAAAGGTAAAGTGGATAAGGATTTCGTTGTTGCTGTTGTTTTTTAATCTTTGTTATACTTTCTCTGAGTTTTCCAAATATTCTACAATGAGCATGTATTTTATATTGTTATCAGGAAAGAAAGTTACAATCTCAAAGAGGAAACTAGTACAGGAGAAAAGCATAATTAATAATGTTTGTTGGCAGGGAATGAAAAGGTATGTTATGAATTTTAGAGCTGTATTGCAAAGCAGAATCAACAGAATTTAGCAAGCCAAATCCAAAGGTCAATTATCAGCTTTTAAATTATTCCACTTCCTAGGCATCTGACATAACTGATCCTTCCCTTCTTGAATCCCCATCTCCTCACTTAGTTTCCTCTTACTTCACTAACCACTTCTCAACATCCTTTGATAAAGCCTCTCTCTTCTTGTCGACGTCTACACTTCACAGGGCCCAATGGTTCAGTTCTCCCATCCCTCTTCTTTATCTACACTCACATTCATTCATCACTAGGTGATCTCATCCAATTCTATCTATACTCCAATGACTCCCAGGGGTATTTTCTCCACCTCAAGGTCACATTTGACCTCCAGAAGAGTGTAATTTCACATGTCCATTAAGTTGTCTAACAAACTCCAAATCATCTCTCATCAAGACTATAACAGTCTCCTAGTGACCCAGGTTTCCCTATTGCCAACCCCCTCTCCCAAAAACACAATTTACTCTCCATACAGTCATCGCTGTGAGCCTTCTAAAATATTATATTATCAGATAACATTACATTCTTCTGTTCAAGACCCTCCAAAGCCCTCCCAACACATTTAGATTTAGATTTAGATTTAGAGTCAAAAATCCTTGCCAGGGCCCACAGGGTCCTAACAAGATCTTCTTGTGCCAACTTCTGTGACTTTATCTCCAATTATGCTGATTTACCCTGCTCCAATCACACTGGCTTTTTCCTCAACATGAGGAAGCATAAGACCATCTCAGGGTCTTTGTACTTGGCTAGTCCCTCTGCCATGGAAGCTCTTCTCCCAGATACCTACATAGCTTACTCTCACACTTCATTCAGGTTTTACTCAAATACCACTTTCTCAGAGAAACCTTCCCTAACTACCTATATGCAAAACACACACTCTCATTACTGCCTATGATCCTTAGTATATTTTATCCTTTTTAATGTTTCTCTATATGACATTAAATATGTTTCTTGACAGTCTTCTCCAATAGAGTGTACACTTCACCAGTCAGAGACTCTGTCTCTTATTCTTGGCTGGGTTCCTAGAACCTAGAATAACAACCTGGTATATATTAAGTACTCCAGAAATACTTACTGAATAAAAGATTAAGGGGAAAAGATGGGTCAGGAAAATTTAAACCTTGATAAATGAAAGAAAATGTTTCTGTTAACCCAAAGAAAGAAGTTGGAAAGAACAAATTTGGAAGTAAGAAAATGACTTCACTTTTTAGATATATTGATGACTTGAAAAAAGAGGCGGCAAAAGAAGCATCAAGGTAATACAACATCACAAAAGAAGGGTAAGGAGAATTTCAAGGTAGTAGGGATCAGGAAGGTTAACTGCCTCAGAGAAAACAAATGAAGGAGGAAAGCCACGAGTTTGACACATAGAAGCAGAGGGTCAGAAGACAAAGGGTTAAGAAGTAAATAAGTGAAGAATGACAATAACTACAAGTCTCTTTTTTAAGAAGTTTAATGGTAAAAGAAAGGAAAGGGGGGCAATCAGCTAAAGGAGGTTAAAGAGACAAAAGATGGTTTTTCTATAGAATTGAGAGATGGGGAAGGCAGAGGAGAAGGAAGTTATGGTAAAGAGAATACCCTTTACAAAAAGGGAGATAAGTAAGGGAACACAAACGGGGAAAGAGTGGGGCAAAAGAGGGAAGAGGAAAGTGGGAAGGAGACAAAGAAGAAAAGAGGAAAATCAACAGAAATCTGACCATGTTTTATGTGCCGGAAAATAACTTGGAAGGTAATGATGACACCTTGAGGTTCCATCATCATTCAAAATCATCTTGGTCAACAACTTACAAATTAGAGTAACTAAAACTGAATCTGGGAGATATTTCTCAAAGGTGAGATTTCCAAGAATGCATATGTTTTGGTACTTCCCCTCTTCTTGGCAACACATTTCCTTCAACTCAAAAAGTCTATTTCTACACTAAATCAAGCTCTACATTGCCTCCAAAGTTTCTAGGACTCTCATGCTGAATAAAACCCCCAACAACTGAAGCACCTCCAGTATTGCTTTTTCCTACCTCCCATGTTCTACAACCAGGTGTCATTCTCATTTTGAAGTCATGTTTCCCTCAAGTCTGATACTTAATGCCAACTGTGTAACAGAAGAAATAACCGACCTAGAAGTAGTTGGGCTGAGCCTGACCTTTGTATTGCTGCATAATTAACGCATACCAAATATGAAGAGTTCTTTAGTGTCTCTGACTTGTAAATCTCCCTTTTGTATGGTATTAAAGTGATTTACGCCAATCTCTATTGTTGAGAAATGCAATAAATTTAGCTCCAAATGGTTTTGAAATCTACGATCATACTTAGAAATCTCATTGAGCTTGAATTTAGATCACATTAAAATTCTTCCCATGTCAACCCCAAATCACCCTAAATAAACTTGCTTAAGTGAAATCCTTCTGACACTAATACTACTTTATTCCAGACTATTTAATTCTAATCTATCTTTTTGGGAAGAGGCAAAGAAGACAAAAAAAAAAAAAAAAAACCATTTGGACTTAAATTTATTGCATTTCTCAACAATAGGGACTGGTGGCTCATGCCTATAATCCTAGCACTCTGGGAGGCCGAGGAGGGAGGATCACTTTAGCTCAGGAGTTCAAGATCAGCCTGAGCAAGAGCAAGAGCAAGACCACATCTCTACTAAAAATAGAAACAATTAGCTGGGTGTGGTAGTGCACGCCCGTAGTCCCAGCTATTCGACTATTCGGGAGGCTGGATTGCTTGAGCCCAGGAGTTTGGGGTTGCTGTGAGCTAGGCTGACACCACTCTCCAGACTGGGCAACAGAGTGAGACTGTCTCAAAAACAACAACAACAAAAAAATAGGGATTGGTTTAAAACACGTTAATACCATATACCAGTCAAGAATAGTAGGAAATTCTTCACATTTGGTCTGTTTTAATTATGCTGGCAGTACAAAGGTCAAACTCAGACTAACTACTTCTAAGTCAGTTATTTCCTATATTATACAGTTGACATGAAGTATGAGACTTGAGGAAAAAAAATAAAGAACATGATATCTTTGCACTATCACATCTATTTTATAGAGCTTTTGTTTCTGAAGTAGCATAAAAAAATACGGATACCTCCTATAACAGAGCCCCCACATTGCACAAGACCACCCACCTTCTACTAGGCCTCCCTCTGGTAAGAATTCTTTCCTTCATGGATGATTCACTGACTCTAAGAAGATAAATTCAGCCCCAAATGGTTACTTGTATTGTAATATACAACTTGATAGAGTATATCACACCCCAGCTTCTTTTTGGAATCAATGAATTCGTTATCTATTATCTGTGCTACCTATTTCAAATATTTTCTCATTTACCTTATTTTAGTATTTGGTATCAATCTAAGATAATTTTTCTTTAGAATGCTATTTTCAATTACTCCAACACTATTAAATTATCCATTCTTTCTGCTATAGTTTATATTTAACGCATTCCAAAGTCTTATGTTTAAATTATCACAAATATTTCAACCTTTGCCAAACTAAACTTCATGGTTCATGAGGAATTTCATAGGTATTTGCATGGAAAGGGGAAAGAAGTCTATAAAATACTGAGTTAAAGGAAGTTAAAACAGTGTTTTCACTGCAGAACTTCAGAGTTCTCAATGTACTAAAGGGCATTTATGAGGCAAAGAAGTGTACGTGGTATAGCCTAATTGTTTCCCAAGCTTTATTTTCTCATACATTCCTGCCCCAAAAATCGTTTATCAAAACGATAACACTGGTTATTTCAGGAAAGACTTTTCCCTTCCTTCTTATTCACATTTCTAGTCCATTTTATATTAAAATGTTTTGTTTAAAAAAATTTCCAAAAAATGTTGTATGAATGCCTAGAAAAAGCTAGGAAGATACATACTCAACAAAGGTTTTCTATGTAGAGGGAAGGGGTATTGGTGCCACTTTTTTTTTTTTTTAGTTTTTCTTTTTTATCAAAGTTATACATGCACAAAATTTTAAAAAGTTCTAATTTCATAAAGTTTGTTAAGAAAAACATTAATGCCCAGCACCCACTTCCCCTCCACTTCCCTCTCTGAAATCTCTATTTCTTCACTGGGAAAATAAAGATATTGTCACCCTTCACTGAAGGGTTGCTGTGAAAATAAACCAATGCAGTAATAGTTTCTAACACAGTGCCTGACAGGCAAGCCATAATATCGTAAATAAATGATAGCCATATTAGTATATCCTGGCAGGTTTTATCAAATAGATTTCTATAGCCCTAAATGCCCTGACATTTTACCCATTCCCAACTGTCTAAATAACTATCTAAATTAACTGTCTAAATCTATTGCCAAGATTATTCTATCAAGCTGATATAAAATAAGTAATTATTGTTAGGTCTGGAGCCAAGAGAGACACACGAAGCCTCGTGTGTAGCAAAATGCTGTTTATTTTGAGCATCTGGGTGCAGATGGGTGGAGGCCAAAAAAATCGTCCACGAGAAAGAAGGGGAGAGCTTTGGGTTTTATAGAGGGTTTCTCCAGGGGGAGGAAGTAAGTGGGCCAGAACAGCCGCTTATAATAAATTCTTTTTCAAACAACCAGCTCCTAGGACTCCTGCCCCAGTCACATCCATCCTTCAGCTCCAGTGCCCTCCTTATCAGGAGAGATAGGGAGGGGTAAACTTCGTCCCTATGGGGGTGTGGAAAGGAATGCTCGCTGCAGCTGTCTGTTGGATTTACGATGTTTTATAAGTCTAAGTTTTGCATTAATCACATTCTGTTCTACACATACTTTTCGGGTTCCCACCTGGAACAAACCTAACAATTATTCCCTTAAAATACTCTGAATTATTTCTTTAAATTAATTCCTTTAAAAATATTCACTGAGTACCTACTATGTGTTGCACGCTGTCCCTGATTATTCTAGATACAAGAATACAGAATTCTCAAGACAAATAACCTGGTTTCTTCCACAAATATCAAGTAAAAAAGTGGGGGAAACTTATATAGACTTAACTTACCCATCAACTAACTGAAAGTATTGACCTTACTTCAATTCTGATTCAAACTATAACAATAATGCTGAGAGAATTGGATAAAACTGACTAAATATTTAAAAAATATTGGCAACTAATTTTAAATGTTTTAGGCAATATAATGTTACCATACTTAAGTTTTTTAAAAAATTCTTATATTGCAGAGATAACATGCTGAAATATTTAGAGATGACACCATATGCTTTCTTGCCTGGGCTTCCAAATAATCCTGGGAGAGAGGGATGTTAAGGATGAGTGGAATATAAATGAAACAAGACCAATTAGTGTTTATGCTGAGTAACAGGTACATGGGGGTTCATTATTCTATTCTCACTGTTTCTATATGTTTGATGTTTTCCATAAAATAAAATTTTAAAGATAATTCCCATGAAGCTTCATTTTGATGAGAGTGAAGCAAAATATACAGCATGTTAGGTGATAAGTTATATAAGGAAAGGGAGTGTGGAGGAGAGAACAAAGGATAGTTTACAATTTTTTGTGTGTGATAAGTTTATAATTTTAAATAGAACAGTCAGAGAAAGCTAGGGATAGCTGTACTAGCTTTCATTGCGTAAGAGCTTCTGGCCATGGGAAAAGTGGTGTCCTTATCTAATTTCCAAAAAGGTACTGTACAGGCTAGAAGGAACCTGGGGATGATACAACTGAGGTAACTTTTCAGCAAAAGCCTGACCAAGTTGGGGAACTAGCTTTCAAGTACCCAGACTATGAGACAGGGGCATGCCGAAGATATCAGAAGAATAAAATGGCTAGATTAGGAGAAGTAAGAGGAATACAGCAGACTAAGATCACAGAGGACAAACTGAGTAGGGTCCTGTAGGCCATAAAGACTTCAGGTTTTTTCTTTGCACAAAATGAAGAGTTACCAGGGCATTGTGAACAAAAAGTTGACAAAATCTTAACTTTTTATAGAATCACTCTTGGTGCTCTTTTGAGAAGACTGTAAGGAATCCTGAAGGACAGAAGCAGGGAAGCCAGTTACAGGCTACTGCAGTGATCCAGGTGAGAGAGAGTAATGGCTAAAGCCATGGATGCAGTGAAGAAAGTGAAAAGTACAAGTAGCCAGATTCTGGATATATTCTGAAAAAAAATGCCAACAGGATTTGCTGATGAACTCAATATGGTATATGAAAGAAAGGGAGAAGTAACTTAAGGATGACTTCAGAAGTCTTTGCTCAGCAACTTGAAGGAACTGCCATTTACAGATCTCAACGACTACAGGAATTAGTATTGTCAGAAGACAGGGGAGTAGGGGTATGGGAAGAGTAGGTACCAAGAGTTCAATTTTAAACATTAAGCTTAAGATGCCCAATAAACATCCAAAGCAAGTAAACATGAAAGTCTGGAGTTTAGGCAAGAAGTTGAAGCTAAAGGTATGTATACTTGGGAGTTGAATCAGAGGTTTTTTTTTTTTAAGCTATGAAATCAAATGATATCACAAAAGTGAGTAGAAATAGCAAAGTTGTCTATACTCTGAACTCTGAGACACTCCAATGTTTAGAGATTAGGAAGGTGAAGAGGAGTATCAAAAGAATATGAGAAGCAGCAGCAGCCAGGAAGGCAGGAGAATAATCAAGAGAGAGCTATAAAACAGAGATCAAGTTAATAAATCATTTCAAAAAGCAAAGATCAGCTGAGTTAAACACCACTGACAGGTAGAAGAAAAAGAAACAGCCTTTGGATCTAGTAATATGATAGTGACTGTTGATCCGAGGAGTGGTAAAGGTGAAATCCACATTTGGAGGAGAGATATTGAGGACAAGGAGCACAAAAAATTCTTTCCAGGAGTTTTGCCATAAACAAAAGAACAGAACAATACAAGCATACTAATGAATACATATAAAGATGATGTGTGATGACACTGAAATTCAATTTTAAGGGCTTTCACACACTTTTATACTTCTTTTCCAATTCTCCCAAGCATAGACAAAACAAAAAATAAGGAATATATCCCATCATATAACTATAAACTGTATCTGTGCAAACAGAAAGGCAGAAACCTAACCGCAAAGCATGATCTTCTAATTTCATCCAGAGTACCTAAATGTAGGACATCATAATAAAGGCTAAAAATGCATCAAAGTATTTTTTAACCTACCAAGCAATATTTATTATGAAAATAAGAAAAATACCAAAATGCACATTCTAAATTTTCATTTAGATTAGCTCTGTCTGCCTCATGCTTCAAAAACAGGCGAAGAAGAGGCACTTGGCCATCCACTGGTCAATTCTGAAAAAACTACAGAGAGATAAGGCATGCACTGTTAATATGGGCGTGTAAATTTGGGGGGAGGAGGGACTATTTAGTTGCTTAAGGACTGCTTCTTAATTGTTTAAATATGGCTTTTATTTGTTAGATTTTTCTTTTTTAGTGAGACAGCACATGAGAAAATCAGTCTCACAGTTCATTTATTTACACAGCCCACGAATTATAGGCTCAGTTGGGTGAAAAACCACAAACATGAATGTAAACATGTAAACACAACCCTTGGAGACACTAGCATTATTTATTAACAGTGAATTATTTTAATCTGACAAAAAGATTGACTAATCACCACTTAATGTACACTTTTTATTCACTATTTCTTTGCTTGGACTGTATTTCACTTGCCCAGCATCTTCAAAAGGCTGGCCACTACATATATCTTACCACACAGCTACTCTTAATGTTAGAGAGAGGCCTGAACTGACCAGCCCAACTCAGGTAAACCATGACCTCCGCCGCCAAAAAAACAACTACGCTTCTCTATCACCTTACAATTTACTTGCAAGCTCAATGAGGGCAGGGACTTTATTTGTCTCAAACACCAATGTATCCTCCAGCACCGGAAATAGTCTGGCACATGACAGGCATACAATAAATATTTGTTAAATAAACAAACAGTAGTGTACCAACCACTTTTATGCCAAAGCAAATAATATACCTTATGTACAATTATGGAAGCACATTGTAAATTGCTGATGCCTGGAATGCTATTTAGTAAGAATCATGTTACCATAAAACAGAAATAGATTAAAACAGAAAAAAGCAACTCAGCCCTCTTATAATATGGGTCTTACCATTTTTCACTGAGTTTCACATTCCAATAAATCAGTTCCCCACTAAGTACTTTGTTCTATAACATTTCAGTCGCTTTTACTCAAATATAAGAAAAAGACAAACCGTGCCAACAAAAGGGTTCTTAGAGAGTTACATTTTTTTCAAAAAGGAAGACTTAAGCAATTAACAACCCTAACTTGTAGCAGCCCAGGAAAAGACTATACACACCATTAAATAGAATATAACCTCCAAAAGAGCAGGAATTTGTCATTTGTTGTGTTCTGATACATCCCTAGAACCTACAACAGCAGTTGGAATACACAATGTTCCAACTTAAACATAGCTTGAAGGAATAAAATGCATGAATGGATACAAAAGTATCATGACTCTCAAGTTTCTATCTCAAGAGATTAGGACCTCCACATTCAACTAGACTCAAATCAAAATCTACCCTCAGCAATCAAAAGAAGTAAAATACAACACCTCTACTCCATCACAGTAGTGTCGACTGGTCCCTTGCAGAACTCAAGAGTTAAAATGATAATAGTTTAGAAAACAAAGATTAAAGGAGGCATCCAAACATGGAACTACCCAACAACAAAAACAAAAAAAGCTGCTCAAAAAGATATAATTAGTAGCATTTTTCAGGGTGTACACTTAGGAACCAAAGCCTCTTTTAAGAGTACAACTGAAAAAATCTCTATCTATTATAAAAGGAGTTCTGATCAAGTATATTAAGAGATTAAAGACATGAATCTTGATAGGAAAAAATTATCAACTGCAGTAAGTCTGGAACATATGAGAGAATTATTAGAATTTGGAAGACACAAGAAGAGAATTCTGATAAACATAAACATACTGATAAACATAAACATACTGATAAACATACCTAAGTAAACGTCATAACTTAACGAGGAAAAAAAATGATTAGTATTATAGGTAGTTAGCCTTGAAGCAACTGTATATACAGTAAAATGTATCTTGCTCCATTCCATAACATAGGTTTAAGTGAGTAAATACTTCCTATTATCTTCGATAAGTATCTCTGACTTCTTATGAGCAGTATGGACTGAGTAATTTCTTATATCAAGTTCATTTAAGTTTCCAATTCCAGAGCCTTCCTCAATGAAAATCAAGTAAACAGAAGCCCTCAGAGAAAAACTATTTTAATAAGGTTTATCATCCATGTGTTTTACATATACCCACCCCTTTATTTATAAGAGTGCAGCCCCTTTTGTTTATTTCACCTATTTTGGACAATCTCAGTTTCCTAGCCTGTCAATTAGATGAATAGATGGAATAAACTAGATGTTTAAGAAAGATACACTAGTAGGTCCTAAGACATTATTATAAAAAGCGGAGAAATAAACCTTTCAAAAAAATTTTTTTTCCAGGTGTATTTGTCTCAGGCTTAGCTAATAGAGGGACTTAAAGCCCTACCTACTAAAACAGTACCTAAGGATATTGCTAATAAAAAATGATAAAATAATTTATTTCCCAAGACAACTAGATCACCAATTAAAACCTAAATTATTTTCACTATATTGGTTTTAAAAGATCTTAATATGTTTTGAAAATGTCAGATTCTTGAAAATTTATGTGCAATAATTATTTTCCTATATTATCACAAAGATGTTCATTAAAGCTAATACTGCTTGTCCATTAATCAAGGTTATTTGACAATTTTCCTGTGGCAGTGTGCACCAAATTTAATTTAAAGGATTTTCATCAACACTAAACCTTAAACCTTAAGCTAAGGAAAAAATTTTCTACCAAGCCTTAACAACAGATCAGTTAATTTCCAGGCTAACCTCTTTTTACATATTTGATATATTTTTGTGACACTGCCTATCAGGAAATCTGACATATCAAAACTGACTGTAATTATGCATATAACAGAGGAAAATATGGTTCTGAGGCTAAAACTAAAATAAAAATTGCATAATGAAAAAAATCAATAAGCACTTTTGGAAGCACTCTGCCTCTATAACAGTAACAAAACTATACAATGGAGCACACATTTAAAAGTAGTACATCTCACTAACATGTGAGATGATTTGAGTATAAAAAAGAAAAGGACAATTTGAGCATTGAAAAGAAAGAGCAGTGTGACACAATATATTTGTTAAAATCTATGAACCCATTAGGACAATCAAAAAGGAAAGTGTCAAAAAAATCATTTGCCATCTCTAGCACTGGATGTGATCATTCACCACTCATCAATTACTTTGAAAATTGATAATTAAATGTTAATTCTTTCCCTTTAATCTCCCTCTTTAGTAGAAACTGTAAGCAACCAGGTAATGAAAGAAAATGTTCCTTTACCAGAATAATGCCAACAAATAATTATAAAAAAAAAAGTTAGAAAATCATCACTTTGCTACAACTGATTCCAGCAAGGATCATCAACAGATGCACAGAACCATTAGCAGAAAGGCTGATAAGGAACTAAATATTTTCATGTGGCCAAAGTGATATCCCTACATTATTTGCCCCCTCAAGTATTCAGGAAGAAATCTGGCTCTCATCACCTTAAACCCAGTAGTCAAACTTAACATCAACAGTCAGACAATCAAACATTTTAAGACTTCTGATATGATGATGATTAACTACATAGCTTCACCTATGGAGTATTCTTGCCAAAATATGTTTAGAACCTCACTTGTAAACCTAGCTTCCAATCTGCAGAAAATAAAAGAAATAGAAGCACAAGCCAACTGACATCACAATTTAAAAAATCTAAAAGCTAGGACATTCCTAAGAGACATTTGGTCTTATCTCTTCAAAAAGTATCAATGGAAAAGAGTGTGGGGAGACTTCAGAAATATAACTAAATGCCAAACTAGGTCCTTGACTGCACCTTGATTTAAACAAACCAGATGAAAATAACAGCTTGGGAACAAATGGTAAATTTGAATATGAACAGAAATATTAGATGATATTTGGAAACTTTATTTTTTAGGTGTGGTTATGGTATTGTTATAAATACATATAACTACTTTTTTTGCAGATAAATAGTGAAGTTCAATTAAATGGATAGATTAGATAGATGAACTGGTAAACTGATAAATACACCAAATATAGCAAAACATTAACAGTTGGTAATGGGTAAATGTGAATATACTGTACTTTATGTTTTTGGTATGTTTTAAATTTTCAAAATACACACTTAAATTTAAAAATAAAGGAAAGCTTAAAATAAAAAACATCCTTAAGCAGGTATCTAAATAGCATATATTTGATTTACACTTTGTTCCAAAACAGATTTAAAGTGGCTTTTAAAAGAATATAATCTCAGCTCTGTGAATCCATGGGTTCTAGATCTGTGGATTCAACCAACAGCAGTTAAAAAATATTTGGGGGAAAAAAAATTTTATCTATACCGAACCTGTACAAACTTTTTCCCTAGTCATTATTTCCTAAACAATATAGTGTAACAACCATTTACATAGGATTTACATTCTATTAAGTATTGTAAGTAATCTAGCGATGATTTAAAGTATACGGGAGGATGTGTATAGGTTATATGCAAATACTATGCCATTTTATATTAAGGACTTGAACATCCGCTAATATTGGCATTGGGGGGAAGGGTCCTGGAACCAACCTATCATGAATACCAAGAAATGACTGCACAATACAAGGTTATATTTTTTTCCAAATGCTGAGCTAAATTAAGCAAAAGAAAAATATGAATAATAAACTAAGAAGAACTCAAGGATGATGTCAATATGCAGAATAAGTTACAAACATTTACATTTTACCACAAGTTCCCTGATTTCATGGAGCTTAAAAGTCAAAGTTTGTCAGGTACTCAGCAAAACTCTTTAGAGGAAAAAATACATGAAAAAATAGTATATGTTAAAAAGGTACCATCTCTAAATAATTTACCATTTCAATAGACACTCTTATAGCAGTTTTTATTACACTGTAAGTATACACTAAGTAGATGATTTCCTAAGGGGATATACACAGCTAAAAGTGTAAATACAACAATCAATCTAAGTCCTGGAAGAAAATACTATTATATATATTAACTGTTATCTAAAAACTGAACAGAAATAAAACTTTACTAATATTTAATGAGACTGACACTAATATCCTTGGTGGATTCATGTCAGACCCAATTTATCTAAATGGAAAGATCCCAAGAGAAGAGTTAAAAATTCCATAAAGTGCAGAAGTTAACACCCTTAATGTATTCATTTGCCTTCAGTATTCTGCACTGTTAACAGTATGTCATTATGTATTTTAAGAACTTTATAAATAATAGACTGTTTACAGTAATTTTAATGAAACAGGAACTATTAAAATCTTCATATCACATAAAGGTTCTCATTAATTCACAGCAAAAGCCTTAAAAGAGCTGCTATACTGAAAAATGAGTTACACATCTTTGTTTTACAAAATAAGACAAATGTTTTACAAATGAGACAAATGTTAAATATTCTGGCCTTTTCTATTATAAGTAGCTAGAAGTGATATATCTATCATATTAAAAAATAAATACCCTTAATCTGTCCCTTCCAGATGATATTTTAGTAATAAGAAAATAATTGATTCTCTTAAAAATAAATTAATTAATTTTAAAAAAATACACAACTTAGGCTAAGAAAATTGTTTACATATATTTCCATCATTATGTGATTTTGGCTAAAAAATGAAATGTGGCACTTACAAAAACTCTTATCCGGACATTTCAAAATTTTTCCAAATAAAAAAGTTTCAGTAAAGAATTTTGAGCTCATACGGTAATATTGTAACATAACAACTTCCTGTTGGTTTAAAAGAACAAGCACACAAAAAGATGCCAGAAATATTCCAATTAAATTGCAATAAAAGCCTTTCATATTTGATATGAACAAAAAAACTAGGATTATAATTTAGTAACTAGAGCCTACAGTAAATTTCTTCCATTTAAAAACATGTACTATTCATTACTGAGTTATCTTTTTCAGCTATGACAGCCATTAAAGTCCAGTATCAAAATAAACAACTTAGAACCAGATAGGTAAAGGACTGTATCAGAACAAGATGAAATTTTCTAAAATAATTAAGTACATTCCACAAAAGTTCTTATACAACAATAACTTCAGTTAATTTTAAAAGTATAAACAAACATCATTTATTTTATTTATAGCTTACCATTTAAAAACATTTATTGTATGTTATACAAAGGACATTAATTTATTAATACATGACAAGTATATAAGCACACATACAAGTACTGGTGTGCACTCAAAAATGTCTCACTTACAAGCATGTACAGTTAAAAAAGTTTGGATACTGTTACCTTAATGAAATGAAGCCTCAAATACATAGTAGCAATTTTGACACTCACCCACTTCAGGATGAAACAATTCAATCTCCCTTGAAAATTTTTGGTATGAGCAAATAATCATGCTCTATGAACATAAAACTAAATTTTATAAGCTAAGACCCAGGTTCCATTAATTAGAGGGATAAAATAGATACGCAGCCTAGAAAAGTCTGACAAGTAAGGCAAGATTAGCTCTGAACACAAGCCAAGTAGTCAATCCTCCTAGGATGACCTGTGAGCTGAGAAAAGGTACTGATCTTAATCGCCCCACAGAGTGAACCACAGAAGCTGTGCTTGAAACTGCTAGCTGCTGCCCAATATTCATTCAGCCAGTTTTCCTCATTTACTAGAATTCTAGTTTTTTAGCTGGGTAGAAAAGACTATATTTTTCAATCTACCTTACTGCTAGATGTGGTTATTGTCTATGTTGTGGCCAATGGGATGTAAGTAGAAACTGTACATGCAACTCACAGGATACAATCTTAAATGAAGGAAGTATTACATTCCCCCTTCCCTTTCTTACTGACTGGAATCCATACTTGATAGCTGAAGGAGCCATCTCAAAACTATGCATAATCCTGGAAACAGTGATCACATACGGCAGTACAAAACAGGAGGAGTTTAGGTCCCTGGCACTATGGGACTCTATACCAGCTCTCAGTCACTTACTTTTGAGCTATCACATAACAAAATAAATTTCTGTCTTTACACCACTATTTTCTGGAGTTTTTTAATCACTCCCAGCTGAGCCTAATCTAACTAAAACCAAGGCCAAAAAGAGATGGGGTCTCACTCTATCATCCAAGATGGAATGCAACAAAGTCAAAAATTCTGAGTCAAAGTGATGACCCACACTAAGTCACAACCCATGAGAAGCAAATCCATGACAGCAACTGAGACCAGGAAAAGAACATAGAGTCTGAAATACAGAAAGCATTCCTGGGGTCAGCCAGGAGATTGAGGAAATGAGAAATGGGCAGCTGGGGAAGCTGAGGATGCTAGGTTTATGATTTGGGGAAATCCATGTAGCCAGGCTTTCCTACTTCTCTAAAAACAGGGATCTGCCACTGCCAAGGAATTATGAAATTTCAGCTTCTCTAGCTGGCCGGTACACTCACTTCTGTGATAGAGAAGGTGAGTCAGGAATAGTTAGGGCTCTGAAACAAGTAATCACTTTCCTGGGCCACTATAAGTTAGCCAAATAGTCTCATCTCAAGATCCTATAAGGATCAAAAATTCAGCTCTCTTATCTATTATCAGAATTCCTTTTTGGTCAACATCCTCAAAATATAGCAAAGTAAAATGCTTAGAAACTATATTATTCATTTTTCTTCTTGACAGAAAAAAAAAGTTAAAAATAATTATGAGGTTAATTAAACAAAGGAAAAGAAGATCAAAACCAAGGTCAAGAAAACATTTGTTCAAGGATCCTTGATATTCTTTATAACAAAATTTTTAAACTACAAAGTAGAATAATTCATTAATTTAAGGATTGAAAAGCTATTCATAAACCATTTACTCATAAACCATCTCATGTTGATTAATAAATAAGATAAATATCAACTTTTGCACATCCAGTATGAACAGTGTTCTATGATTATGAGAAATAAATATATGTGATCAAGTTGGTGCCACATTAAACAATTATCAAATGAAGAATCCTGGTCTTTAAAATTGCAAAATCATAGAATATTAGTCATTCTGCCCCAAAACTACCCATCATCCACATACTGTACCCATAAAACTTTACTTCACTATGTTAAAATGTACAAACACCAAATAATTATAAAATCATTTGCATTAAAAAACACCTTTCAATAATACAAATAGTTCTGGAAGTGTTCAAGAGTTATCAATAAAATTTGTTAGTATATACTAATGTGATAAGTTTACTTGTTTAAATTCTGAGTTCCAATCACAGACAAGGTATAAAAATAAATTTTGATTACAGATAAGACATTAATTCTGGAGGGGGGGGAACTTTTTTGCAGATGAAGAATGAGACTGTAAGGAATTCAGCTGTGAAGAAAGGAAAAGGCAGAAAGTGAAGATGAGAGAATGTAGAAAATAAAATGCAAGATGGCCAAGAACAAGTAAGTATATCAGATATTTTCCAAGTGTCCCAGAACAGGGTGCTTTAAAACATTTCTCTTTCATACTTCTATACCAAACCAAGACCTGGGTCAGGCTCATTCTACTGTTCTAATCTCCACAGTTATGGGTTAAAAACATATATGATGTGAAAGGAACTGGGAAGAAGCAGGGAAAAAAAATTTTTTTTTTTTTTTTTTTGGAGACAGAATCTCGCTTTGTTGCCTGGGCTAGAGTGAGTGCCGTGGCCTCAGCCTAGCTCACAGCAACCTCAAACTCAAGCGATCCTACTGCCTCAGCCTCCCGAGTAGCTGGGACTACAGGCATGCGCCACCATGCCCGGCTAATTTTTTCTATATATATTTTTATTTGGCCAGATCATTTCTTTCTATTTTTAGTAGAGACGGGGTCTCGCTCTTGCTCAGGCTGGTCTCGAACTCCACACCTTGAGCAATCCACCCGCCTCGGCCTCCCAGAGTGCTAGGATTACAGGCGTGAGTGAGCCACTGCACCGGGCCAAAAATTTTTTTAAAAAAAGAAAAAAACGCATTTGAAAGCTAATCTGGATATTTGACCAATCTTAATGAGAAATAGTAAATTCAAATTTATACATTTTCAGAACTGATTCATTTATTATGTTCTTTTACAAGAATACTTTAATACAATTTAAGATACCTTTAATATCTGACATGTATTCTTTTCAAAATACTGTGCCAGCTATTTCACAAATTTTACATTTTTAAACAACAAAAAGACTGTAATGACTGCTACAAAATGATCAGATTATAGTTGGCTCTGGCGAGAGAAAGATACCTTGCCCTTCCTACTCAAAAAACAGGAGGTATTTTGCTCTTTTCTTGCAATTAGAGTACAACTGTCCACCAGGTGGTAGTAGTCCTACAATCAGACAGAAATCTAGTTTTACACTAGTTTTTCAAACTAATAATCTTACAATGAGGTTTTTCAGATGGGCCATTTCTATTTAAGAAAATTAAAAGCCATTAAGATAACTAAAATTTTAAATATAATCAAATAATTTTTAGACATCATTTTAAATTATAAAATCTCATATAAACTAATGTTTAACGCCCTTTAACTATCCCAGGCTACTGTACACTCAATGTAAGGGGGCACCAGTCACTCTGTATTCCCTGAGATTGGTACCCACTGGAGTTGTGCAACCCAGCCAATGAAATGTCTCATCCTAATCTCACACTCTGATTCCAGGAAATTAGCTTTACCAGGAAAAAAGGACTTAGATTATGCTTTGCACAATGTCATCATTTTGGATAGTCCCATATTTTAGGTAACGTCCATGTAATCATCCATGACAATTTACCTCTCTTGTTATGTAGGTACACATTTGGTAACTAATTTATCATTAAAGATGGATTTAAAGATGTGATGAAGCCTATGACAAAAGATCAAAACTAGGGAAAGGCAGTATTTCAGGAGGAGGAACAGATGGCAGAGGACAGTACCAATGCTAGTAGCTCCAGTTCAGAAATCTTTTGAGAAGATTCTCCAACAAGAGAACAAGGATAGAAGACATAGGCCTAAAGCATTCCAAGGAACTCCAGGCACCCACTACGGTGAAAATGACAAGGGATTATGCAATCCTGCCATAACTGAACTGAAATAAAACAGTGAGAATAATCATTGGAACTAAAAAGGATAGAATCTATGAATTTCACTCAGCAAGCTGTTACTTTAAATATGTGCTACAAAACAAAATTATCTATGCTAAGATGATCTTCATTTGTGTCGGAAACTATGAGGATTCTCCTATTTATGCATTAGAAAGGATCCCAAAGTCATTTTCTCAGGAAAATCTTGGCCCTGTACTCCAAGGGATGCAAAGCAGCCTCCCATTCAAACAAACATCCCTATCAGAGCCTTTCAATTTACACAATCTCACATCCAGCCATGATGATTAATAAAGCTTATGTCTATGCATTTAGCTGGCAAAAGAAAAAAAAGGCTGCTTGCATTCTCAACAGTACTCAGACAGTATCATATAACTCACCTTCATGTAAATATTGTTTAAAAATCTGGTGAGAAATGAAATCCCAGACAGGATGTTTGTAAAGACAGCTTAAAAATCTGTGCTGGGACTAGGTCAGTCAGATGATTATATTAGTCCCTATGATACTGCTTATACTGGAATATATATTGAAGGATATAAGAAAAAGCCCTATGTTCATTGAAAGTAAGCTGTAAAGGATTTTCTTTTATTATATCACACATCATGATAAAACTGTGGATGAAATTTCTTTCTAGTTTTACTGTCAGAAATACTTTTCTTTTTCCTGGGCACTGCATATATTTTTACATTTAGGACACTGTATTTTCACCTTGGAATGTTTTCCTCCTGCAAAATGATTGCTAGAAATCTGAAAGCCAAAGCTGTAAGACACCTGCAGCACACATTTTATCTAATATCTTCATTTCTGGTCCCACTATCTGACCCCAATTTTTCTTTGTGCTCTTTTTTCCATACAAAATTTACTAAATGCCTACTATTCTAGTGCCTATCCGAATAACATATATAGAAGCAGTCTCTGCCTTCATGGAGGTAAATTATTTCATTTAAATTAATATTTTATCTTTATTAATTAAAGCACTTGGTCAATACCCATCATTTCTGGAATTAAATACAGTAATGTCGCGTAGGCAAAAACCTACGTACCAGACACAATGAACACTATCTGGATGAATGGCACACTTAAAACCCTGACTTGAGAATAACTAAATCAATACACTGTAACCAAAAATATTTATACCCCCATAATACTTTGAAATAAAAAAAATATATACAGTAATGTCACGAACTGTGAAGGGTCTGGGATTTTACCTTACTTGCAAACTAGCCTATTCCTGATTCATGGTCACTGACAGAAGGGTAAGAGACAAAGAATTCTGTTATTCATGGCATAACAAGCAGCATGATCATGATGGTTATACCAGTTCCCTTTGCCTCTTCAAGTTCCACTTCTACCTGTTGGCACTTATTAAAGGCACATCCTTAGAGCACCTTTCTAGTATTCATGATTCACTAAATCACTAGCCAATGACTGTCTCTCTCTAAACACCTTAGTCTTTAATAACTAAGAGCCATTTCAGGCACTCACAAATCCATAAAGCTCTCCTACAAACACACACATCTTTAAATGGGAAAGAGAACTATACTCTTTTTTCTTTTAAGAACAGAATTTTAAAAAGCCTAATTTTGCTATGAAGCTAAATGAAATTTGAAAACCAGTTTAGAGCCTTGATCTTAATAGCACTCATGTACTTGAAGGCAGAAAAATTTACAATCTATTGCAATCCATGTACTGTGATTTATGTATTAGAGAACTTGGGAGACTAGTCATTCTTGAAGCTTCAGTTTAATCGACTATAAAATGGGATTAATAGTACAGGTTGAGTATCCCCAATCCCAAATCCCAAATCTGAAATGCTCCAAAATCAGAAACTTTTTGAGGGTCAACATAACACTCAAAGGAAATGCTCACTAGAGCATTCAGATTTCAGATTTTTGGATTAGGGATGCTGAACCAGTAAATATAGTGCAGATATTCCATAATCCAAAAAAAATCTCAAATCTGAAACACTTCTGGTCCCATTTCAAATAAGGGATACTCAATCTTTAGTATCTATAGTTCTTAAGTTTTTGTGAAGATTTAGTAAAATAGTGCTGGCAAAGTACTTTTGCACAGTATTTAGTACATTAACATTCACACGTTATTAACTATTTTATTAACTTCCTTGTGAGAAAAGAGCTGGGAGCTTCCTTACAAACTACATCTGCCTGAAAATTCACCTTCAACCCACTTTCTCAAAAATTCTGAGATTAAAACTAGCTTCATGACAACATATATGAACTAGCAGTTCAAATAATAATTTATCATGTTCTGATACTGTGGTGCCTTGCTGTGATGGTTAATTTTATTTTTTTTAATTATTTATTTGACAAAAATAGTATACATTTATAGCGTACATGTTTTGAAATATGTATACATTGTGGAATGGCTAAATTGAGTTCATTAACATATGCATTACCTCACATATTTATTGTTTTTTTGTGGTAAGAAATGGTTAATTTTATATGTCAGCTTGGCTAGGCTACCATACCCAGATATTTGATCAAACACCTATCTAAATACTGCTGTGAAGGTATTTTTTAGATAAGATTAACATTTAAAGCAATACCTTTTCAGTCAAACAGAATATTCTCCATAATGTGGGTGGGCCTCATCTAATCAGTTAAAGACTTTAAGAAGCAAAAGATTGAGGTCCCCTAAGTAAGACGGAATTCTGCCTCTAGAATGCCTTTGGACTCAAGCTGCAACATCAACTCTTCCCTAGGTTTCCAGCTTGCCAGCCTAACCAGCAGATTTTGGGCTTGCCAGTCTCCACAATCATGTAAGCCAATTCTTTAAAATCAATCAATCAATATCTCTCACTGTAAACACACACACAACCTATTGGTTCTGTTTCTCTAGAGAACACTAATACACTTGCAAACTCTGAAAAGTCTGTTGATAGCTTTATTACTAATACAAAACTAACGAGTAAGATTATTATTACTAATGGGTGAAAAAATATTGAAAGCAAGAAAATAAATGCAAATTGACCATGAAAGAAATAAATAACAAGGCAAAACGCAACACTGACAAAGACAAGATAATAATTGATGGAGTTCCAAATTCCCTAAACAAGAACTGC
The DNA here is from genome assembly GCA_028533085.1 of Varecia variegata. NCBI lineage: Eukaryota > Metazoa > Chordata > Mammalia > Primates > Lemuridae > Varecia > Varecia variegata. The sequence goes on from CM052441.1 coordinate 74,346,180, forward strand.
TGGGTATCAAAAATTTTATAATTATTATGACTTAATTAAGAGTCACTGGTTCAATATGGCAAACTTTGTATATCTTTTATCTCCTTTTTCCCACCCTCCTTAAAATCCCATAAAAATAATAAAAGAATAAGAGGTAAAAACCCATAACAACAAAGTGAATAAAAGAAAACCCAAAGCACTATGAAATATTTCAACACATTTCTGGAAGATGAAAGAAAAATGAATAGAAGAGATTAATGAAATAGAGCATGAAGAAGTCACAAGCCAGAGTGAAAGGGAGCTAAAGCTTAAGAGGAAACAATCCTGTTCAACAAACTACTAGAGTCTCTAAAAGTGGAATGACAGAGGGCATAAGTAGTGAGCTGGGCTAGACATAAGCATCAACTGAAGGCCTAAATATTGAGAGTTCAATCCCATCCCTTCTCCCCATTTCAGTATCCAGGAAGGCCTGCAACCAAGTACTGAATTCCAAGAAAGAAAATCCTTTCTTAACCCTAAACTGTAATTGAACAAACTAACTGGAGAAAACAGGAGAGTTATCACCTAATGATAAATGCTTCTCACCCTGGTATTTAGAGGTTCCCCCAAATAACTGCAGGCTATCTACCTAAAGCCTACCCACAGAAAAACCTGACTAAACTACATATTTTCTTCTATTTTAGTTAACAACCAACAAAAAACAATCAGACATTTGAGAGATGCTTGAGACACTATGGGAAAGATCAAAATAAACAAATAAAAATTAATTCGGACTATAAAGAGACTCTCATATAGTTTGAACTGTGCAGGTCCACTTATCCATGGATTTTCTTCTGCCTCTGCCACCCCTGGACAGCAAGACCAACCCCTCCTATTCCTCCTCCTCCACTTCCACTTAGTGAATGGTAGATATACTTTCTCTTCCTTATGATTTTCTTAATAACATTTCTTTTCTCTAGGTTACTTTATTGTAATACAGTATATTATACATTTAACATACAAAATGTGTTAAGTGCTTATGGTATTAGTAAGGCTTCCAGTCAACAGTAGGCTATTAGTAGGTAAGTTTTGAGGAAGTCAAAAGTTTTGTGCAAATTTTTCACTGGGGGTTGTGGGACAGGGAGTGCTCCTAAACCCTGCATTGTTCAAGGGTCAACTGTATATCCCTGTGATGACAGAATGCTACTAAAAAGTGGTATAAATAAAGAGAACACAAGTAAGAATTCTTAGAAACTGTCAAATTATCAAAATTAAATATTCAAAGAAATGGAAAACATGACAATAAATCTCTACAAAGACATACTGCAAAAACAATTGATAGGTGCAAGTAACAGGTAAAAAAGCAAGGACCAACATTTGTCTTCAAGGAGTTTGCAGAGAAAAACAAGAAAATTTCCCAAAGTTGAAGGGATCACCCTTCAAATTTAAAAGGCCTACCAAGTACCCAGGAAAATAAATAAAAGACTAAATCCAGATACGTCACATCAATTCAATACCAAAAGATAAGAAGATCCTAAAGCTGGGATGGAGGAAAGGCCACCTAACAATGCAACAAGCCTCATGTATCAGGCAATCCATAAGCAGTATCAAATACTAGAAGGCTAGAAATAACGCCTAAAACTTAAGAAAAGGGGATATTTAACTTTATATTCTATACAAAAGCAAATCATTAGTCAAGTATGATGGTATTAGAAAGTTATAAAAGATATCAATAAGCCAAGAGGGTACAGATAAAAAAGATGAAATAAAGGAAAAGAATAGCTCTAATCAAAAAAGGCAGCAAAGCTCTGGGATAACAGATGTACAGCACACCTAGAAAATGATAAACCCAGACAGGAAATGACAGAAGGCTCTGGAAGACAGATCTCTGGCCCGGGGGCGGGGGAGGAGATTTAACAGAACCAAAAGCATGCTCAAGACCATCGAAATAGAAGCCTAGAAGCCTGTTATAACAATACAGAAATGCAACTCTACTAGTCTTAATCCAAGATTTGTTTTTTGATTTCAGGATTTTTTTAAGTGAAATAAGCAACAGGCTTCAGGAGTAACAATGGAATGAATTTAAGAAATAGATGAAAAAAAGAAACTGAAAGATATTAGGAATATAGTAATGAAGGTAAGATTAATTTTCTTTAACATTTTAAATCAGAAAGACAAAATTAAATATTCAGTCAATACAAAATATAAGTAAGGTATATTTGGTTTTATATTATGTCAAGCTAAGGAAAGCAAAACTAAATGGAATCAAGTACAAGTAAAACAGAAAAGCCACAAAATATACAAAATAAGACAAATTGGAAAGTTCTGAACTTGGGCTAGAAATTCCATACCTTGGGATTTTCTAAATGTAAAAAGTGGTATTTTAGTTATTTGTGTTAAAAGGTATATTTGTTTTATCTCTGAGTTCAACTGTTACATTTGGTATTAAGGATCACTGTAGCAATGACTAATGAAAAATACCTGTTTGAGAAAAACTGACATATTCTAATAGAAATGTCTAGATCACATAACAGTCTATAACACAGAGAAAGTATAAGAAATAATATGGCAAGAAACAAAGTGAACTAAGAGGAATTACAGCTGCTTGCATAAATGTAGTTACCACTGTTCTTTTAAGCTGTATTTCATGTAATTTAAGGAAGCAATAAAATACACCAAGGCTACAAATAGGACTTAGAACTAAAATGAACATAAGACTAATTTTTAATAGAAAAAGAACAGTTGCAGAGATACTCTAGGTTGGAACAGACCTTAAAAGGTCACCTAATACAAACAACTATCTGATGCCTAAATTCCAATGAAACACCCAGTCCAGGGGTCATATTCAGCAAAAGTGTAAATCCCGAAGGATATGGGATATTATTCCTTTTGAGGGAAACCCAAGTTCTTCCTTTTAGGCACTCAAACTCTACCTCCCTTTAACTGCTACCTAATCAATCTAGCTCTTTCCCTTTTATCCATAAAGAAGTCAAATCCCTTGTCAATATGACAAACTTTCAAATATCTATGGCAGCTACTATGTCATACTCTTTTCACCTTCCAGTATTTCTCTTCTGCACTGCTATATCTCTAATTTCTATAAAGTGTTTGCCTCTCTTCTCTTTGCTCTCTTCTAAATGTACTCCACTTTCATCTAAACCCAAGTACAACTGGAAATATTTAAATTCATCAATCTTACAGAAATGAAGTTTTAGTCTTAAAAGCCATGCACGTGTTTACGAGGCTAATCAGTTAATCTTCTCTAACATTTAATTAAGAGTATAAACTTTGTCTTAACGTATTTTCATCTCATTTGCATGACTACTTTACAGTATTAAATTTGTATTTTTCCTGTTCAAACACAATTTTGTCTATAATAAAAAGTCTCTCATCAAAGAAAAGCCCAGAACTTGATGGCTTCACTGTAGAATTCCACTAAACATTTTAAGAAGAACAAACACCAATTCTCATGCTCTTGCAGAAACTGGAAAGAAGGGAATTTTTCGTAACTCATTCCACAAGGCCAGCATTACCTTGATACCAAAACCAGACAAGGTGTCCACAAAAAAAGAAAACTACAGGCCAATATCCCTGATGGACACAGATGCAAAAATCCTCAACAAAATACTAGCAAAATGAATCCAGTGGCACATTAAAAAGACCATTCACCATGATCAAGTGGGATTTATCCCAGGAACGCAGGAATGGTTTAACATAAAAAAATCAACAAACATGATAAATTACATCAACAAAATAAAGAACAAAAACCATATGATCATCTCAATAGACGGAGAAAAATCATTTGATAAAATTCAATATCACTTCATGAAAAAAACTCTTAAGTTGGGTACAGAAGGAACATATCTCTACACAGTAAAGACCATGTATGATAAACACACAGCCAACATCATACTAAACAGGGAAAAGTTAAAAGCTTTTCCTCTAAGATATGGAACAGCCCATGTTTACCACTTTCATTCAACATAGTACTTACTCGAAGTCCTAGCCAGAGCAATTTAGCAAGGGAAAGAAATAAAGGGCAATCAAATTGAAAAGGAGGAAGTCAAACTGTCCCTATCTGCAGACAACATGATCTTTTTGTTTTTTTTTTTAAGACAGAGTCTTGCTCACCCTGGGTAGAGTGCAACGGCGTCATCATAGCTCACTGCAACCTCCAACTCCTGGGCTCAAGCGATCCTCTTGCCTCAGCCTTCACAGTATCCAGTAGCTGCAACTACAACCACATGCCCCCACACCCGGCTAATTTTTCTATTTTTAGAAGAGTTGGGGGTCTCACTCTTGCTCAGGCTGGTCTTGAACTCTTGAGCTCAACTGATCCTCCCACTTCAGCCTCCCAGAGTTCTAGGATTACAGGTGTGAGCCACCACACCTGGCCTAACATGATCTTTTATATAAAACCCCCTAAAAGTGCCACAAGAAAGTCTCAGAACTGATAAACAAATTCATTAAAGTTGCAGGACACAAAACATACAAAATCATACAACCATATAAAATCATAAAAACATACAAAACTCAGTAGTGTTTCTATACACTAACAATAAACTAGTGAGGAAAAAAAAATCAAGAAAGCAATCCCATTTACAAAAGTTACCAAAAAATATAAAATACTTTGGAATAAATTTAACTAAGGAGGTAAAAGATCTCTACAAGAAAAACTATAAAACACTGATGAAGGAAAGAGAACACACAAAAAAGCAAAGATATCCCATGTTCAAGAATTGGAAGAATATTATGAAAATGACCACAATATCAAAAGCAATCTATAGATTCAATGCAATCCCTATCAAAATATCAATGATATTCTTCACAGAAATGGAAAAAAAAAAAAAAAAGCCCAAAGTTTGTATGGAACCACAAAAAACACCAAATAGCCAAAGCAATTTTAAACAGAAAGAACAAAGCTGGAGGCATCACACTACCAGGCTTCAAAATATATCACAAAGCTATAATAACCAAAACAGCATGGTACTGACATAAGAAGAGACACATACACCAACGGAACAGAATAAAGAACCCAGAATTAAATCCATATATTTACAGCCAACTGATTCTTCATAAAGGTGACAAGAACACTAACTGGGGAAGGGACAGCCTCTTCAATAAATAATGCTGGGAAAACTGGATATCTATATGCATAAAAATGAAACTAGACCCCTATCTCTCACCATATACAAAAGTCAACTCAAAATGGATTAAAGGCTTAAAGTAAGACCTGAAACTATGAAACTACCAGGAGAAAACATACAGGACACTGGTATGGGCAAAGATTTTATGGAGAAGACCTCAAAACCACAGACAACAAAAGCTAAAATAGACAAATGGGATTTTATCAAACTAAAAAGCTCTACACAACAAAGAAAATAATCAACAGAGTGAAGAGACAACCTGCAGAAGGGGAGAAAATATTTGCAAACTATTCATCTGACAACAAGAGATTAATACCCAGAATATACAAGGGATTCAAACAACAGCAAAAAAAAAAAAAAAAGCAATCCTATTAAAAAATGGGTAAATGAGCTGAATAGAAATCTCTCAAAAGAAGATGGTGGGCCAGGCACCGTGGCCCACACCTATAATCCTAGTACTCTGGGATGCCAAGGCGGGAGAACTGCTTGAGCCCAAGAGTTCGAGGCCAGGCCGAGCAAAAGCAAAATCTCTACAAAAAAATAGAAAAATCAGCAAGGTGTGGTGGCACATGCCTGTAGTCACAGCCACTCAGGAGGCTGAGGCAGAAGGATCCCTTGAGCCCAGGAGCTTGAGGTTGCAGTGACCTATGATGACGCCACTGCACTCCACGGCCTGGGCGACAGAGCCAGACCCTGTCTCCAAAAGAAAAAAGAAAAAAAGATGGCCAACAAATATATGGGGAAAAAAATATTAATATCACTAATCATCGGGGAAATGCAAATCAAAACCACAATGATACACCATCTTACCCCAGTAAGAATGGCTATTACCAAAAAGAACAAAAAATAACAAATGCTGGTGAGGATGTAGAAAAAGAGGAACTCATATACTGTTGGAGGGGATGTAAATTAGAATAGCAATTATGGAAAACAGTATGGAGGTTCCTCAGAAAACTCCAAATATAACTATTATATGACCCAGCAATCCCACTACTGGGTATATATATCCAAAGGAAAAGAAATCACTATGTTAAAGAGATATCTACACTTTCATGGTTGTCACAGCAGTATTCACAATAGCCCAGATAGTCAATCAACCTAAGTGTCTATGAACAGGTAAATGGATAAAGAAAATGTGGTATATATACACAATGGAATACCATTTAGCCATAAAAAAGAACAAAATTCTATCATTCGTAGAAACAGAGATGAGCTAGGAGGACATGTTAAGTGAAAAAAAGCCAGGCACAGAAAGATAAATACAGCATGTTCTCACTCATCTGTGGAAGCTAAAAAGGTCAAACTCACAGAAGTAGAGAGTAGAAAAGGGGTTACTAGAAGCAGGGAAGAGTAAAGGTAAGAGGTGCATGAGACAAGGGTTGGTTAATGGATAAAAAAATACAGCTAGATATGAGGAATACATTTTAACATTCTATAGCCCTACAGGGTGACTGTAATTAACAATTTACTGTATATTTTCAAATAGCTGGAAAAGTAGATTTTGAATGTTCCCAATGATAAATGTTTGAGGTGATAAATATGCTAATTACCCTGAGTTGATCATTACACATTGTACAAAGGTATCAAAATATCACACTGTACCCCATAAATATGTACAATTATGTGTCAATAAAAAATGAGAAAAGAAAAAATATAATTCTCAAATATAAGATTAATGGTATAATAGGTTCACTGAAGTACAGAAGTTTTTAAAAAATACTAGTACTCAGAATAAACAAATAGTTCAAAGATTCCAGTGCAAATATAGAATGAATTTGTATGTGTAGTTAGATACACAGATGTAATTAGTCTGCACAAATACTCCCCATACCCCCCAAAAAAGTACAAATAGGGAGGAAAATAATAAATATCTGAAAACTGAGTGGAATAGAGTCACTATGTTTAGTTCAATGTACTGCCTCAGTGAAAATGTTGTCCAAGAGAAACAAGAAGCCATAAAACTCATAAATACCTATTAAACAAATCTCAGTGACATACTAGACACCAACCCTATTGTGTATTTTTTCCAATATTACACAGATGAATTCTGTCTCTAGTGATGAAGCAGCCCCAAACTCAAAGGTATGATTAAAAGTCAAAAATTCATGTGCCAAAAAAGGGACTAAATCACACTATGCTGAGAAGCTTTTTAAAACTGGTCTTAACATAAATTACAATATTTTGCTCAGAAGGAAAGCAATACAAGCTAAAATTCTTTCATTAAAAACACTGACTGGTGTCAAATATGATAATATTAATGGCATTTAAGAAAGCAATGATTACATGTGCATGTTAGCAGGTATTTTCCTTTACAGTTGAAAAAACATAAGTATACAATACGAATCAACTCTTAGCAAATATGCAGGATACCTGTAAGAGTTCAATGACTTTTTGATTTGCTTAAGCTCCAAAAACCATGCTATAGGAAAGCTTTTTTTTAATTTAGTCAATGATGATTTTGTAAACCATGATGTAGCCTGGAAAGGACATCTTGGTCTCACTGAAGGTCCAGTAGCTGCAAGTGCTATCTGAATGAGAGACTGCTCTGAATAACCATTTATCTACAATGCGTCTATCTTCCTGGTGTAAGGCAGTGCTAAACAACACAGCAAAAAAATAAATAAATCAAATTACAACCATTGAACATTTCTTTTCAATGTACCGTACTAAGAAATGGATTCTAAAAACAGGATTGTTTCATACTTATGAATCACAGCTGACAACGTAAACATTTCTTCACCACGTCCCTGATAAGGCCAGTAAACATCATTTCAATGATTTTGAATACAATCCTCGAGTAGTATATATAAATAATATATTCATTAGTTTGAACACATTACTTGGGAAAATATTATTTTAAATTTAAGGGTAACAGGATTTTGTTTTAGAATATTTAGAATATCAATAACTGGTCTGATCAAGAACAAATATTTCCCCAATATTTAATTATTTTTCTCACTCACTGGAGGTTAAACAAAAAAAAAAAAACAACAACTATTACTGGACACATCTACAAACCATATACAAACACTGCAGTCAGATAAAGCAAATAGAGTCAAAAACATTCAAAAAGAGGATCAGGTATCTACTGGCTGCTATCTCTCAAAATGAAACAATTAGCATCCCAACTTTTATGATTCTGACAGAGAACTAAAAAGTAATCTTCTATGTTTCTGCCTATTTTTATAATTTTTAAAACTACTCTATGATTTCTGGAGACAGCTGAAATGCAAGCAACTCAACTATGTCAACAAAAACATTGGTCTTTAACGACTACAGAAAACCAACCTAGTTCATCGTATCAGAGAACAAGATGTAGTAGTTATTTTGTTTGCTAATTTTATCATTGTCAAAACCAACGTTACAAAATAACCAAATCGACAGCTTTCATTGGCCCCAGAAATAAAGATAGGATCATTCTCCTACTTAGCTTCAAGACCAATTAGTAAAAGCCTATACAGCCAGGTACAACCATCTGGCTAAGAACTACATTGTATTTAATTTATAACAAAAAGCTGAAGTAAACTTATCAACAGCTCAAAGTTACTGTTCACATAGGGTTTTCATTAATAGTTACAATAAGATTTCTTATTTGCAATTCTCTCTTAACAAATAAAAAGTTAACAAATTTTTCAAAAATGTTTTCAATTTTGCCCTCAGAAAATGTGTGGACCTTTTACAGAGCCAAACAACCCCAAGGGCAAAAGAACTTTGAAGGAAACAAGATAAACCACCTGCCTAATGGCACAATGAAATTTAAACAATCCTAGACAGAAGAGCTTTATTATTATTTTAAGTTTCCCCCACATATCCCCTTACATATCTTAACATATATACTATACATACATTAATACAAACAGTTCTGCTACAGAATCCAAGAAAAATAACTGTAGCCAACAAATTTTAATATTAGAAAATTTATAAAGTAATTCTACTTAAGTTCTTAAATAATAGTTTAAAGGTAACAAAATCAAATACAAGCATTAATAAATCATACCTCAAGCACTTCAATAAAGGTGGTCTAAAAGCCTTCTATTAGCAAAAGAAATGTTCCCCAAAACTGAAGAGTCTTTTCACATCAACAGAAATCTTTTTCTTTTTCTTTTTTTTTTTAAAGACAAGGAAGTAGGAATACTAGTACTACTGAAGGCTGAAATTTTAAAAATAAAAAAGGCTAACAGGATGATACATGTGCCAATTCCAACCCCAATATAACATCCTTGAAGGTAATTATAGTTCCAGCAACAAGTATTAAATGTTTTTCCTGAATTTGTACTAAACTGGGAAACAGTGAGCATACAACCACACACTATCAAAAGTGCTTAACAATAAAGATAATCAGAACTACTGCACTAACAGGAGCACCAATATAAATAACTTCAACAATGCATACATAAAACAAAACCGTAAAAACTTTAAAACATTTAGAATACAACAACAGAACAGTGTTAACCTAAGGGATAACACAACACAATGTAAATCATTCAGAGATACACCAATACCAAGCAATTCAAAAGATCTCAGTATTAAGGAGTCGCTAAAATGGAAAGATTCCTAGTAGCAGTGTCGAGGCCTTCAGGCAGAGTAATCTGATAAACTAAGAATTTATGGGTGAATAGCAGAACATCCATTCTAAACTTTAAGTATTACTATATTAAATTCAAAATATTAGGTACAAAATATTAAAAAAAAATTAAAAATATACTGAAAAACTGTACTGCAGGAACAGTCTAGAGTCACTGGAAAACAAACCAATATCACATAAACCTGTGAACTTACTCTAGGGAATGGTGAGGGAAAGCTTTACTGCTCCATGTATGACCAATTTTCCTTTAACCTAATTTTAGCTTACAGAATAGCTTTGTAATTTGCCACAAAGTTTACAGTAGTATTTTCTTTGCTTTATGAAAGAAAAACTACATGTTTTTATATGTTAACATAATGCGCCACAGTAATTTCCAAGAATAGAAAATTACAGAAAGTTACTATAGTCTTTCAGCTACTTCAACTATAGATCCTGTTCTGTCCAACAGAAACATACTGCAAGCCACATGTGATTTTAAATCTTCAAGTAGCCATTTTTAATTTAAAAAAGTAAAGAGAGGCCGGGCGCAGTGGCTCACGCCTGTAATCCTAGCACTCTGGGAGACCGAGGCAGGCAGATCGCTCAAGGTCAGGAGTTCAAGACCAGCCTGAGCAAGAGCAAGACCCCGTCTCTACTAAAAATAGAAAGAAATTATATGGACAGCTAAAAATATATATAGAAAAAATTAGCCGGGCATGGTGGCACATGCCTGTAGTCCCAACTACTTGGGAGGCTGAGGCAGGAGGATTGCTTGAGCCCAGGAGTTTGTGGTTGCTGTGAGCAAGGCGGACGCCATGGCACTCTAGCCTGGGCAACAGAGTGAGACTCTGTCTCAAAAAAAAAAAAAAACAGTAAAGAGAACAAAGAAAACAGGTAAAATTAATTTTAATAATAAATTTAACCAAAAATATCCAAAGTATCACTTCAACACATAATCAGCATAAAAAAATTAATGAAATATTTTATCTCCTTTTCATATTGATTCTTCAAAATTTAATGTGCATTATTTTACAGCACATCTCAATTAGGACCAGATTCATTGTAAGTGATCAATAGTTTTATGTGGCTACTGGTCTCTGTACTGGACAGCAAAGGTCTAGAGTTCTTTCTCTGGTTTTGAGATACATGCACAAAATACCAAAGGAGCTGAAATGGGAGCAAACAATTGATTAGATTTGAAGGGCTGGAAGGGACACCGGGAAAGGTCAATTCAGCCTTCCTCCTTGAATCCAACAGGCTTAAGGAAGGTGACATGTTCCAATTTGCCAGGCAATCCCTATTTGCTCGGGAGAGTCCCAATTTACACCTGTTGTCATGATGTAATTATTAACAGAACCCCCTGTAATTCTTAAGTGTCCCACATTAGATGATAAATTATATGGTCACCCTACCTATATCCATAATATCCTCAAAGATAACTTCACACTCCTTGAAAGAACATTTAGCATATATTCTAATTCTGATGCCTGGAAAAGAAGCTCTAAATTCATAGGAAAGAACCCTAAATTTACTACCCTCATCATTCCAAAAAAAAAAAAAAAAAAGCTGTTTAAAATTCTTTTTATTTTAAATTGCAGACTAAAAAAAAAAAAGTAAGAATTACCTGTTGAACAAGGCATCTGGAAATTGGGATCATTGCTATCCAAAACAGGCAAACAGAACTGGTTACTTGCAGATCCTAGCATAGGATCCTTATCGCTGAGCATGTTCTTCAGCGAGTCCTCTAAGACATTTTGACTTGCACTAAAATCCTCACAGACTTCATTCTCCAGGTTGGATCCTAGAAATAGGGCATCATCTAAGTGTTCAGTAGGAATTAAATGATTAAATGTATCAACTATATCCATGAAGACTTCTGTGTGTCTTTCAGCCCTATAGAAAGACAAAAAAAATACCATAAGAAATAAAGCTATCAATTGAAAATCACCTAATACCAAATTATTTTAATAGTTTTGAGTCTAAGAACACACTTAAGGTATTTCTGATTTGTTGTTCAAAAAAAAAAATCTTCATTGTTTTTAGAATATACAATTGGAAATGTAGAACAAATCTTTACTAAATGTTTCTTCATCATGCATGTAGAATATCATTTTACCAGAAATCCTATTGTTTACTCAATTATTTAAGAAAAAAAATTATGTATAATTTGACACATTTGAAAAAGTTACATGGCTTAAACCATAAAAACCATATGTTTTTAACCATAACCTTTTCATAAATTAAGAATTAGACAGTCCATGTTAAAAGAGCTAAAATCAAATTGTTTAAATTATTGTCCCATACCTATTAAAAACTGTAAAGTAGCCTTGTTTTGTTTATAAAGCATTTAAATTGTTTAAAGAAAGGTAATACATATAAACAAAAAACTTTTTTGTGGAAATAGGGGAAGAAAATGGAAAAAAACTGTTAACCCAACAAAATCAAAGTTCAAAAAACTACACACGCATGCAAAGATGTGCTCATACACACGTTTTTTTAGGGTCCCCCCTTTAGAAGAAAACAAGATAAATGACAAGAAAACAATGTATATCATGTATTTAAATTTATTTTAGTAAGTTATATGTGGTCTATACATATATCAAGTTAATCACCTATTTGAACTGTACCTACATATTAGGTATTGCTTGGCAAAAGTCATTTCAAGCTCTAAAAGAGCCTCAATTATCAAAAGTTGAATAATTTTCAACATTGGTTTTAGAGAAAACTGTAGCAACATATTTTGGAGGAGGGGAAGTTAACAAAAAAAAAAATTAATATTCTGTTAACCAGAAAATTCCACTGATTAGCCCAGAACATCCTGGGCTCCATAATTCCAAGGACTTTTTAGATTAGCTCCAAATTTACCAAAATTTTCTCAAATTGGTCTTGAATTTTTCCCCCTATAAAAATGAGATGAGGAAGTTCAGAGATATTCTAACATTTATTGGGTATATATTATATGCCACCCAATAAATAGAACCTATTATTATCCTTGTCTTACAAAGAAAATGAACTTAAATAATTTAAATGTCTTCCCCAAAGTCAAAAAACAGAGCCAAATTCAAACCTAGGTTTCAAGTTCCACAGCCAATGCCCCTAAGAATTACTCTTTCATGGTGAGCTAAGGAGCTAGGAAGATTTGACTCTTTGAACAATTTTCCTACAAATCAGTGGTTGCCTGGGGCTGCAGATGAAGGACAGATGGACTGCAAAGGGACAACCAGATACTCTGGGGGATGATGGAAATGTCCTAAATCTTTGTTGTGATACTGGTTTCATGAATCTGTTCATTTTTAATGGACTCAGTTTATTGTACCTCAATTTAAAAAAAGGAAAATAAAAAAAAACAAAGAAAATTTCCTTATTTTCACAAAAGTTAACCCCCTTCTAAGAAGAGGAGTTTTAGTACTGCTTCTCAAATTTTGCTATTTTACAGTGAAATATTAATAAAGCACTGAAACAAAATGTTAACATTTTACTGACTTGCTGCTTATTTTACATGCATTCTCTAACAGAAAATTGTAGCTAGCAATACCAATAAAAACTTAAGAAAAGTCCCCTTAAGAATTCCCTACAACTATATGATCTCAGTGTCTAAGAAAGGCTTAATAATCATACATCACCAATATTTCTGCTAATGTTTTTAGGTTCCAAATAAATTTTAGTATATTAAATTCTATTAATTAAAAATAATTTACAAAAATAATTTACTTAAATGTTTACAAAATTCAGTAGACTAAAACTACCAATGAATTTATTTATTTGAATGCACTGGAATCCAAAGTTTACCACAGGCCAAAGCTACCTCCTCTTCAGAGAGCTGCATTCCAATAAGTAACCTTTTTTCTGAGATGACTCAAAAAGAAAAAATGGCCATTTCAGCTCTAGAAACAAATGGCTAACTTTTCTTCAAAAAATGGTACGCTGACTCTACTGAAAATGCACTCATTGCCATAGCAATACAAGGCTAGCAAATTCTGCAAACTTTGCCTGAGGTCTTTCTGCTGCACTAACTATATGCTGTGAGCTTTCAAGTGATAAGGACATTCAGAACATTCAGAAGTTATGGTCACACAGCTCAAGATCACATAGCTATAAAGAAGACTAGCTCATTCTAACTAGTCATCTAAATGAGCAATTTTTTTTCTTTTTTTATATCTTATTTTAAATAAAAAATTTTTAGATTAGACTAGACCCAAGATTTTTTTTTTCTGTAATACTGCTGTTAGTGAAACCATACCAAAGCTTTACTAAAAATGCCTTCAGAGCCTGTGTCATATTTTTTAAAGATCAATTTTTTTAAAAGTAGAACATATTGTAAATAAAATGGGTGAATCCAACTTTCCAGTACTGTCTTTTAATCAAAACTAGTATGACTTACAGTGTGCTTCCCTTTATTTAAATAGGCATTATCAGGAAAAAAGTTTCCATGGTTACAAGTGGAGAAAAACTGGCTATAACAAAGTTCCATTTCTTTAATAATATCTTTTATTTTTTGATGTTTACTAAGCAGCTACCATTGCATGAAACATGTTTACTAAGCTAATGAAAATGGGAATCTTCTGGCCAGCGCAGTGGCTCACACCTGTAATCCTAGCATTCTGGGAGGCCAAGGTGAGAGGACTGCTTGAGCTCAGGAGTTAGAGACCAGCCTGAGCAAGAGTGAGACCGTCCCTACTAAAAATAGAAAAATTAACAGACAGCATGGCACTCCCACTTGGGAGGCTGAGGCAGGAGGACAGATAGAGCCCAGGAGTTGGAGGTTGCAGTGAGTTCTGATGATACCACTGTACTCTAGCACAGGGCAACAAGAGCAAGATTTTGTCTTAAAAAAAAAAAAAAAGAAAGGAAAAGAAAACAGGGAAAACTGGGCATCTTCTAACACAGAATGGAGTATAAACCATCCCAAATTTATGGGTCCAAAGAAGACAATTCCACAAGACAAACTGATTAATGAGACTAATTTTTCTTATGTGGTTCCAACTGGCTCTGGAAGCAATTCCAAGGGAAAAATGCCAAAAATGGTAGTAAATAGCCATCCAACAAGACTACTATGAAAGTAACATTTATTGGACGTATAAAGTAACTCATTTTAAAAAATCGGTTTCAGATATCAAGTGATCGGCATCAAAAATAAATTTTCATGCTAAAGAAGAAAATAAATGTTAACCAATTGCAGAAATATTTACTCACTTAATAGGGACACACTAATCTTCTAAAACCAATGTTGTATCCTGGATTGGATCATGGAACAGAAAAAGGGCAGTAGCAAAAAAACTGGTGAAATCAGAATAAAGTCTGTAATTTAGTTAACAGTAATGCACCCACAGCAATCTTTTAGTCTGTTAATGGCACTAACATGTCAGATGTCAATAATCAGGAAAACTGGATGAAAGGTATACATAAATTCTATACTCTTTGTAACATATCCATAAATCTACAACTATACCAAAATAAAAAAGTCTTTAAAAAAAAACCACTAATCTAAGATAGAGTGCCTTAAAATACCTAAGTAATGTGGATAGACAAAGATAATCAGAACTAATTAAGGGGAAAATTTAAGAGCCAATTTAGTATCTTCATTAATTATACAGACAGCTTGATTTAAACAAATTCCTGTTTCTTAAATTGAACTTTTACCTAAATGCTTCCTTACATTTGTCATTCTAAATTTAATAATTAAAACATAACAATCCTATGCAGTGTGTATTTTAAAGGACTAATGGTATGTGTGTATACAATTAAATCAATATTAGTAATTTGGGAACGCACAAGCTAAAGTCAGAAATTGCTTCTGGGTTCAGAGTCACAATTCATGTTTACAGACAATGGAATGTATGTAACTAAGTCAGAGAATTGGATAATCTACATAATTCAAAATTATTCATTTACTCATAAATATATTAAGCATCTACTACAAAGCACTATAAGTGCCAATGAAACAAACTCATCTCAAATTCAAGAAACTCACAATCCAAAACAGAATATAGACATATAAACAAATAGAAAACATGTAAACACCACAACAAAATATGAAGTGCCATATTGAAGAGTTGCAGATAGTACCACAGAAGAAGGTGAAACTCAGGAGGCCAAGAAAGGCTAAGCAGGTGATGTATGAGCTGCAGGTCCAGAGGATATTCTAGACAAAGGAAACAGCATTTGCTAATTATGAATGGCTCAGTTTGGTCCTAATGGACCATTTATAAAGACTCAGAATAAAATTCAAAATAATTAGTACTAACATTTCAAATAAAATTTATCTGAGCCCAAAGATATTTTCTGCTTTAAAATACTTGTTTCATCTTTAATCAGAGAATTATACTACAGCCAAATTATTTTATACTAACAAAATCAGCCTATATTATTTTCTAAGTGTTTCAGATACGGATAGAATGCAAAAAGAAGAGATTGAGAAAAAGTACCAACAGCAAAAAAATTATACTTCTACAAATACTCACTTTAAGAGTAAATTAAAATTATCTCTCTCAACTTTTTAAAACATCTTCAAAGTAAAACTATGTATTTTATCATATTATTTCTTCAAAAAGAAAAAAAATTAAGCCTAACAATCACAAGAGGTATCAAGTGCCTAAGAAGTGACATACTATTCACATGGCCTGAGAGAAGCAAAAAAAAAAAAGTTATATGCCACGATAAAGCCCTGTTTCATGTAGTAGTCTACATTTCTGTGTGTTGGTTGGAGTTGGCGGGATGGGGAGGGGAACAAAAATATATCAGGAGATTATGAAGAAAAATTAAACAGAGTAATAGTGGTGGTGGTGGTGATGGGGGGAGCAGTGTACATATTATAGCAAATGAAGGCCTTGTTAACAGAGTAGCATTTGAGCCAAAACCTGAAGTGAGAGACCGATCAATGCGTGAATAGGTAAAAGCAATCCAGGCAAAGACAGAGAAGTACTAAAGGCCTTAGAAGTGGAGCTTACTTGATGCCCTTCAGCTCCTACACTATCATTTAAATTAGGCAGTCTTTCCTTGTCATAGTTTCCTTATAGGGAAAAAAATTTAATTAAAAAATTCAGCAGTCAATTTCATCAAGCATGCTTACTAAGAACAAATTTCTAATAGGCAGTACTAGAATAATAAAAGTACTACTACTACTAATGATGATAAAACATAAAACTTAATGTGCTACAACTTCATGCCAAGTACTGCTCTACACACTTTACATCTGTAATTCTCAATCAGAGGTGATTATTGTGCCCATCAAAGGACATTTGGCCATGTCCAGAGACATTTTTGGTCATCACAAGTGGAGAGGGTGCTATTCATACCTAGTAAATACACTATTAATGCACTAGGACAGCCCCGCAAAAAATCATTATCCAGCCAAAAATGTTATCAGTGCCAAGGCTAAGAAACTCTGCTCTACATTTATTAATTCGTTTAATACAACAATCCCATTATAATAATCCCAATTACACAAAAAATAAAATAAAATAAAATTGGGATCAAGAGATTAAACTATTTGCTACAGTAAGTAGTGGAGCACAAATGTAAACCCAGAAAATTTCACTGAAGAGTCAATGTGCTTACCACTACCCTACATTATCTCTTATAAAGTTAAAATCACTGAATATTTATCATGTTCAGGGCACTGTGCTAAACAAGTTAAATGCATTATACCACTTAATCTTCTTAACCGCACAATTAGGCAGTTACTATTATTCTCAATTTACAAGAGAGGCTAAAGCTTAGCAAAGTTATAACCAATATTACAGAATAAATAAGTGATAGACTAGCTGGAACTCAAATCCACCCTATATCACACCAAGGTCATTTCTTAACAACTATGGTATAACAACATTAAAGATGAATCATATTCTTCCAGGAAGGAGTCAAATTACTAAATGGTTAGGCCACGTGGTATGACACTATACTACCAAGTAAAATTCTACAAAGCAATGCAACCTAACCACCTACTCTATGCACCCACTTCAAATTCTGATCCAGTGTCGTTAGAATCTATTGGCAAGACATTATAAAAGAAACAAGTATCATAACTTACTTTCCAAATATACGAGGTAAAAAGAAGATACCAAGGTGTCTGCTCTACAAAGACAACTAAGATGAAAACAGACCTAAGACCCTAGAAAACTATCAAGTAGAAACTGAAACTGGCAAAAGCAGAATTACAGTAGGCAATGGTAGTAAGAAAAGAGTTAACTTCAAAGTTTACGGCTATATTGGCATCATAACTGACATTATAAGGAGTATTAAAAGTTTGAAGTAACTACAGAAGTAGCAGACCTAGCTCATCATTAAAACTATGACCTAGGCCAGGGTTGGGGAACCTTCAGCCTTGGGGCCACATGTGGCCTTCTGGATCCTTGAATACAGCCTTTTGACCGAATCCAAACTTCACAGAACAAATTTCTTTATTGAAAGAATTTGTTCTGTAAAATCTGGAATTGGTGGAGGGGCCACACTTGGGGATCTGGACCCCTGACTGAGGTAATAACACTTCAAGCTAACAAGTACTTGGCACATACTATATGCCTGACCCTGTGTATTGTATGCATTATCTCATTAGCTTCTCACAATTACCCCATAAGGTAGATGCAATTCTTTACTCTTTTGAGCAAACTGAGGCCCAGATAATTACATAACTTGCCAAAGGTAACATACCCAGTATTCTCAAATTTGAACCAAGACAGTGTGACTCCTAAGCCTGCACTTTTAAATTCTATACTTTAGGCACTCTACTTGCACGAAAATATTAATTTTTACAGTTTTAATACATCATTAATGCAATCTTAAAAAATACTAGAAACAAAAGGGACTCATCCTTCTTCCAAAATAAAGCAGGAAATATGCATTTAGCCATCTTCTATATATAAAAAACAAAATGGCTATCCTCAGTGCATATGAATATCATTTGGAGGAAAAGCAAATTATCAACTACAAACTTTGCAATTTATTTTCAGTCTAAACTTTTGTTTTCATGTGCCCAGCTCACACAAATTATGAATGAATTAAAATGCTAAGTTTAACCTTTCTGTATAATCTACTCTGCCATTCAAACTAGCTAATAAAGTTAGATAATACCAACATTAAAACTTCTGGATGACATCTTGAAATTTTTACTTAACTATTTCTCTACATTCACTGTACAAATGATCATAAAATTATTAAATGCCTGACCATTAAATAATGGTCTAAATTAAATATATAATGCATGGCAATAATTGTCCAGTCTACACATTTGGCAATTCCTCATACAATACCATTCATAACTTTTGAAATACACTGCTGTTTAACTCTAAAACACAGATTTAACATCTTATGTCTTTGAATCTTGTTTCCCAGACTATATTATGTTCCTTTAGAGTAGAAACAACACCTGGGTCTCATATATTTTTAATCAAATCAATGCTTTCAATATCCTTCCAAGTGTAATCAAAGGGCAACAATTAAAGGAGAATGAGTTTTTACTGATCTAATAAAAGCAACATTATCATAAATGTGTAACAGTTTTGCCAAGTCATTTTTGTAGTTTAAAAAAAAATATGCTTCTGAAAAGATACTCCAGGATTCCCAGAGGTTGCTCCAAGAAATAGAGCCCAAGATGTACTGTTCCAGAAAAGAAAGAAATCCAACAGCCACTTGTCAAAAATAATTTCTGAAATGTTGATGAATGAAAACATTTAGAAATCAGCATTCTAAGAATCCTGAACTCCCTGACACTGTGAGGTGAAGTAGTTATGGGTAATACACAAAACTAGATGCTGATCAATAAACTGCATTATCTCATTAAAAAAATAGAAAAGGTATTATCTCCAAAAAATATATATTAATAAAAAGGATTTTATGAGAAATTAAAATGGAACTTAATCTGTATAAGAAAAAAAGTGCACATTTAATAAAGCAAAATGTATCAAAAAAGCAAACACCACATTACCTTGTCAAGAAAGATAATCAGTATCTGTTTTAGTAACTGAAACACAGAACCCTATATGCATAATTTTCATTCACCAGTTTTTCCAAGTATACCCCATACTATGTAAAAATCTAAGCTCTTAATTTTGCAGTAAATCCACATTTTCACTTGCTGTCTTCCAACTTTTATCAGTAATCCATAAGTCAAAGACTATTGATCTTTCCCAGCTGATTTCAATACTCATTTAAATTTTAATAACATGGTTTAAATGATTAATATAAAGACAAATTCCTTTCAATTTTTTTACCTTAAAATTTGCATTTGACCAAATCTATTTTTTACCTATATTGATGCAGACCACTTCCCTTAGCTCTGACTTCTTTGAATATGAAACATATAAGTATACCATAAGATCAACATGATACAGTTATCTGAGGTCTACCTCAACAACAGAGAATGCATAACTAATTCAGTATGACAATTAAGTTCACTGTTCTCCCAACAGGATGCAAAAGCAGTACAATTAATTACATTTTTGTACTCTTCAATAAATGAACCTATAAAAGCATGCAAGCAACAGAGGAAAACTTTGGTCCCATCACTGACTCATTTGTTCTTGTTTTGAAAAGTCACCGATACAGCTATCAAAAAAAAGCTTAAAATCTAAAGTTGTAATCTTTTTAAATAAAAGTGGCCCATTTCAGGACTGAAAACGTGGCTTAATCAGAGCCGTAATAATTCCTAACAGTCCTCCCTTAAATTCTGTTACTATCACTGGAAAATGAAGTATGTATATAAAAAGAATAACAGTGATAATGATGATGACGGAGCAAAGAATCATTATGGTAATATATGACTAATAAACAGAAAAATGAAAAGAAAAATTAGTGGATGAAAGGTCTAAGTGGTAGCAACAGTTAAAAATTACTATTTGAAATAACAATACTCTTTACACATCTTTTGTGTTTTGGAATAGAGCTATAAATTCAAAATTAAGAGTATGCTACAACAGAAAAGTTCCTCGTTCTTTGACTCTCTCCTATCACAAACACACATCTTCCCCTACAAACACTTTCACAATCTTAAACACTTCATTCAAGAATCAAAAAATGGTAGAAAATGAACTGAGGCATAGTTTTAAACAACCAGGTTGGAAAAGGGAAGACAAATTCGACCCCAAAATAGTAACTAAATACAACAATGTACTATTTATGTACTCCCGACGTAGTTCACTGTATCATTTTTAAATTTTAGCTTAAAATAAGGTAGTAAAATTTGTATCTGGGAAAGCTCAGTAATTGATCTTTTTAAATTAAGTATCTCTACATACAACAAAGATTAGGATTAGGTAAATATTAATCCAAGACCATAGTCTACGAATGGTAACTTCATAGCACTAATAATCACATACTCGAATCATAAGTCTCTAGGAAATGGCATTTAAAAACCCAAAGATGGGCAAAGGTCATCTGAACTGGCAATACATTTCTGAGAGAAAGAAGGGACACTGGACTGTGGGCGATGCCAACATTCTCTCCCATTCTCCATATTCCCCGCACCAACCCCCCACCCCGTGTCAGGTGATCAGTTATTTAGCACCATTAACACGTACGTATCGACAAGTGGTTCATTAAATTACACATATTATTGGAAGGCAAGATTCTAGGTTTCTCATTTCAAACTAAGCAAAAGGAGTCTACAGTTTGGGTCCCCAGGCACAAAAGCGCGCGATAACAGGAGGATAGATGGAGCACCTACTCCCATCTCCAAAAGCAGGCACAGGGATTGGCCTCGCGGCCAAAGCCACCCGTTTCCCCAAACGAGGGCCCGAAGATCAATGCCGGAGCTCCCGGAGAGGGAAGAGGCCCCAAAGGGCCTCCGAGCCGGGCCTTCCTGGCAGCGCCCGCCGTGCCTCCGGGCCTGCGCGCCCGCGCGTAAGCGGCGGCCAAACACTCGAGCCGAGGGCCGGAGTCCCAGTCGGGAAGAGGCCACGGCCAGGACCCTCTGCCTGATGAGCGCGCCACCGCGGCTGCCACCTCAGCCCGGTACAAACGGTCCCGGGCGGCAGAGGCGCGGCCCGGTTAGGCCGAGGACGTTGCGCAAGAGGCCCGAGAGGCAATTTCCCGGCTGCGCGGGAGAAAGGCGCGGAGTGCCAGCCACGGGAGGGGCGGGGAGGCCCGCTGAGGCGCCGTGCGTGTGGAAGGGGATGGGGGAGGGGAGGATTGCCCGTCTCCCTGGCCGCGGCCACAGCCGCAACTCACCCAGCTCCGCCAGACGAGCGCTACCACTGGCAGCAAGAGGAAGATGGTGGCCGCTGCCGCCGCCGAGGAGGAGGAGGGGGCCCGGTGGGTGCCGCGGAGAGGGGGTACGCGCAGGACGTCGGCGTCGCTGCCACAGCCTCTTTCCCTCCCGGGAACAAACTGCTGCTACTGACGACACTATTACTGGCTTCCGCGCCGCCCTCCTAATCCTCGTTGCAGCCGCCGCCGCCCTGGGCCCGAGGGTCGCTTGCGTCGTAAGGACTGTGCGGCGGCGCGAGACCCCGCAGCCATCAGCGTACGGCGGCGGCGGCGCGGGAGCTGGAGCGGGGCCTCGTCACGTGACCCCACTGTTTACCGTTCCGGGGGCCGCGGCCTGCGTCGCCGCTGCGCCTGCGCGCTGTAGGTCCTCCCGCTCCGCGCCTCCGTGGGGCCCGGGGCTACCCAGCTCCACGGCTGTTTTGCGCCCCTCCTTGTCTTCTTGTACGCGGCACCGCCTGCCGCCCTCTAGCTCTCACCTCCAGGGGGCCGGGAGGCGTAAGGCAAATATACGAGCCCTTTTGTTCGACTTAGTGCTGCTTAGCATTAAGGCTTCACAGTTAATGTAATATGGATGAGCAAAGCTACTCCTCATCCCCAGGCATTTTTTATTAATTGGATGTGAGTTCCAGAATGGTAGACAGGGTGGAGTAGATGAGTCCTCTGCCCAAATATCCCTGTTGGCTCCTCACAGACGTCTCACCATTGACTACCTCCGCCCTCACCCTGTCCCTACATGGTTGGTCTACCTCAGGACTCAAGTTGTCTCCTCCAAGAAACATTCCTGGTATCCTGGCATCCAGTCAGCAGTATTCACAGTGTGGTCCGAGAATTCCCTGAGAGGTCCCCAAGACTTTTCAGAGGAGCCTCAATTTCTTTGCCAACAGCATGTGTCTAAGACCAAATTTTCTTCCCACTCTTCAACCAGGGCAGCATATAGGAACTGATTAAATGCAGAAATAAGAGAATCCAGCCTTTTTCTATTAAGCCGTAAATTAGGGTGGAGAGCTAGGGTAAGCGGGTTTTGAGAAAGATTTCTCCAGGCAAAGATTAGGGTAGAAGGAAGAAGTTTATTTACTTTTACGGAGGAGGAAAAAGAGCCAACACAGAAGTCAAAGAGGTAGGGAATGCTGGCAGAGAGAACCAGGTATTCAGGCCTTTTATTTAGGGAGAGATTGTAAATTAGCGGGCTACAGTTGAGAGACTGTTGTATCTGCTCCTGTCTTTCTTCCTAGCAGTGAACTGATAACAGAAACAGTGAGGGTGTCGAAGTCCAAGAATTGGCTCTCCTACCTTTCCTTGGAGAAGGAATGATTGCAGATGTGACTCTGCCCTTAAGATATGGCTGAGGCCTGAAACTCGCACTCTGCTATTCACTCAGGAACTATGTAAAAACAGATCCTCAAAAGCAATTTTAAAATAAGGGAAAGATCTACATCTCTTTTCCATCTGTTCAACTCTTTTCAGAAGTTGTGCAAAACAGAACTCCTGCAGGGTGCCTGTTAGTGAGAGAACTCATAGGATTGATCTTTACCTGTTACTGGGAAATTGTGGGATTAGATATTTTCCTGTTAATTTTGCAAGGCCGCCCCTTTTACCAGATATTAAGGAAATTTGCAAAAATTTTAAACAATATCACTCTTTTCATTAATTTGTTGGGAAATATATTTTCATAATAAAAATTTATGGTAACATGCAATAGTTTTGTTATTTTAAAATAACAATGTTTCCAATTTTTCTTAGGTCTAATTTCTAAAATGGTAACTATCAATAGATACAACCATATAAAGAAAAGCTCTTGGGAATTTCACAAAGTTTAAGTTTATAGGGGTCCTGAGACCAAAATGTTTGAGAACCACTGGTGAAGGTTATGTACTTCCGCAGCAGCTTGGGCTGACCTCTATCTCAGCCCTTAAGAAGCTCTATGAAGTCATTGTTGCTATCAGTCACTCGGACCAAAATGAGCTCCTCAGGAACAAGGATTGTATCTTCTATTTGCAGGGATCATTACAGTGTTCAGCCGGCACCTGCTGAGCACTTGACGTGTAGTCTGCACTCTAAAAAACGGTATGGTACTTGTTGATTTAAGCCTCCACGAACTGTCGTCCACATTGTTACATCATTGCAGGGTTGAAGACTAAGTCACAAGCGTGTGGAAAAATCTGTTCTTCTCTCCAGTCTTCGGTATTTAAGTACTCCCAATAACAAATGCTCTCTTCAAAGGAGGTTTGGATTGTCCTAATTATACTGGATTCCTAGATTTCCACTCCTGCCTTGACTCATCAGTTCTTCAACACTTTGTTTTACAATCAGTTTTTAATGGTTTTTTGAAAAAGGAAAATAGAAATGACTAAATTTTTTTTCACTTGGGATGCCTGGAATGAATTACAAAAACAAACTTAATACTATCTTTACTATTCTTCTGGACCTCAATATTAAATTTCAAAAGAACATTAGGAAAGAATAAAATTATTGTTATAAACAAAATCCAACCCCAAAGGAAATCAATAGAGTAGAACTCGATAAAGGAAATCATTAGCTGGAAAATTCCCTTAGAGGAGCTGAAGAAAACTTACCTTTTCAGAGAAATTTTAGTAAATTTAAGAAAAAATAAAATAGAGGTAAAAAGAAAACATAAGAACCATTAGGCTGTCACAATTACAAAACAAAGACTTCTGATCCTAAAAAAGTCAACAAGCTTGCCATAAGTATGATGTTTTGATTCTATTATTTTGAACCAGCCAAGTACCCAGATTCACATTTGTCAACTAATGATCTTTGCTTTTTGCCTCCAGATGTAAACACAGCTATATGTCTTTTACCCAATTCACAGAAAAGTTAGTAGAATTTCCAACATGATAATATCGGTAATGGCTATAACTGTACACAGGACACTGTTTTAGTTAAAAGCCTTATTGGAAAATCAGCATGTATCAGTAACATTGAAAACACCAAATTAATGTGGGAAAATTAAATTTGGTAGGAAAACAAGATAAAACCATTAATAATGGCTAAAACTGACAGTGTATTTGTATTTGACTAAAAAATTATAAAAGAAAGAAAATTGACAAAATGTGGATCTTAAATCATCGACCCAGGAAAATTGAACCTGGCAGAAATTAAGGTCATCAAAAATAGTTCCCAGTGCAGATAAAAAGACAATATTGATATGAAAAATGTTTATCATCACTGAAACTTTGATCCGTACCGTATCAGTTCACTGGAGTAAAAATGGAAAAAAATCAGAAGAATTAACCACAATGAGCAGAAAGTCAATAAAAATATTAAAATCATTGAATGGAGTTTTCTGTGGAAAACACTTTCTAGATACACATACTTTCATGTTAGTTTGGAATCACATTTAAATGATTTTATGATTAAACATATAGACTCAAAACAACAGAGTCAAAATATTCAGTCTTCTTACTGAGATCATCATTGAATTTGGAGGCTTAACCCACACACTTTGTTTCTTACATTATCAGGCTTGTTTCCTTCCACACATTTCTTAACCTATTTTCTCCAAAAGGTTGGCTCCCAGCCACTCAGGCTTCCAACAGTAAACAATGGGTGAAGGGAAGTGAGGTGCAAGCCCTGTCCAAGGGTGAATAATTTACATAGCACACCAGAGTTCAAGGGGACCTAGGAAGGCTGGGTCAAACAATACAACAAAGCTTTTCCATGTACCAGAACTGTGCAAGCCATAAAGCACCTTTGCAATGTTCAGCAACTCTAAGGTGCAGGGAAACAGTAAAAAGAGACCAGAGGCATCAGATT
>CM052441.1:74372323-74448119 GCA_028533085.1 Varecia variegata
AAGTGAGGTGCAAGCCCTGTCCAAGGGTGAATAATTTACATAGCACACCAGAGTTCAAGGGGACCTAGGAAGGCTGGGTCAAACAATACAACAAAGCTTTTCCATGTACCAGAACTGTGCAAGCCATAAAGCACCTTTGCAATGTTCAGCAACTCTAAGGTGCAGGGAAACAGTAAAAAGAGACCAGAGGCATCAGATTCAGCTCCTTAGCTCTGTATTTCCTACTTTTTAATTTATGATATGACAATACCTGACTACTTACTGTTTCCTACACACATCCATCCAGTGTCCCTCACCTCATGCCACTACTTCTGAAAGGAATACTCGCTCTCAAATCACCCCAAATACCACCATAACCCCTCCTGCCCCTTTATCTGAATTGTTTCTGCATCCTTTAAAGATGCAACTCAGCTGGTCTGCTGGTAGTGGGCTATCAGAACCTATTAACATTAGTGTCACTAAAGTTGGTATTCAACCCCCCACTGCTAAATTTGACTGGCTTTAAAAAAAAAAGAAAAGAAAAGAAAAGATACAGCTCAATAATACCTCCCTGAATTTATCACATTTAATGGTGAAACACTAGAGGCATCCCCACGCAAGCCAGGTATACACAAGGATGCCACTGTGACCACCATTATTCAATATTAGCCAATACTAAAAGGAAGAAAACCAATAGATATAGAAAAGAAAAAGACACAATGACCATTATTTGTATATGATATTAATACAAACTGCTTCCCAAAAAGAATCAACTAAACAGCTATTAGCACTAAACAGTTGCCTTGGTACTGGGCTGGATATAAAAAAAAATCACTGAAAAATTAATAGATTTCCCATAAATAGCAATCACTATTTAGAATAGAGTAGGGAAAATAAATTTCAACAAAAATATAAAACACTGGCCAGGCACAGTGGCTCACGCCTGTAATCCTAGCACTCTGGGAGGCTGAAGCAGGAGGATTGCTTGAATTCAGGAGTTCCAGACCAGCCTCAGCAAAAGCGAGACCCTGCCTCTACCAAAAATAGAAAAATTAGCCGAGTGCAATGGCACATGCCTGTAGTGCCAGCTACTTGGGAGGCTGAGGCAGGAGGACCCCTTGAGCCCAGGAATTTGAGGTTGCAGTGAGCTATGATGACACCACTGCACTTTAGCCCAGGCAATAGACTGAGACTTTGTTTAAAAAAAAAAAAATACATACACACACACACACACACATAGAAAAAGAAGCAGAAAGTTAGAGGACACACATTTTCTGATCTCTAAACTTACTACAAAGTAACATTAATAAAGACAATATGTTACTGGGATAAGAATATATACATCAATTTAGAATTGAAAGTTCAGAAATAAACTCGTGTGTCTATGATCAAACGATTTCAACAAGGGTGCTAAGACTATTCAATGGGAAGAGAATAGTCTTTTCAACAAATGATATTGGGACAACCAGTTAGCCACATGCAAAAAACTGGACTTGCACCCTTACCTCTAGCCATATACAAAAATTAACTCAAAAAGAATATGCCAGACTTCAGTTAAGACAA
The DNA here is from genome assembly GCA_028533085.1 of Varecia variegata. NCBI lineage: Eukaryota > Metazoa > Chordata > Mammalia > Primates > Lemuridae > Varecia > Varecia variegata. Next base: position 74,373,866 of record CM052441.1, read on the forward strand.
GCAGGTGGTGGGGCACCTCAATACCCCACTCATATCATTAGAGAGATCATCAAGACAGAAAACCAACAAAGAAACATTCAATTTAAATTGGACTTCAGACATTTTACCCAACAACTGCAGAATATACATTCTTCTCATCAGTACATAGAACAACCTCTATGATAGAATATATGTTAGGCCACAAAACAATCCTCAACAAATTTGAAAAAATTGAAAGAATATCAAGTGTCTTCTTAGACCACTGTGGAATAAAAGTAGAAATCAATACCAAGAGGAACTTTGGAAACTGTACAAATGCATAAAAATTAAACAACATTCTCTGGAATGATCTTTGGGTCAATTAAGAAATTAATAGGGAAATTTAAAAATTTTTTGAAATGCATAAAAATACAAAAACAACACAAACTTTGGCATACAGCAAAAGCAGCACTAAGAGGAAGTTAAATGCCTACATCAAAAAAGTAGCAAGATCACAAATTAACAACCAAACATCACACCTCAAGGAAGGAGAAAAAAACAAAATAAAACCAAACCCAGAGTTAACAGAAGAAAAGAAATAACAAAGATCAGAGCAGAACTAAGTGAAACAGAGACCAAAAAATCAATACAAAGGACCAACAAAATGAAAAGTGAGTTCTTTGAAAAGATAAACAAAAATTGCCAAGCCACTAGCTAGATTAACCAAGTAAAGAAGAGAGAAAATCCAAATAAACAAATCCAGAAATGAAAGAGGAGACATTACAGCAGATACCACAGAAATACAAAAGATCATCAGAGGCCATTATGAACAGCTATGTGGTCATAAACTAGAAAACCTAGAGGAAATGGATAAATTCCTGGAACCATAAAACCTCCTAAGATTGAACCAGGAAGAAACAGAAATCTTGAACAGATCAATAACAAGTAACAAGATAAGATCAATAATAAAAAAATCTACTAACCAAAAAAAAGTCAGGACCAGATGGATTCACAGCCAAATTCTACCAAACATGAAAAGAGGAACTAATACCACTCCTCCTGAAATTGTTCCAAAAAATTGAGGTAGAGGGAATTCTCCCTAACTCATTCTACAAGTATAGCATCACCCAGATACCGAAAACAGACAAGAACACAAGAACAATGACAAAAAGAAAACTACACACCAATATCCCTGATAAAAATAGACATGAAAAATCCTCAATAAGCTACTAAGAAACTGAATCCAGCAGCACATCAAAGAGATAATACACCATGATCACACAGTTTTTATACCAGGGATACAAGGATGGTTCAACATATACAAATCAATAAATGTGATACATCACATAAACAGAATTAAGGACAAAAACCATAAGATTATATCAATAGAGGCCAAAAACATTTTTTATAAAATTCAGGTTCCCTTCATGATAAAAACTCAACAAACTAGGCATAGAAGGAACATACCTCAAAATAATAAAGGCCATATATGATAAACCCACAGCCAATTTCATACTGAATGGTTAAAAGTTGAAAGCATTCTCTCTAAGTATTGGAAAAAGACAAGGATGCCCACTTTCGCCACTGACTCAACACAGTACTGGAAGTCCTAGCCAGAGCAATCAGGCAAGAGAAAAGAAATAAAAGGCATCCAAACTGGAAAAGAGGAAGTCTTACAATCCCTGTTCTCTGATGTTATGATCTTATATCTAGAAAACTCTGAAGATTCCACAAAAAAACTTAAAAGATTTAATAAATGAATTCTGTAAAGTTTCAAAATACAAAATCCATGTATAAAAATCACTAGCATTTCTATATAACAACAATGATCTAGCTGAGAACCTAATTGAAAAGGCAATCCCATTTATAATAGCTACCAAAAAAAAAAAAAAACACCTAGGAATATATTTAACCAAGGAGATAAAAGAGCTCTACAAGGAATACTATGAAACACCCATGAAAGAAATTGTAGATGACACAAACAAATGGAAAAATATCCCAGGCTCATAGATCAGAAGAATCAATATTGTTAAAATGACCACACTGCCAAAAGCAATCTACAAATTCAATGCATTCTCTATTAAAATACCAATATCATTTTTCACAGAATTAGAAAAAACAATCCTAAAATTCATATGGAACCAAAAATGAGCCCAAATAGCCAAGGCAATCCTAAGCAAAAAGAGCAAAGCTGGAGGCATCGCATTACCTGACTTCGAATTATACTACAAGGCCGTAGTACATGGAACTAGCATAAAAATAGACAAGTAAATCAATGGAACAGAATAGAGAACCCAGAAAGATAGCCATATACTTACAACCAACCCAGCTTTGACAAAGTTGACAAGAACATACCCTGGAGAAAGGACACCCTTTTCCATAAATGTTGCTGGGAAAACTGGATCACTGCATGCAGAAGAATGAATCTAGACCCCATCTCTCATCATGTACAAAAAATCAACTCAAGATGAATTAAAAACTTAAATGTAAGACCTGAAATAATAAAAACACTAGATGAAAACCTAGGGGAAACTCTTTTGGTCATTGGTCTGGGCAAAGAATTCATGACTAAGACCTCAAAAGCACAGGCAACAAGTACAAAAATAGATAAATGAGACTTAAATTAAAAAGTTTCTGCACAGCAAAAGAAATAGTGAACAGACAACCTGCAGAATGGGAGAAAACATTTGAATACAATACATCTGGCAAAGGACTAATACCTAGAATTTATAAAAAACTCAAACAACTCAACAACAACAAAGAGAACCCCCACAAATAATCCCATCAAAAAGTGGGCAAAGGACATGAATAGACATTATTCTTTTTTTTTCTTTTTTTTTTTTTTTTTGAGACAGAGTCTCACTCTGTTCCCCGGGTTAGAGTGCCGTAGCGTCAGCCTAGCTCACAGCAACCTCACACTCCTGGGCTCAAGCAATCCTACTGCCTCAGCCTCCCGAGTAGCTGGGACTACAGGCATGCGCCACCATGCCTGGCTAATTTTTTTTCCTATATATATTTTTAGCTGTCCAAATCATTTCTTTCTATTTTTAGTAGAGACGGGGTCTCGCCCTTGCTCAGGCTAGTCTCGAACTCCTGGGCTCAAAAGATCCACCCGCCTCGGCCTCCCAAGTGCTAGAATTACAGGCGTCAGCCACCGCGCCTGGCCCACATTTTTCAAAAGAAGACTTACAAATGACCAATAGGCTATAAAAATTGCTCATCATCACTAATCATCAGAGAAATGCAAATTAAAATCACAATGAGATGTCATACCAATCTGAATGGCTATTATTAAAAAGACAGAAAATAGAAGTTGGCGAGAATGCTGAGAAAAGGAAATGCTCATGCTCTGTTGGAGGAAATAGAAATTAGTGCAACCTCTATGGAAAACATAGATTTCTCAAAGATATAAAGATAGAACTACCATTAAATCAAGCAATCCCACTATTTGGTATCAACGCAAAGAAAAAGAAATCACCATATCAAAAAGATAGCTGTATGTTTATTGCAGCACTATACACAATAGTAAAGATATAGAATCAACTTAAGTGTCCATCAGTGGATGATTGGATAAAGAAAATGTGGTATATATATACAACAGAATACTATTCAGCCATAAACAAGAATGAAATTGGCCAGTCATGGTGGTTCATGTCTGTAGTCCCATCTACCCAGGAGGCTGAGGCAAGAGGATTGCTTGAGCCCAGGAGTTCAAAGATGTGGTGAGCTATAATCCCACCACTGTACTCCAGCCTTGATGACAGAGTGAGACTTTGCCTCAAGAAAAATAAATAAACAAAATTAAAAAGAGAGAGAAAGAATGAAAGTATGTCTTTTGCAGCAACATGGATAGAAATGTAGGCCATTATCTTAAGTGAAACAAGTTAGATACAGAAAGACAAATACTGTATGTTCTCACTTATAGGTGGGAGCCAAATAATGTGTGCAGATAGACATAAATTGTGGAGTGACAAACCATGGAGATTCAGCGGGGAAGGAAGGGTGTGGGTGGTGAGAAATTACTTAATGAGTATAATGTACATTATTCTGTTGATGGAGACATTAAAAGCCCTGACTTGACCACTATGCAATCTATCCCTATAATAAATTTCATGTGTATAAATTTATGCAAAAAAAAAAAAAAAGACAAGGAGATGAAAGACTCCTGCTAGGAGGTAGTTACATACAATTTCTATCTGGTTAAAGACTTATTACCCAGTTGCTAGAGCAATTATTTCTACTCTAAGCATGTACAGAACCAGATTCATCAGATATAATTGAAAGCAAGTTTATGCTTCCAGCACCTAAACCCAGAGAGTGAGGGAGCAAAAGGAAGGTCCTTAGTTCACAGGCACAGCAAAGATTACAGCTCTCCCTACCCCAGGAAGAAGACAAACAGAGGAATTGTCATCTTTCCTGAAGCTTGTGGTTTCCCAAAATGCACTGAGTGAATGTCAATGAGTCCAAAGGTGGTGAAGCACTTTCAACAAAAAGCTCAGCAAGTTACAGCAACAGCAGAATACATGTCCATTGGACAAGAGTGCCTTGGAATGAGGGTTAGGGGACTTCCTTCTTATGGGGCTAAATGTAATCATGGCTTTTCTCAAAAAGGACCATTCCTAGCATTCTTGAGCTAGGCACCCATTCATAATTCTTTCAAATTATATCACTAAAGGGGAAGAACTTGTTGTAATGTGTGTTTGAATTCAAACTAAAACTGAAGAAAAAAATTACAAAATCACGTGTGTAACTTAATGTCTACAAAGAGAGAAACTCAAGAAAATTTAGTTACAGGGTCCAGGCCCTCCAAGGAAAATTTTCTCAGTCCTGTCAAAAGAAATACATAGGAAACTTTGTTTATCACAAATTGGAATTCAGAGTACATATTAGAAAGGTTGGAAGGGAGGGCCAAGGAAGAGGATTTCCTCAAACTAGAGGAAGTACTAGGATGTAAAGAGATATGACTGTTATAGTGGACAACCAGGGAAGTTATAGGAGAATAATATTCTAGGGGAAGAAAAAGCTAATTCCAGCAAGAAATTTAGAATCTATTATAAACAAAATGGGAAGCCATGCCACTGATGTGCAATAGTGGAGAAGAAATAAAAAAAAATAAAAAAATAAAAAAATAAAAATAAAAAAATAAAAAATAAATGGGAAGCCACTGGGGGATTTTCTTAAGCATAAAATGACTTCAGATTTTTTTTTTGGTAGCAGCTTTATTGAGATATAATTCATATACTATACAATTTGCCCATTTAAAATGTACCATTCAATGATTTTTAGTATTTTTTAGCACACTTAGTGCATTTAGTACAAAATTATACAACTATCACCACAATCAATTTAGAGTCATTACACCAGAAAAAAATTTCAGACCTTTTAGTCATTACCACCCAGCCTCCTTTCCCTCACCTGCCCTAGGCAACCACTAATCTGTCATTAAGCTATTTTCTGTCTCTATATATTTGCCTATTCTGGACATATCTTATAAATGGAATCATATAGTGTGATCTCTTGTGACTGGCTTCTTTCACCTAGCATAATGTATTCAAGGTTTTTCCATATTATAGCACATATCAATGCTTCATTTCTTTTTATTACCAATAATATTTCATTGTGTGGATATACTATAATTTTTATCTATTCATCCATTGATGGACATTTGGGTTGTTTCCACTTTGGGGCCATGATAATGAATAATGCTGCTGTAAGCATTTATTATAAGTTTCTAATGAACATATGCTTCCATTTCTCTTATGATTATATCTAGGAGTGGAATTTCTGGGTCATATGAAAACTTTATTTTTAACCATTTTGAGCATTGCCAAACTGTCTTCCAAAGCAGCTATACCATTTTACATTCCCACCAGCAGTGTATGAAGGTTCTCATTTCTTCACTTTCTTACCAACACTTGGCATTATCTGATTCTTTGATTCTTGTTAACCTAGTGGGTGTGCAGTAATATCCCATTGTGTAACTTTTTGTAAACCTATTCATATTTTTATTTCTTCTTGAGTCTGATTTGTTGTTATAATTTTCTAGAAAATTGTTCATAATGTCTATGTTCTCCTGTTTAGTGGCACAAACTTTTTATTCTTATTATTCTCTTACTTTTTCAGGTCCTTTGTATTGATTAATAGCTATGTTCACATTTTCCCTCATTTTTCTAAGGTTTTGCCTTCTACAATTTTGCTTGATTAATTTTACCTGAGGTGTGTTTATTTTGTTATAATTTTTAATAAACCATTTTCAGCTTTGTTAATCCACCCTATTATACCTTTGTTTTCTTTTCCATGATTTTTTAAAAACATTGCTCAAGGCAGGGTGTGGTGGCTCACGCCTGTAATCCTAGCACTCTGGGAGGCCGAGACGGGCGATTGTTTGAGCTCAGGAGTTCGAGACCAGCCTGAGCAAGAGCGAGACCCTGTCTCTACTAAAAATAGAAAGAAATTAGCTGGACAACTAAAAATATACAGAAAAAATTAGCCGGGCATGGTGGCGCATGCCTGTAGTCCCAGCTACTCGGGAGGCTGAGGCAGGAGGATCGCTTAAGCCCAGGAGTCTGAGGTTGCTGTGAGGTAGGCTGACGCCATGGCACTCTAGCCCGGGAAACAGAGTGAGACTCTGTCTCGAAAAAACAAACAAAAAAAAACAAACCCAAAAAAACATTGCTCAAGGCCGGGCGCGGTGGCTCACGCCTGTAATCCTAGCACTCTGGGAGGCCGAGGCGGGCGGATTGTTTGAGCTCAGGAGTTCGAGACCATCCTGAGCAAGAGCGAGACCCTGTCTCTACTAAAAATAGAAAGAAATGATCTGGACAGCTAAAAATATATATAGAAAAATTAGCCGGGCATGGTGGCGCATGCCTGTAGTCCCAGCCACTCGGGAGGCTGAGGCAGGAGGATTGCTTAAGCCCAGGAGTTTGAGGTTGCTGTGAGCTAGGCTGACGCCACAGCACTCTAGCCCGGGAAACAGAGTGAAACTCTGTCTCAAAAAAAATTAAAAAAATAAAAAAAAAACACATCGCTCAAGCTGCTTTAAGAATGAATTATATCCCTACCTAAAGGGCTAAAATAGCCCCCTTAAAAAATGGATTATAGCAAAACAAGAGTGAACAACTATGGAAGAATGCCTGTAAAAGCACAAATAACAGATACTCCATTGCAGAGATCCAGGAGGGAAAGGAAGAGATAATGGTGCCTGGACCAGAATGATGTTATTAGAGATTGAAGGAGAATTAAACACAGACAAACTAGCTTTTGTCAGTAGAATTGACAAGATATACTAATGGATTAAATGTGGGGGTAAGAAGAAGGAATTTAGGATGTCCAAGGTTTGGCATCTAAATAACAAGGTTAAAAGATGGTATTATTTGCTGGATTGGGGAAGGTTGGTGCAGGAGCAGATTAGGATATAGGGGAACAATGATTTCATGGTAGACATTTCATAAATTTTATGTTGGAAATATCTATGAGGTATCCAAGGTAGACTTTCAAATAAATAGTTGGATATAAGAGCTTAGAATTCAGGGCTGATAATAGAGCTGGAGTTATGAATTTTTCAAGCAATCAGCATATAATAGATGATATTTAAAGCCATGATACTGGATTAGATTACCTAATGAGTAAATTTAGAGGAGAAAAAGGGAAGCTGAAAGGGATCTCTGGAGCACGGCAACATTTAGGGGTTGAGTAGAGAGGAGGATGTAGTACGAAGACTACCCAGGAGCTTGCTTCATATGGTCTCTGATAGCTGATGTGACCAGGCTTGTGAGGCCAGGTAAGATAGTCCTTCCTGATTATACCTTGCAGAGGGAAACCTTGTTTCTGAAATGTAGTATAGGACGGGAGCTTGAAGAAGGAAGGCAAGTGTTTATTCACCAGTATCTGGGATATTTGTTAAGAGAAGGATCAGCTACTAAATTGGCTTCATTTATTCAATAAATAATTTTTGAATACTTTTTGAGAAGCCAACATTAAATTAGCTGTTGGGTATATTGCATCCTTAAGGAGCTTACAATTTTATTTTGAAAGAATGTGTCCTTTTTATCTCTCTATTGTCTTTAGGCCCTAGCCATATAGCTGAAAATGCCCAAATTCGCCTCCAGTTCAAACTTCTCAACTGACTTCCAGATCCATAAAACAAATGAACTACTCAAAATTACTATGCAAGTGTTTGAAGGACACTTCAGATGAAATATGTCCAAAACTAAACATATGATTTTCTTCCCTAAGCCTGTTTTTGCTCCATCGTCCTCTCTCTACCATTAGAGGCCAAACAAAATGTTACCATAAAAGAATAACCTTCTAGAATAATTAATCTGAATCCTTAAACAAAATTTAATTATTATTAAAAAGTTTATTATAAAAAGTATCAGCAGCTCAATTTTAACAGTTTGAACTTACAGTGCAGGAAACGTAATTGATTAACGTCCAGAAGTTATATTGCCCTTATGGTCACTATATGTGTATTTGTAAGACTAAGTATCAAATTGGGGTTTTTGTGATAATTTAATTGTAAATGATCTGTAGAGGAACTAGTTATTTTAGCTAGGCTGTCAATGCAGGTACTGCTGCTGCTGATAGTGCCGCTAAAAGGATTAAACTTTCCCTCCTCTCCTGTAGTAATTGACTAAGATAAAGATTTAATTCAACTTCTGGATTTGAAGATTTGGTTGATACTGTTGATAAAAATTTTTTAAGACAAGCCTATGAGATAAAGTTTTGTGTACTCTTCAAGAAGATGTTTCTGATTATTTTCAGAAACAGTCTTAAGATTGTTGTGCCTTTCACTATGAATATGCAATCAGGCTAATACACAATGTGGGAATTTCTGAAAGTCAAATGATCCAGTTTCTTCAACAAATTAATGACATAAGAGAAAAGAAAACTAAAAAGGGAGGGAGAAATATTAGTGATTTAAAAAGACTTAAAAGACATATGAAACAAATACAATGTGTAGATCTTCAGATTCTAATTTGAATAAACTGATTACTGAACAAAATAATAACTGAACCATAAAGACATTTTAAGGCAGTTGAAAATTGAACACAGGCATTTAAAAACTTTCGTTATGTGTGATAATTGTATTGGGCTTTGTATGTGTGTTTTTAAAATCCTTATCTCTTAAGAGATACATGTGGAAATTCATATAGGTGAAACTTATAATGTCTGGAATTTTATTTTACAAGACTCCAGAAAAGATAAATACAATTAAAATTAATGGATGGAGACTAAATGAAAGAAGAATGACAAAATGCTAATAATTGTAGATGCCAGCACTGTGGTCCCCAACCCCTGGATGGCGGACCAGTACCAGTCCGTGGCCTGTTAGGAACCAGGCTGCACAGCAGGAGGTGGGCAGCAGGAGAGCAAGAGAAGCTTCATCTGTATTACAGCCCATCTCTGGCATCACTCGCCTGAGCTCCACCTCCTGTCAGATCGGCTGGGGCATTAGATTCTCATAGGAGCAGAGCCCTACTCTAAATTGTGCATGCGAGGGATCTAGGTTGGGTGCTCCTTAGGAGAATCTAATGCCTGATGATCTGAGGTGGAGCTGCAACGGTGGTGCTAGAAAAGGATCAGCTGCTTGAGATCGCAAATGATAGTGGCCTTAGAGTATGTTTGAGACAACATCAAATCTCCATATGTTCTGGATTAAAGTCAAGGCGGAATATCCTGATATTACCACAGAAGCACTGAAAATCCTGCTTCCATTTCCAACATTCTATCTTTGTGAAGCAGGGTTTTCTGCAGTGACAGCAACCAAAAGGAGATTATGGAGTAGACTGGACATAAGCAACACACTTCGGGTGTCACTGTCTCCCATCACCCCCAGATGGGATGATCTAGTTGCAGGAAAACAAGCTCAGGGCTCCCACTGATTCTGCATTATGGTAAACTGTACAATTATTTCATTATATATTACAATGTAATAATCATAGAAATAAAGTGCATAATAAATGTAATGTGCTCGAATCATCCCGAAACCATCCCCCCAGCCCCAGGCCCCTGGGTCCGTGAAAAAATTGTCTTCCATGAAACCAGTCCCTGCTGCCAAAAAGATTGGGGACCGCTGTGCTAAGAGATGGATACAAGAGGGTTTATTATACTGTTATCTCTTTGTTTTTGTATATGTTTGAAAATTTTCACAATAAAAAGTGAAATTAAAAATTGTTGCTTGTACATACATTTATTTTAAAATATTTTCATGAACTACTTCCTCTCTATAAACACTTTTAATGTTTTAAGCTTTGGATCTAAAAATGTAGTGGAACATGAATTTGGGTTTAAGAAAAAGAAGTCACCTCTGATTTTTCATCTCCTTGTTATCTTTCATTATGTGCACACCAATTCCAGAATCTTCCTTGGATTTAAATGACAGGAAGATCTTTATGCCAGCTATCATGTGGGAAATGCTTGCCCTCTGCAGGAACATCAGTTTGGTTACTTCTTCAGCAAAAATGAATTTCTTTTGCAAGTAAACATTAGTTGCTAGTAAGTCGTGCTGTTACTAGTGTTAAAATCTACAAAGTATAGTAAAATATCTTTCTTTTGTTCCAGCAGCCTTTTATATATGTGCTAACACATATTCCATCTTGCTTGAACAATTTGTGTAAGAATGTGAAAAAGCAATCCCAAAGTCCGAGTTGACAAAATTAATATTCTGCTTTTAAGTCCTCCTCACAGAAGTAAAAAAAATCCCCAAAAGGATTTTTTTCTTCAAAGACTTCATTTATAAATGAAATTAAATATCTAAAAATAAAATACAATTCTTAAAGATTATTTTGATGCCATCTAGTAAACCAAACAATTCTATAAAAGTTCTACAAAGATTATAACTATAATGATGATAAAAACTTATCTATATTATTCTGTTTTGTATTACTTTTTAAATTTCTATAAACATCTGTTGGTTCAACATTGATATGTTCTACTTAAAGTTAACTAGCCAACACTTTCTCTTAATATTGATATTAATCCTAAATCTATTGCCTTTTGTATTTAACATTTGAAAGTCCTTAGAAATTGTCTTAGTGTATAAAATTAACAGCTTTTATAATCCTCATTAATTGCCACATCATTTACTCTGATAATAACATAAATATATATATACTTCAAGTAATTGATAAAGAGATAAAGTCTATAAGGACATAGTCACTCTATTTTTAGGATGCTTACTTACATTTTAAGGTGTGTATTCAGATATTGATAATGCATTCAAATGACATGCTTAGGTTATATTACTAGATTGTTAGACTTATTGTTTATGATGGTAACCTATGTGCTCACAGAATCACTGATCAAACGCAGGTTCAAGGATGCCCAGAATATTGCTGAAAAAGGCACTGAGCTATTCAGCTTTCAAAGAAAAGCCAAAACCAAAGTGGCATTGAAGATTTGAGCTCATAACCAAGGCAGAGGCTGGATTACAAAGAAAGGGTCAAAATATTTTTTGGGACTTAAACTGTCTCAAGGTGTCTCACTGTGAGGGGAATTGAATCTATAATAAAGTAGATAAGAATACTTATCACTAAACAAAATATGTATCTTCTTCATCGGTGTGGTCAGAGTGGCCACCAAATTCTGATGCCCCTGCATCAGTAATCTCGGTTACATTCTGAAGTGTTTGTGAGTTTCGTATGCAAGAGACTCAGACAGACCCACACAATCAGATGAAGGCTAGGCATCTGAACTTGGGAGCATGGCCACAAATTCTTGGTCTAATTAGGTGATAGCTTTATGGATTGAATTCAAAAATTCCAGCAACAAATATTATTAATAAGAAGTATGATCACCGGGAAAAGGGTAGGTAATCTAGCAGGAAACTCAGTCACTGGAAGGGCAGGTGCGTGGGTAAGAAGCTATAAATAGCTGGTCCCAGAGAGGAGAACAGTTTAAAGGATAGTGCACCAGCAACCAGAAAGTGGAAATTTATGACATGGGCTCAGGCACTGGGGCACTTGGGTGCCCCAAGGTCAGAGCCAAAGCAACAGCAAGACTGACCATGGTGAGCTGTTAAATAACTGCTCTGGAATTCCATTCTCATAAACCTTCCGTCCAGGCAGACAGGGAAAGGGCTAACGAACAAAACAAGCAGCAATTGTTGAGAATGATTGCTGAACACTGTACATACGGTATAACATTTAATTGCCTCAACAACCCCACGAGATTGTTAACTTCAATTGGCGATAATAAAATATTAAGTAACTGGCCACAGGTTTTAGCCAGGAAGTTATGAAGTTAGGATTTAAACTCAGGTCTTTCTACCTCCTCAGTCTATACTTGTTCCTCAAAACTTTCTCATTTGATCAAATTTGCTTCGATCTATATCTAAATATGTAATCTGTACCCAACCTTTCCTTTTTCCCTCTTGTCTCAATATAAGAGAGGCTGTTTCTCCCGCCCAAGGCTAATATTGCCACATGTGTTCCGGTTCCATCCCCTCCCACCTCTACTCCCTTTCCTCGCTCATTTGTTCCACTCCTTATTTCTACGGACTCTCTCTTCAGAAATTAAACATGTTGAAGTCTCCCCTTTCCTTTCACAGAAAGCTTTAAAAAATACTTTTCTTATAAAAAATAACACATTTTCATTGATTAAAAAGCAAACCAACCAACCTAATAAAAGTTAAAAAGGGAAAAGTTCTTTAATCCCCTCATACCCACCCCCCACTACCAAATTTCACCCCATGTAATGTGTATCCTTCTAAATATTTTCTCTACATCTGTATCAAATATTTGTAACTGGGCTTCTACTGGGTCTCCCAATTCCAATTTCCATGCGCCAGTCTGACCTCTGTCCCAAACAAATAGCAACTGAGTTATTCTTAGTAAAAGGCACTAGAATGCAAGTTATTTGAGGGCAGGGATTTTTGATCATTTTATCCACTGATACAGCCCTAGTTCCTTGAACAGTGTCAGGAACAGAGTAGTAGTTCAATGAGTATTTGTTGAATAAATGAATGAATCTCTGACTAAACCCAAGAACAACAGCTGGCTTGGAGGCTCACAGATAAAAAGAGCATGGACAAGACAGCTCTGGTTATTGCAATAATCAGAAGGGTTGGTAAGTGGTATCGTAGACCACAGAAACAAGGGAGCATCTGACTTAGGTGGCTCCTTGGATATCAGGAAGCCATGCCTTAAAAGTGGGTTATGGGCTGGCCTCCAACTTGCCAGGTGATGGGGGAAGTAGTGAGCAGCCTCTCCTGGGCACTATGAGATAGGACACCGGGCTGTTGCCTGAGTCCTTTTAAGGAAAGTGATGCCAGGCTGGGGTCTTTCTTCATCCCTGAGGTGCTTTCAGTGCACCACCATACTCTAGGCCAAAAGAAGTTCTGAAATGTTAGATTAGGCTAAATTCAGGACAATTGCCACCTTTTGAACACAAGCTCCTGAAACCTTCTAAGTATATTGTAATTGTTAAGAGCACATGTCCCTCCATTCCAATACTGGCTTTATCAGTTATACAAATGATACACTGAATAACCTAAGGCAAATTGCTTAGCCTTTCGGTGTGCTGGTTTTCTCCTCTAAAAAAATGGAGATGATAATCATATCTATCTCCTAAGATTGTTGTGAAGATTAAACAGAGTACTTACTATAAAGTTCTTAGAACATTGCTTGGTGTTATGGACTGAATTGTGTCCATAACACAATTCATATGTTGAAGCCGTAACTCCCAGTGTAACTGTATTTGGAAATAGGGCCCGTAAGGAGATAATTAAGGTTAAATGAGGTCATAAGGGTGGGTTCCTAATTCAGTACAACTGGTGTCTTTATAAGACGTGGAAGAGACACCCGGATACACACGCGTGCACGTGCGCGCGTGCACACACACACACACACACACACACACACACACAGAAAAGGCCATGTGAGGACACAGTGACAAGAAAGATGTCTGCAAGCCAAGGAGAGAGGCCTTAGAGGGAACCAACCCAGCCAACACCTTGACCTTGGACTTTTAGTGTCCAGAACAGTCAGAAAATAAATTTCTATTGTTTAAATGTGAAATAATAAGGAATAAATATATTGGTTTCTGTCCCTAGTTTCTGACATAGAGCTCCTAAAACCCTTATAGATAGAGCTGCTAGGAGAATCTTCTGTTCTGATACTTGGTCTTTAACCTTAATTCCTGATACAGAGATCCTAAATCCCTTGGAATTTCCTATATTATAGGAGCATCGTTTGTTCTAATGAGGAAACTTTTATGGGCTCCTGAATAGCCTTAGGATGGGGGCTGTTTGCCAGGGGGAACCAATGATGTGATTAGAAGATTAAAATTTTCAGCCCTACCCCCAACATCCAGGGAGGGGAGAAGGGCTGAAGGCTACATTGATCAATCAATGTGGTAATCAATTATGCCTATGTAAAGAACCTTCCATAAAAATTTAAAAGAACAGGGTTTGGAAAGTTTCCAGCTTGCTGAATATGTGGAAGTCCTCGGGGGGTGACATGCACAGAGAGGGCATGAAAGCTCTATGCCTCCTCCCCCATACCTTGCCCTACACATCTCTTCCATCTGGCTGTTCATCTGTATCCTTTGTAACATCATTTATAATAAATGGGTAAACATAAGCAAAGTGTTTCCCTGAGGTCTATGAGCTTTCCTAGCCAATTATTGAACTTGAGGAGTGGGTGATGGGAATCCCAGTTTATAGCCAGTTGATCAGACGCATAGGTCAGAACCTGGGATTTATGATTGGTGCTTGAAATGGGGGCAGTCTTGTGGGACTGAGCTCTTAATCTGTGGGATCTGACTCTAACTTCAGGTAGATAGTGTCAAAATTGAATTAAATTATAGGACACCCATTGATGTCTACTGGAGAATCACTTGGTGTGTGGGTGAAAATCTTCATAGACCTTGTGAACTTTTCTATGTTGTGTTGAGTGTGTGAGAATAGGAAAAACAGTTTGGTTTTTCCTATCTTTTGCCTTAAGCCCGGTGGTATATTGTTATGGCAGGCTTAGCTTGCTAATACAGTTGGTATATAGTAAATGTTCAGATTCTGTCAGTTCTTGTTATTATCTATCCTTTTCCCAGCCCATGAGGGTCAACCACCTCTCCTGTTAGACTCTCAAGATTGAGAGGCTGATCCAGCCTCCACACTTACCCCCAAGTGTCACTTTTCATGGTTTCCATTCTCTGAAGATATCTTCAGTCCTGTCTTTTATTTCTTTAAATGGTCAGCATAGTAGTTTTAGAGTCTGCATTTGGTAATTCCAATATCTAAAGTCTCTGAGGGTTTGCTTTTTGTTCATTGAGACTAATTTTGGGGGACACCTGATTATCTATATTTGCTGGGCATTGCATTTGAATATGAAATGTTTTGAAGATACTTTCCTTCAGAAAGAATTAGCATTTGTGCCTGAGGTTGTTATAAGTCCTGGACCACCGTAAACCAAGTTCACATCTTGAGTTTCTCTGGATATTCCAGGAGATTCAATTGGGCTATAATTCTACATGGGATCTTCCATTTCCAGGTCATTCTCAGTTTGAAAGAATAGCTCTGATTTATTGCAAGGAGGTTTCTTTAGACTCTGCTCAATGCTTGTTCAAGACCTGGGTTGATTTATCTTCCTTGCACTCCATAAAGATTTTAAATTCTACTCCTATCTTTAACCAGTGGGAAAATGTTGTTGGCCAAAAGCATCTCCCTTGTTAGAGTAACTCTCTAGCAAATTAGAGAGTAACTTTCTTTCTTTTTCCTTCAAGTGTAGTATAATAATTCCTTAATGCCTTGTCATTTATTCCAAGCTTTTAAGAATATGTAGGAAGCCAGACTGGAAGGGAGGGGTTGGGTGAGAAAAAGTTGAAAAAGTCTAAGAGAGAGCGGAAGAGGGAGGGAGTTTGGCTGCTGGTTTGGCATACAGTCAATCAGCTCCTCCTAGCTTCCTTTAGTGGATCTGTGGGTAGGGGGTGGGCTTCAGGGCACTTCATGTGTTACTTGTGTGAAATAAGAAGAAAAATGGTCCTTCTAGAGTAAGAAAATCAATACTCCCAACAAGCTAATCTCATGTTATTACTGACACCTGATATGAATTCAATAAATATTTGTTAAATGAGCAAATGAAGTTAATCGCTTGAGTATACTTACTTAATGCTCCTCTATCCATAAATGTCATAGAAATGTCAGTAAAAAAAATACAAAGGGAATAAATCCATAGAAATGAATAAAATGTAAAGTGGTTGATCAGTTAAGCAGAGTTTTCAATGAATTTCTGGAAAATGGAAAATAGATGGTAGTTTGTTGACAAATAACACAAAGCAGGAGCTTCAGCCTAAAATACAAGGAAGAGAAGGCTACAGTAAGGTAGGATCTGAACTTTCCAGTGGTAGCCAGAGAGACTCTAGTCATGGAATTGGCAGGTACTGATGGGGTGGTCAATGAGTCTATTTCTGGAGCAACAATTCTGTTGGTCCCTGATGACTCCCCTCTCCATGTAGGAGCAGAGCAACCAGAAGCCCTGCATTTACCAGTAGGGCTAAGAGTGGAGGCTGTTTTCTAAAGAAATTTAAAGAATTTCCTAGGGAGGGCCAAGGCTCCTACTATAAGAATTATATCCTAGAACAGTCTCCCCCATTTCCATTCAGACTTTTTGGTGGTTCTCCACACTGCCCTCTTGCTTTCTACCTAAAAAGACTAAGTAAAGTTGGTCAAGCAATACCCCTCACTTAGCTACACACACATTGCTGCTAGTTAGGGAAGAGACCTACTGGAGAAACAACACAAAGCAGGAGAAACCTATGCCAATGTCTATACTGACCAGCCTATATTTTATTTTGCAGGTATAAATGGACAAATACATATGCCCAGAAATAGGAAGAAGATTGATCTTAATGTAAAAGGCCAAGATGAACCAACCAAAAATAGCTGGAAGCAGAGCCAATTTGAGAAAGAGGAGAGAACCTGTAACATTGATAAAATTCTTATTAATATCTCCTGAAAAGTTCAAAATGACATTCTTTCCATAAGACAATGCTAGATATGATGCTAGAAAAACTATGCTAGAGACTATGAAAAACGAACATTTAGAAGAGACAAAAAGCTTTTGGAAACAAAAAGCAATCATTAAAAAAATCAATAGAAGTATTATAAGGAAGTCTCCCCAAAGAAGAGCAAAAATTAGAGATGGGAAGCATGAAGAAAAGATAGTTTATAGAGGCTCAATCTAGGAATTCCAACATTTGACTGAATAGTTATTTCGAAAAGAAAGAATTGAAGAAATGGCAGAGAGTAAATTATTAAAGGAAGAACATTTTTAGGACTACAAACAAATAAGACATTTTTAAGCTGAAATGCCTATGAAGAATCAAGTAGGCTATATGAAAAACAAAATAAAATATTACATACACAGGTCTTCATTATGTTTCAGATTACCGAGGATAAAGATAAAATTCTACAAGCTTCCAGAAAGAAAATCCAGGTTCACTTACAGAGTACTGAGCATCCAACTGAAATCAGTCTTTTTAGTAGCAAGACTGGATATGAGAAGATGATGATGAAGTGTGTTTATAAACTTCTGAGGGAAATTATTTTGGACCTAGTATTCCCAGTCAAATTATCAGACAATTAATTGTGAGGACAAAGAAATACATTTTTAGACATGCAAGAATTCAGAAAGTTGACCTCTCAGTCACCTTCTTTGAGGACATCATTTTAGTAAAACAAGGAATAAAACTGAAAACAATTAAAGTATGGAAACAATGAAGCTAATCTAGGGGAAAATTAGGACAAAGTTTGTCCAAATGGAAGCAGGAAATCAGTGGGATCCTAAAATAGTACTGTAACAGACAGTAATTTCTACAAGCAGGATAATCTTCAGCATATAGTAAAAGGTTATGTTTCTTTTATCAACAAGGGACAAAAAAAGCAATCAGAAATACCAGTAAGCTATAAAAGTTTTCTAAGAAATGATGGCTTAAATATAAAGCAAACTAAAATATGGAATGATTTGAATAGTTGATTGAATGTAAGAAGAGAAAATATTATATCTTGATATTTGGAACATTTTTTTTATTGATACAGGGTAGTGATGTGGGACTTATACCAAAGCAAAATCTTACCATTCCACTTCACTCTATAGTAAACAATACTAACATTGTCATAAAATGTAAATGCTGTCTTTTGATGGGGGTTTCAATTTTCAAAATCATTTTATACAAAACACAGAAACCTTAATTTTGGTTATAGAACAGAATAAATGATTGGATTCAGTGAATTCATTTAATTAAATTAAGTATTTAATTCCTATACATTGGGAGGTATAAGGTCAGAAGAACAGGTGGAGAAAAATGCAAGAGTAACTGATAGAACAGGGAGCCAATATACTATCTAAGCTGAATAAATGAGATGTTAATGTTTAAGAATATGTTACTTTTTAAATATAGCCATTTGAAGAAAAACGAGAGTAGTAACAGTCATTACTGATATAATATTTTCATGTGCCAGGCATAGTTCTAAGCATTTTGCATAGATTAACTCATTTAATCCTCACAAGAATCCCTTGAAGTACTCAGATTTGCTCCATTTGAGAGCTAGTAAAACTGAGTCACAGAGGATTAAGTAACTTGCCTGAGTTTATGTACCTAGGAATAATGACTCACGAATGGAAATAAAACAACGATTTAGTTAGGAGGTATGGTAAAATTGGGAAGTATGGAAAATAATTTGTATTGGAGAACAATATGTAGTATATATTATCTCAAGTTGATAAATCTAAAAATAATAAGCTATTTAGAGCTATGGCAGGGCAGCAGAGTACTTTCTATTTTACTTTCCATTTTAAGCCATTTCATGTAGTAATTTACTTAATATGTGTATAATATTTTTAAAAGTTTAAAAAAGCTTTATTCTTTAAATTTTTTTGTTTGTTTTTTGAGACAGAGTCTCACCCTGTTGCCCTGGCTAGAATGCAGTGGTGTCATCATAGCTCATTGCAACCTTAAACTCCTGGGCTCAAGCTATACCTCCTGCCTCAGCATCCCAAGTCACTGGGACTATAGGTATGCACCACCATGCCCGGATAATTTTTCTATTTTTAATAGAGACAGGGATGGTGGTCTCGCACTTGCTCAGGCTGGTCTCAAACTCCTGACCTCAATCGATCCTCCCTCCTTGGTCTCCCAGAGTGCTAGGATTACAGGTGTGAGCTACCATGCCCAGCCTAAACTTTTGAACTAATTATCTCTTCCCAAACTTCTTCCTCAACTCACACTTAATAAAATATCTCTTAATTGAAAAAATAGCTTTCTCTCAATTTTAGATGTTAGTACGTTCATATTTCAGAAGATTGACGATAACACCACCAAAATAGAGAAAGTGGCCTCAGCTCATTTTGGTTGAAAGTGCCTCATCTGCCATGTGTCTGCATAGAATTCATTTTGTGTTCATAAAAAGTGACACTAAAAAACGTGTTACAAAGTTGTTCAAATGTTTATGTCATCTTATCACAACGTTTATGAAAGTAGTATAGAGAAGAAAAATCCCATGACCTAAGGAAGTAAAGATGTAGAGAGCTCTGTAGTAGAAATACTGAAGTGTTAAAAATGACAAATGAAAGAGGAACCAAAAGCAGAGTCATCATGGGATTCTGGTAATGAAGAGAATGTTAACTTATTCATGCTCTTACTCAACCCGTATTTATTGAGCATGTACATGTTCTTATATGTATTACATGTTAAGAGCTGAGCTTATAAAAAATGGGGCATGCAACTTGCTCTTAGCTTACAGTCTAGCAGAGAATATAAAGGACACATATAAATACCTTTAGTATATGATAGAAATTGATAAATAATATGTGAAAAAGTTTCATATGATGACAAAAGAAAGAGAGAAATGCTCTAGGGAGACTGTAAAAATAGACAATTTTGCAATTGTGTTGTGTGCTTGATGACACTCAGATGCAAGATGTAGGCCTATCACAGAGGTTGTCAAATATAGGTCAGGAGATAAGGAAACATTATGTGATGTTGCTAGTGAACCAATCAAATATAAAAGTAACCATGTATTTTTGATAAGAGACCGTATCTCCCCCCAATCCTTTTCTGGAATAGGACAGTTAACCATACCTCTGCTGGGCACTTAGCCCACCCCAAGCCAGGCTAATACAAGGAGAATATGATAGGGAAAAAAATGCAGTACTCTTTAACAAAATTACACACTAGATTTGATATTCAATATTTTTTAAAAAGATCTGTTTGGAGATTTTGACCTTGAGACTGAACGAGGCAGTCAATTTTTTCTCTTCTTCACTGTGGATAGGGACTGAAAGGTGGCAGTGCTCCCCCAACACCCCCGCCCAACACACACACACACACACACACACACACACACACACACACGTGCGTGCACTTCCTTTTCTCTAGCTTGGGCTGGTAATTAATCAGACTCAGAGGCATCATGAGCCAGTGAGTGAGGGAAACAAAGTGGGCTGATGGGGATAGGGAGAGGAGAGGAGGGAAGGGACAAAGAAGCTTGTTGGGATCCTCAGGGAGGGAGAAGGAGACAGAGGGAGATCAAGAGAAGGCAGCCTTTAGGCCCCTCTGTGAAAGACTCAGGATGATCTGATCCATAAGAACTTGATTCATGTGAGTGTTTGATCGTTTATCTGAAAGGTTTTCTTTCTGGTAATGGCTCAACTTTCAGTATCTTCCAAACACTGGAAGCATAGTTAACATTTTCATTTTTTATAGTATAATTAGCTGCAATTCCATATTTCAGTGGATTTTGTAAAGTAGCAGTGGACTTCAGGTGAGGAAGACAGTGTCTGCTCTGGCTGCGTGCGTGGACTGTTTAACTTAAACCCTGCCGTCCTTTGGGTGACAAGTGCTCCTGAGCGCACCCTTCACATTTTGCACGTGATTGGAAACCAGAAGGGAAATTGATCAGAATATGTTAAGAAATTGTTTGCCAAAAATATATACTGAAGTTAAATGTTGCCTTATGGTATAGAAAATTGGCCTTGGAAAGATGAGGTCACGGTGTGAAAGCAAAAAAAGCAGATTTCAATAAGACAGTTTCATAGTTAGGATTGATCAGTGGTGTAGCCCCATGGATTCTGAGGTTAAACACAGCATGTTCAGTCAATTACTCATTATATTTACTGCTTTCTCTAAATTATAATTTGAATTTTTAAAAGTTAAAAATAATAGCAAATTCAATAATTATGGATATGTTTACTTTTATATTGTCAATTTTGGCTATTTATCTGTTTACACACCTAAATCCTTTTTTATGTTTCTGTTGCTATATCTTATAGACAGGTTTCTGCATTTCCTGGCGGGGACTCAGGCTATCTCATGGTTTTATAAAACAGAGTAATAATCAACACATATAGTTTAAGTAATAATTATTATCCTTATTCAATTTATTGTAATTTAAAAATAAAATTATAACAAAACCTATTTAATAAATATACTAATTATATAATTTGTAGACAGACTTCTCATTTATTCCTTAATTTAATCACTAAATAGTTTCAGGCATTATGCTAAATTTAAGGAGTTGTCAGTCACATTTACTATTTTTTCCCCCCAAACCTTACGATGCTTCTCAATCTATATTAATTACCAACCTCACCTTTGAGGTAGTTAGGAGGTGAGAGAAGCAATTATCTGTGAATCCTGAGAATCCCTCTACATTCTTACTGGGTATGCCAAGAATACAAGGCTCTAACTGCTCTTTACTTGAGACATTTCTCAAGGTTGTGTTTGCACTGATCAACCTTGAGGAATAAAGTAATGTTTTCACCAAAGAGTAGGTTTGCTTACTTCTTACTATAAAAATGGTGAATTCCTTAGCTGCAATGCAAACTCAATGCATGCATAACATCCACCCAAAGCTCTTGCTGCTTACTGTTCTGTAATAGAGTTCTTTCTCTCTGACCCATAAGTCTTGCACTTTTGACTAGCATCCACATACAGTAACGTGCTAACATCACTTTGTAAAGAATGGTAAAATCAAATCCCAGATCCTGACAGTAAACAGCCAACACAAAGATTGTAAGTCCCATATTGCTAATCACTTTCCAAGTCCTCAAGCCTCAGACACCATTGCTTTGACTCAATTTCAGATATGCCTTAAGGAAAGGACCCCAAAATTGTAATGATTTATTCAGTGCCTCTATGTCTCAGGTCCTGGAATAAGCACAAATAGTTACCATTATTCCTATATTTTACAGATGAGAAACTGAGTCTCACAGAGTTTAATAAACTTCCAAGATCACTCAAGCTTGTCAGTGGAGGAGCAAGTTTCCAACAGCAAGTTTTCATGACTCTAAAACCCATATATTTAAAAGAGAACACCTGGAAAAGCTATTACACATTAACTGGGTCCATGTTCTATTTTGAGATTTGATAAGTTATAGCTTCAGAAATTATTAATAGTTGCAATGTCGATTTAGGATAATTACACTGAAAGAGTGAACAGTTAAAGAACATTCTATTTTTTAAAAAGACTTGTCTTCGTTAATAATCTTAAAATACACTTAAGCATTGCGTGCACTCAGGTCTAGTATTTGTTTTAGTGGACATGAAAAGACTTTGGAAAGCATGCATTTAATTGGAAAATGCTGAGTGAAACCCAAACGTTCCTTAGCGTTATAGCTTAGAAATTGAGAACACAGCTGAGGCTTATTAAAATGCTCTGCCCCTGCTCATCCAGAGCAGAGATTCCAAAATATTGACATCAGAAGTTAAGTATGTGCTCCTGAACTTTCTCTGGAGTTTGGGCTCCAAATCTATGGTTACCACAGCAGTGGAAAACACACTCATCACTTTTTATTGTGAAGGTTTAACTATCTTTCTCACTAGAGGATGAGTTTCAGCAGGGTTAGATGCGTGTCTTGTGTATTTTTCTAATAGTGTTACTTTGTGTCTATAGGTTTCTTTTTTATCTTCCTTTTTTATCTTTTTTCTTTCTTTTTTAATGAGTATAATAAAATGTTCCCCAAATGCCAAAAAAAAAAAAAATACAACAGAAAGAATCCCTTCATTAAATACAAGCCTTCCTTTTGTGATTCATTACATCATTGTTTTCATTCACTGCAATGTTTATGAATTTTAAGTAGAAGCTTGTAAGACAAAAATTTTATAAATTAAAGTAGGATGACTAATACATACTATAACAGAGTATATTAGTCAATAGGGGCTCAACCTCCAACAAGACCAATTATTTTATCTAATTCTCCCTCCATCTATCAGTGTAGAATTTCAATTTAGTGATAGCACACAGAAAATTTACAATTTAAAAGAGTAATGAACTACATATGCAATGAGACAAAAAATTTACTAAGCTGAAGTCATTTTATGCTTAATGCACTTAACACCAATATTTTGGGCCAATAACTTTTATGAGTTCAAAATAAATAAGCATTCTTAATAGCTTAAAAATTGTATTTTAAAATAGTGCACTAGGAAAGTAGAAACTTTTAAACAACAATTTGAAAAAAATGTTAAGTCAGCAAATCCATGTTCATGTGTTGGGTTTTTATTTGTATTTTAAGACAAACAAACAAGCAAATATCTGAACCACATTACTGATTGCAAAGTATGCAATATATATGCTTCTTAAATATATATTTATATTATATTTATATATGTATATATACTATATGTGTATATAAATATGAGTATATACAAAGGTATATATTTATATTACATTTATATATAGTACATATATGCATATGTATATATGCACATATATAAAACATTTGAACCTCAGAAAATGCTTGCTTTGGTCTCTGTCAAAAGCATGCAATCCCTGAGAGAAAATTTGTTCTGTATTCAAATTCTATGACTGCCGTCCAATAATTCCTTATCAGTGGAAACACTGGCAAACACTACCTCTACTTAGGATCAGATTTATTTCTGTTGTATATGCACAAAGTTGTACTTGACTGCTTTCTATGTTAGCTTCTTAAGAAACCAAGGGGTATTTTTTAAGGAGCATTGTGGGCAATACTGAAATCCAATGAACAAAAAGATACAGGAAACATGACTGAACATTTTTTATAGGAAAAAAATAAAAGACATTCAGAACTCATAACGTGCTTTACAGTAATTAGCTACTCCTTAGCAGTCATAACATCACAATAAACCAACTGTCAGGTTTTAAAATCATTTAATGCATAAAGGAACTGTCATGCTGTTAACCTACTGTTAAAATCTCAACAATCAAAGTACCTTCAGCACTATCTTGGCACAAAAAAGATCATTTCTAAGTTGAAGCAGGGGTTGCTTTTTCTCCTCATAATGTCTATGTGTTATAGAATTAGGCTAAATCAAGGCAAAAGTGAAACTAAAGTTATAGTATATTCCTATTAAAACTTCATTAGTTTTTTTTTTAACTCATGTTGCCATATAAAAGTTAACATATTATGTAAGAAAACTTAGTACATTATGGCTATTAACTTTAAAATAAAAAATATCTAATTTTTAATTTATGCTTATCATTCAGATTCCTTTCAGTAGTGTTGGGATAATTGTGTGAGTATTGGCTCAGGATTACATCCAATCTACTTTACTTCAATTATCCTTTTCTTTAGCTACTCTTTGAATAATTTTCATCGCAAGTTTTCTTCACATAATAACAACAAATTGATTTTTTCAATGTTCTTTTCCTACCAAGACCATAAAAGTAAGTAAGTATTAGTACGTTTTAACTGTTTGCTAATTCTTGGCGTCACATTAGTCACCAAAAATAACAACTCAGATAAAGGAGATATATTTGAAAAAAATTACTTTATATTTGATCCGCAATTTTAGAATGTTCAGTTGATTTTCAGGTAGTCCCAGAAAAAGGGTGAAGTTTCTAACATTCGTTTAACCGCTGCAGTCAAAAAGGCAACTGCTTTCATTACATCAGTGTTATTCACGTCTATATATCGGACACAAAACTGTCAGGCAGAGAATTCCTCATACCTCTAAAGACAGAAATTTTCAAGGGCTAGGTTTATAATTTGGGTACAGGAAGGAAGAGATGCTGAATATTACAATTGTCCCTGCAGCCAAAGAGGATGTTCCATTGTCCCTGCTTCTTGTGTTACTATTAATAGTTCCCAAGTCAGAGTCAGGGAAGGTACATCTAACAGGTAGAGCTCAGGCCCTACTGAAAGGGAGGCGGGAGAGGGAAGTATCTGGCTTCTTCAAATTTTCTAGAGTGACATGGGCTTTGTCCTCCACCAAGACCTCTCAAGTGGGAAATTTCTCAAAATTAGAAAATGGGTTAAGATTCTGGAACGCTGATAAAAAATGACATATGCCCCCTACATATAGCTTATTGAGACCTCTCCCAATGGCAGGACATGTGCCACAATTAGACAATTCGTGGAAATGGTCTGTTTTTGAAGCAGTGACTTAAAGGTTTTGCTTAAGCTTATTATCATCAGAGAGAACGTATCTACCTTGTTCTAGAGAACATGATCTTCAGGATTTTAAAGTACCTCTTAGAGAGGCTCCCTGGAATTCTGAGTGGCTACTAGAAAAAAAAATTTCAAATCAATTTAACCTACATTTATGTGAGTCTCCTGCTTATGAGGCTCTGAGTATCGCTAAAGATAAAAAGATGAATAAAATAAAGATGCTTCTCTCAAGAAACTTGTCTAATGAGTTTTCCACTAGATTACAAAAATATTCAGTAATTATTGAGCTATAACATTGTTATAAGGAAAAGGAAGCCTCTGGTACAATCTGCTCAATCCATGATTTAAATTTGGAAACAAGCTTAGCTCAGTCTGTAAAAAGATAAATAGTGTAATTATGGATAAATAACCACTAACCAATTTAATTCTGACCCTTCTCAGATACGGTCAGAATGGAAACTATCTTTCCTTCATAAGCAAGACGTCATTATATGTTATAATACTCAAAAGGAATAAAAGCCACAAAGCAAAGCTTTCCAGAGGACCATGAGAACCAGACATCTTTTAGCAGACATTATAAATTCTTGGCATCAGATCATACTTTGGCCTGGTTCGGGAGTCACTGTCTTTGGAAGAAGTTTTCTGAGCTCCCAGCTCATGAAGCATTCAGGACAGAGCAGGGACTAAGAGAAGTTATGTCGATTCCATAGGAACTGACACAAAGTATCCAGGTAACTCTGAAGGGTGGAGCAGTTGCTGTTCTGGGCAATGTTGCTAGGTTTTAGTGGCAACATATTTTGTGAAATGAGTGGCCTGATTAGAGAATACTCAGGCTTTTCTGCCAATCACACAGAAGCAGTGTGTGTCTATGCATACATATAAGAGCTTTTATTTATGGTAGAATTCTTATTTATCTATAAATCAGTTGGGAAAGGGTAGACTATTCAATAAAGGATATTGGAACAAATGATTCTCCATTTGGAGTAAGAAGGGAAATTTTGCCATCCACCCCAAGAAATTCAGATGAAATAGATACTAAACATGAAAAATAAAATTATAAAACCTTCAGAAGGAAACATAGGAAAACATCTTTATTACATCTGGGCAAGGAAGAATTTCTCAAATAAGGCACAAACAGTATAACCCTAAAGGAAAACTGGTAAATTTTCACACAATAATATTTGAAACTTTGTGTGACAAAAACACCATAAACAAAGTGAAAAGACATGCGCAAATTGGAAGAATTTTGCAATTCAGATAGCAAAATAGGCATAATAGAATTTATGAAGAACTCCCACTAGATCAATAAGAAAAAGCAAAAGGAGAAAATGAAGCAATTGATTTAAACAGAAGAGGAAAAAATGGATGGCAAAAGAAACGTATGTAAAGATGTTCGATCAGAGAAATGCAAATTAAAGACAATAATAGGCTATTTTATACCCATTAGCTTGAGAAAAATTGACAATGGGTAATATTATGTATTAGTAAAAGTGTAAAGGAATATAACTTCATGTAGACAATATATATGGCTTCTACTACTTTGAAAAATAAGGCAGAGACTGCTCATTCTTTATCACATCCATTCTCTTCTTCTTCCTGAGCACACAGCTAGACTACATTTCCCAGGTTCCCTTGCAGTTAGGTGTGGTCATGTAACTGAATGTTACCAGTGGAATGGGATTAAAAGTGATGTGCTTCTCCGTGTGTTTTTCCCCTTCTGGCTGAGTGGGATGGCCATGCCAAAGGAAACTTGGAAGTCACGTGCTAAAAATGGCAGAATCTCTGACAGTCTGGGTATCTGAATAGCTGTATGGAGCAGAATCTCCCTCCCCTCAACCCACTCTACAAGTTACCTGGTATTCATTAAAGTCAATATATGAGGATCTCAGCACATGCTGCTCTAGGTTTCTAGGTGAATGAGAAATAAACTGTTATTGTACTAATGCACTATATTTTGGGGTCTGTTTGTTACTGTAGCCTAGCTTACCTCAAAGATGAATTTGGCAATATACAATATCTATATACCCTAGTAGCCAGCAATTCTGGTTTTAGGTATGTTCCCTAGAGAAACTCACAGTTATGTGAACAGGGAGACATATATAAGGCTGTTCATTGTGGTACTGATAGGAATAGAAAAAAAAGGTAGGGAAGATTAACTACTCTTCTAGAGGAATGGATAAATTGCTTTTTTAAAAAATAAAACTGAATACTATAGATTAGTAATTATTAATGATTTAGACACACACTTATTAACATGGATGAAGTAAAAAAATGCAAAATAATTATGCTACCATCTATGTAAAAATTTAAAGATCAGCATATGAAGAACATTTATAGATAATCAGTATAAAAATGAGAAATATAGGCTGGGTGTGGTAGCTCATGCCTGTAATCCCAGAACTTTGGGAGGCCAAGGTGGGAGGATCCTTGAAGCTGGGAGTTTGAGACCAGCCTCAGCAACATAATGAGACCCCGTCTCTACAAAAAATATAAACATTAGGTGGGCAGTGGTGTGCATCTGTAGTCCCAGTTACTCAGGAGGCTAAGGCAGGAGGATCGCTTGAGCCCAGGATTTTGAGGTTGCAGTGAGCTATGATGACACTCCTACATTCTAGCCTGGACAACAGAGCAAGGCTTTGTCTCAAAAATAAATAAATAAAAGAACTATAATAAAACCACTAATTCCAGTATCGTAATTCTGGGTCTGCCATGCATAATTGTGTTCTGTATTACATGACCCTTCCGGGCATCATTCATGTAAACTGTACAAAACAGTGTTTATACAATCTGCAATCTTATATGGCAGACCTAGGAGGAGAACGCAGAAAGATGGGGGTGGTTTTTAAATTGTATTTTAATTTTAATTATATGTGTCATTTATTTGGAGAGAGAGAGAGAAAGTCAGAGAGAGAGGGAGAGAGAGAGAGAGAAGGAAGGAGAGGGATCTGATATGGGCAAATGTAAGCTTTTGTCCAGTCTTGTGGCTCACTGGTAGATGCCGTTTTATTTTCATACTTTTTGCTATGTATGCAGTGTTTTATAATTAAAAAATAATAAAAAGGAAGGTAAAGAAGATCCCAAGGGTTATTCTTTTTATTTCACTGTAAAATATTTCTTTTTTTTAACATGGTTGAAAAATAATCCATGCTTTATTATAAAAAATGTGAAGAGCATGAGACACAAAAAAGAATAAAGGAAACAAGTCACCCATAGTCCCGATCTAGAAATTTTTATACTTCTGAAAGCAGAAGAATATTCAGAAGCCACTGAAAAAATAAAATTTATAATAAAAATCTAGTATATTCAGCAATATTTTCATGCTTGTTTGTTAACTCTAAAATTTCATGGCTATGTTGTGGTTTGCCTGTAGAATATATACCACAAAATAGGAATATTAGATAAATAGGCCATAAAATGACCGCTATGGTTTGTAGGGATCTCTATCAAAATAAAACTCATTACTTCCAGATATTTTCAAATAGGAATAGGTAGGGGATTGGTGGGAGTTTACAGTTTACTATGGGCTATGCTATTGCTAGCTGGTTGTGGAGCCTGAGACAAAACATACTGTATCTTTCATTTGCCTTATTACTTCCAAGGCACTATATAATATAAGGGTGAAGATGGAATCTGGTTTAAATAATATTAAGGACAATTCAGAAGCACCAAAAACAAAGTCCATGTTAAGGGGTAGGTGCAGTGGGGCAGATTATATTTTTACAAGATGGCCACAACAATATCTTTCATCCTACCTGCTCTTCTTACAGTACATTTTCTCTCTTCCCATAAAGAGATAGAGTAGGCTATGACTTCTCTTCACCAAATTGGGCAAGCATTTGTGACTTCCTTGACCAAAAGTGCATGGCAGAGGGATGCTGTGTGACTTCTAAGGATAGGTAATAAATATGCCAAATACATTCACTTTGATCCCTTGGGATTGCACTGAAGGATGCCACCCATCTATAAGCATTTGAAATGTTCTGGGGCTGCCATGCTGTGAGGCAGCCTAAACTAGTCCACTTGGACAGATCACATGGAGAGAGACCAGATGGGGAAACCCTGAAACTTCTTGAGAGAGATGCCTGGCTCACCCCTAGCATCTCTAGCCCTTCATTTTTCCAGCCACTGTCTGATTGAAATTGCATTAGAGACGAGCCAGAACTACCTAACCAAGTCCTTCCTGAATTCCTGACCCACAGAAACCATGAAAGATAAGAAAATGATTGTTGTTGCAAGCCATTAAGTTTTGGAGTGATTTTTTAAATACCACAGTAAATAAGTGGAACATGTAGAAAAGATGATATGAGTGACTAGGTTAACAATAATTTATTGTGTATTTCAAAATAGCTAGATGAGATCTGAAATGTTTGTAACACAAAGAAATGATAAATGTTTGAGATGATGAATATCCTAATTACTCTAATTAGATCATTACACATTGTATGTATGTATCAAAATATCACATAAACCCCATAAATATGTATTATTATTATGTATCAATAAAAAAACTGCAAAAAAGAGGATAGGATAGGATTAGCCAGACCCCATATTCTCAGATTTTATTAGTACCAGTGGGAAGGTTCCACTTTCTTCTTTCCACATACACAGTACCCTGGTCTGGTCCCTGGCAGTGCTCTGCCCATCAGGAGGGAACAATTAAAGTTTGTTGAATAGATGAATATTCTGCAGCAACTGAGCATTCTCATCCTATTACCAAAATACTGAGTTTGGGAAAGTGAACCAGTATTGCATACCCTTGTATTCTGTTTATTGTTCTTCCCACAAACAGGAAATACATTTATTTTGTAAAATCTTCCAGATTAACTCTTCCCCTTAGACTTTTGCTGAAAAGTTTTACTAACTTCATTTTTGTATCATGGTGTTTTCTTTTTGGTATAAATGCACTGTTTTCAAAATACTAGGCTAGTTCTCTACATTTTTTACTCACTGCGTAGTTGAAGAACAAGTGAGTTTAGTTTTGAGGTATTGCATATCATTTGGTCCTAGGAATCCCTTCTATGTATTATTATTTCTCACTCTTCAAATCTTGGAATGACTACCCTTAAAGGACAAGTAGGAAGCAGGATTCCCAAGGAGGAAGGATTAAATATTAACTTTAAAGTAACTAAATCAAACATTAAAAAATGAGTACATAAGTTTAAGATTAATGCAATTAGTAACTGAGTAACTTTCCGAAGAATATTTGTCTAATAAGTTTAATTGTGACTCTTGTTTGTAATTTAAAAATAAAATCCAGTTTAAGGCAAAAAAAGGGAATTTGTTGGCTCATTTAAACAAACCCTATTAAGGTCAGTGGTCCAGTTAGTATTAGAGGGACTACAATCAGGGACTCAAATGTATTATGTTCTTTCTGTCTCCTACTCTCTTTCCCTTTTTTTCTCTCTACCTATTTCTTGGTTTGCTTCTCCTTACTTGTTGATCCCAACACCACTCCCAGAATTGTCTTTTGCCTCAAGGCTGAAAAATAGCTGTTAGTAGCTATTGGGTTCACATTCACCCCAGAGAGTAAGGGACGCTCTTCCAAAAGCTCCAATCATAAAAATTGTCTGTCTCTCATTAAGTCATCCTGACCATTCCTTTTGGAAGAAATATTTTCCTTCTCTTTGCTTCCATGTACTTCATCTATTCTTTTCCTAAGGCACTTTTCTGTCCTACCCTGTATTACCTCCTTAGAAAGCTTATCTGTCTTACTAGACTGTAAATTCCATGAGGGTGGTGATTACAATTAGGTCTTATTTTTTTGTGGGGTGGTTATTATTATTCTGGTGTACTGTGACCTATAGCATCAACAATAAGAGGCTTTGGAATATTTTAAATGAATGCTTTATTTCTAAAGCAATATTCATTGTCCAATCTAGTCATCCAAGAGATAAAACATTCTACACATAGTTTTGTGAAGCAGCAGTTTCGTTCAGCAGCACAGGGACAGGAACACACAACTCAGTGGGTATCTCACCATATTACAGAATAAACTGGAATAACAGTTAACCACCATGTGGAGGGTGGTAGGGGGAAGGTGCAGGTGGTTTAATAGGGCGAAAACAGCAAGTGTCCCATGGTGAGTGATATAAAGAAATTCAGGTAGGCATTTAGCATCGGAGTAGATGGTCATGAGTCACTGAGGCTCAAGGGCATGAATCCAAGTCTTTGAAGGGACAAAAGAAAGAATGAGAGTCTCAAGGGAGATGGCCAAGAATGACTCAGAAACTGGGAACCTGGGAAAAAGTAGCAAGACTTTCACGCAGTAGCAGAGAAACGTCAAAGGAGATTTGATCTTAATTCATAGAAATCAGAGCAGGCAATGCTTAAATATAGTGATTGGTGGTCCTGGGAAGGAATTAAAGGATTGAGTTTGAAGCTGGGG
Organism: Varecia variegata; assembly: GCA_028533085.1. Taxonomy (NCBI): domain Eukaryota; kingdom Metazoa; phylum Chordata; class Mammalia; order Primates; family Lemuridae; genus Varecia; species Varecia variegata. Next base: position 74,405,579 of record CM052441.1, read on the forward strand.
ATCACGGAACATCAGTTGTATGAAGAATGGATGAAGAATATGGAACTAACTTGGGCCCTACACATAGAGTGTAGAGGCAGGTTTGAGAAACAGATGGGTGAAGCAGATGACACCTCCCATTCTTCTCCGTTACACCTTCAGAATTTTACCCTTTACTGTGAATGTGAAAATGTCATATGTGGTGAAACAGTGAAACTACAAATAATAATTTCATTTTGAGGTGCTTTTATTCTTCAGGATATTTTTTTTTCTTTCCCAATCATAAACTATCTTTACCTACAAAAATTGTAACTTCAATATATCAGCAAATTTTGAACAGAAAATATTAATATCAAACTACTAAGTAAATAAAACTACAGACAAGTTTTTCTATGTTTAATTATCTTATTTTGATTAAGGGTCTAGTACAGTGTCTAACACAGCCTGGGAAAATATGGAGAGTACTACCCACTTTGATGATCAGACAAAGCTGAGTTTGAATTGAGTTCTACTAGTTGTCTGTGTAACCCAGAAAAAAATCATTTCATGTCTCTGAGATATGGTTCTTCATTTGTAAAATAGTGCTGATGATAAATATCAGGTGGTTGTTTGTTATACAGATTAAATACAATGGTGTATTAATAGCATTTGATATAGGGCCTGTCTTACAGTAGACACTCAGTGAGTGCTGGTTACCAATAAATATCTATGGGACTGAATGTATTTCATTTGTCCTTGTTTCATCCTTTTTGGGGATACACTAAATTTGAACATATGTTGATTAATGTGTTGCATTTACTAAATTCTTGGTGTTTGGAAACTGCAATAATATTTCTGCTTCAAGCACATGCAAAAAAAAGTGGTGATCATAGAAGTTCTGCTTCAAGTATTTGTAAGACTGGGTCACTTTGGTCTACCCTTTCCACTAAAAACAATTTTAAAAGCTGGGGTTGAGGTGGACATAAAAATCTTCAGTTTGAAGACATTGGAGAGCAACTAAAGAAGCAGGAATCTGTGGCGAAGCCAAGAGAGATGAGCCCACAATTTGGGACTGCTTTCTTCCTTAAGGTGGTTGTCAATTTCAGAAGCTGAAGCTGAGAATCTAAAACTTTTGGTTTGAAGTTATTTTTGAATAGGTAATGTTTCATAAGACACAACATTTACAATGTATATACTATATAGTGAGAACAATACTGAAAGTTTCACATCTGACCTGGTTTTCCAGCTACTATGTATTTCCCTTTCCAGGAGGCAACTGATGTTACCACTTTTTTGTGTATCATTGAGAATGATCTTTTAATATCTAAAGATGGACTATGCTCATAGTGCAAAGTGAGATTACTCGATATGTTTCCAAGGAGTGGCAAAGAAGACTCATTAGAGCCTGTTTGAAGCCAGTTCACCACTCAAATAAAGCTATTGTTAGTTTAGCTGCTTTAAATCAATATTGTCAAATGTTTGCTTAAAATATATTAAGGGGAAACTAATTTTTAATAAATATTATATGCAGCAGATTAATCCACCTATTAATTTGCTTCCATTGCCAATCAATGTTCTAAAAAGTATTTTGTTAAATATGTTCTTTTTTCATTTATATCCATAAGCAGGAAAATTGTTTAATATGTTCTATAAATTTTGTAGCTTTTGTTCTTTCTCCAGTTTCCTTCCTTCCTTCCTTCCTTCCTTCCTTCCTTCCTTCCTTCCTTCCTTCTCTCTCCCTCTCCCCCACCTTCCTTCCTTCCTTCTTTTTTTTTTTTTGACAGGATCTCACTCTGTTGCCTAGACTGGAGGATGGTGGCTAGCAACCCCCACTTCAGGGTGCAAGTGATCCTCCTGCCTCAGCCTTTTGAGTAGCTAGGAGTACAGGCATGTGCTACAATGCTCGGCTAATTTTTTAAAAAACTTCTTGTTACCAGTCTGGTCTTGAACTCCTGACCTCAAGCAATCTTCCCACCTTGGCCTCCTAAAGTATGATGGGATTACAGGCGTGAGCCACCACACCTAGCCTCAATCTTAATTGCTAGTGTCAATCTGCTTCTTTAAACTTTTAACTTTTAAAACCCTTCTTATCCTTTGAATTTTTGTCCCTAATCCTTTATTCATTGTTTCTGGTCTGTGCTTATTATCGATTTATTTGTGTAAGAGAGAAGTACTAGATCTCAGAAAGAGTCATGGGCCTACAAATGTAAGGAAATTGATTTTCATTTATATTAATAATAATGGGGAAAGGTGAGGTTCTGAGAACAAGTCAACCAGTATCATCCCAAATTAATCGTTATTACTGATTTTAACCATCAAACTTAGACTTTCCAGAAGGATCACAGTTTGCTTGTTTATCCCATTTCCTGGGTAAGAATGGGAACTACAGTTCCCAGAATCCCCTTTCCTGTATGGTTCTCGATTAAAATTGGACACAAGAGGAATGTGTCTGAGATCTGGAAAGTGAATGAAACTGAAGTCATTACACTCAGAAGGTCATTGCTGTGAGACTGGGGATCTGGTAGAGGCAGGGTGCCGTGAGGCCCAGCTTGTCCTGCCACTTCTCCATTCTGTGTCTTGCCTCTCTTGCCACCTGCTGGTCCTGCTGATCAATAGCAGCCCCTGACGCTCCACAGTACTGTTAGCTGCAGACCCCAGAGGTGAAGACTATACAAAGACAACCATTTCCCCAGGGTTGGCAATTTCAAGAGGTCTCCCCATGAGTATGCCCTTTGCATACCCAGTTTGGCAACCGGTCGTGCTTGCTTTCTTGGATTTCCCAGCCAGCTGCAGTTTGTCTACCTACACCAGTGCTTCAGGCGGACTGTTGAGTGCCTATTTTTCTGATTCTCTGAATCTCCCTTTCAGACCTTCACTTTTGCAACTCTTCTCATATTTGTGTCAGCTCTAATTCCTGTATTAAATCCCTTATTCTCATTATATTTACAGTGGCACTGTTTCCTACTGATACACTTGAAACCTTTCGATCTTTGTGCTCTGCCGTCTCTGTTACTTCAGCTCTGTCTTCCCTCATGGTTGCAAAATGGTCACCACCATTGAGCATTGCCTACTCACCTGATATTGCTTCAGGCAGGAAGCAAGGGCACTGACATTAAAATAGTCTTTCTCCTTACATTCTTCTCTTGCTTCAGGGAGGAAAAATTTTACCTGAAGCCTCTACCAGAATTCTCCATGAGTCTCATCCGTCAGATCAGAGCTATGCACCTTCTTCCCCTGGTCACTGATAAAGGTCCTAAATTGCCATAGACACTTAGTCCTGCTTTCTGGCTGCCAAACAAGATAAACTGAGAATGTTCTAACGTATTTCACCTGTACCCAACTTGCACAGCTTCTGATTTAATTGTTATGGGATTTAATATTTGTAAAATTCTCTCACAGGGATTATGTGAAGCCAGGGTTGAGAACCACTGCTTGGATCAAACGGGATTCATCCTCTGAAGCTATTTTACATGGTTGCCTGAGCGAATTAGGGCCTGTACAAGGAAGAAGGCAGAAATGGCTGAGGAATTGGCAATCGAGATTTATCCATCCAGATAATCAATCTCACCTAACAATGATCTATAGAATAGATAGAAATATGACTAAAATTCCCACTTGGTTTGCATCACATAAAATCACTAAGGGCTACTAGATTCTATGCAAATTATTTGATTAAGACTAGGAATGATAATAGGACAGCTATTCTCCATTCCTTAATTATTTGAGGTAAAGCCTCCTGAATGTGCTACTAAATATCATGACACAATAAGCATTCCAGAGGATTGTTGGAAAAAAAAACAACACATGTCACAGGACTCAAGAAATAACTATTCTTTTGTGGGCACATAATCACCTAGATTTAATTAATTATGCAATTAATTGTATAATTAATTGCATAATTAATGTGAATTATCATGGGGCAGAGAGATGGAGAGATGTTGGTCAAAGGGTACAAAGTTTCAGTTAGATAGAAGGAATGTTTTTGAGCTCTATTGCACAGCATAGTGACTATAGTTAATAATAATATATATTTCAAAATTGCTAACAGAGCAGATTTTAAATGTATGCACCAGGAAACAAAATAAGTATGTGAGGTAATGAATATTAATTAGCTTTATTTAATCATTTTATAATATATAGATATACCAAAATGTCACATTGTACCCCATAAATACAATTATTGTCAATTAAAAATTAAAAATGTTTAAAAGTCCCTCTAGTCCTGAATTTGAATTGGAAGCATTAGTATGATTTTGTAACATTATTTTTTTAAAGCATTTTTAGCTTTGTCCACTGAAAAAACCTAGAAAAAAATGACCAACTCAGTAGTAACAAACATATCTAGCATGCAGACTGTGGTCTAAATGACATTTCCAAGTAAAAGGAATTCGTGCTTCTTGGAGAAATGACTGATTCTAGATATGGACCAGAAAATGTATATGATGAGCCTAAAATATCATGTCATAACATAAAGCAAAGAAATCATCAATTCTACTGGGGTCATATCAAAAACACTCTGGTGCCAACTTGAAGAGGTTGCCACTGTTCAAAGACAGGACAATTTGACCATCAATATGAATAATGGATTGCCATGGATTAAAATAAGTATGTTTAAAGCCATAAATTCACAATGATGCTTAAAATAAAATAATCCTATTGGATATCTTCAGAGCATAGTAGAAAACCAACTCATTATTTGGAAATCTGATAAAGAATATGTATCACATGTATTTATTATACTTTTCTTGCATATATATAATGAAAGGAAGATTCTCTCTGAAAAATTAATCAAGCTAATAAATAAGACATGATAGAGTTAGAATATTATAATTTTTCAATCCCTGATGAGATAATATCTCTAGGAAATGATCATCCATTTCTGCTAATATCAGAGAGCTATCCAACATTATGCGCTCCTAACAAAAGTACCACCTAGAATGTAATCTTATCAAACAAATGAACAAAAAGCCCTTAATCTGAACAAGTCTTTGTCACTACCAATTTATACAAAATATAAGACAGAGGAGCATGTTAAATAGCACCATACGAATGCAGTCAGCAAAATCCAGATATGAACATTCTACAGGACAAATAACCCAATTTCTTCAACAAATAAAGAGTTAAAAAAATTGAGAAAGAATCTATAAATTAAAAGAAATGTATCAACTAATTGCAATATATGAAACTTATACAAATCCAAACTTTAAAAAAATTTATGAGATAATCTGAACAGTGATTGGACACACTGGATACTTGATGATATTAAGCAGTTATTTTTCATTTTTAAGTGTGATAACAATGTTGTGGTATGTTTAGAATAAAATTATCTTTAGAAATGCACAATGAAATATAGTCAGATGAAACGATATTATGTCTGGAATTTTCTTCACATAATCTGGTTGGTGGAGGGGTATTGCAGTATTAGGTATCTATTGCTACATAACAAATTACCCCCAAATTTTGAAACTTAAAACAACAAACATTTATCCCAAAATTTCTGTGGGTTAGGAATCCAGAAAGAGTGTAGCTGGACAGTGCTGGCTCAAGGTCTCTGCAGTCATCTGAAGGATAGAGGATCTGCTTTCAGTTTACTCGGTGATTGCCTGACCTCACTTTCTCACTGGCTGAAGCTAGAAGCCTCATTTTCTTTCCATGTGGGCCTTTGCATAGACTGCTTGGGTATCAGCAAGATGTGGCAGCTAGCTTCCCTCAAAAGAGAGCCTAAGATGTAAGCTACAGTCTTTTATAACCTAATCTCAGAAGTGACATACCATTACTTCTACCATATTCTATTGGTTGCATAGACCAACTCTGGTACAATGTGGACAGTGACCACTGGTATACATAGGGGACCATTAGGGACCATTTTAGGATCTGGCTACCACATTGATTCAATATTTTATGGACCAAGCCTCCATCCATCCCCTGACCTCCATAAACCCAAACCTGACTTGGGGACCACAGTGGTATTCTAGTCTGTGGTTTCAGTGTAAGTTCAGAGTGATTTTCTAAAATAATTCCCAGAAGTTCTGGATATTCCCTTTCCTCAGTGCAGAGTCAGCCTGTTGAAAAGACTTTAGGGAAGGTTTGAGGGCATATTTGCCATAAACACTGGTGGAAGATTTGCGGGATTCTTCTTCTTCTTCTTTTTTTTTAATGGACTCCACCATGGTTTGGAATAGATTCTTTCTTGTTCTTTTTTTTGGTGAGGAGGGCGAGGAGGGACAGAGTCTCTACCTGTTGCCTGGGCTAGGGTGCCGTGTCGCATCAGTCCAGCTCACAGCAACCTCAAACTCCTGGGTTCAGCAATCCTCCTGCCTCAGCCTCCCAAGTAACTGGGACTACAGGCATGTACCACGACACCTAGCTGATTTTTTTCTATTTTTAGTAGAGATGGGGTCTTGCTCTTGCTCAGGCCAGTCTCAAACTCCTGACCTCAAGTGATCCTTGCATCTCAGCCTCCCAGAGTGCTAGGATTACAGGCGTGAACCACCGGGCCCAGCCTGGATTCTTTCTTAAAGAGACCTCAGTCTCTGAACTGGCTTAGATGTGGAAATTGGGTAAAAACTCATGAACCCCAACAATATAGTGACCTGACTTGTGTTTCTAACTAGTAGACTTATAATTTTCCACCTATTATGTCAAGCAGCATTTTATTTTATTTTATTTTTTCATTTTTTTCCTTTTGTTTTTATTTCAGCTTATTATGGGGGTACAAAAGTTCAGGTTATATATATTGCCCATGCCCCCCCATCCCCCCCGAGTCTGAGCTTCAAGCGTGTCCATTCCCCAGACAGTGCACATCGCACTCATGATGTAGGTATACACCCGTCCCCTCCCCCCTCCCCCCACCTCTGTCCAATACACAATTGGTGTTATTCCCAAATGTGCACTTAGGTGATGATCAGGGAAGCCAATTTGCTGGTGAGTACATGTGGTCAAGCAGCATTTTAGTACGCTGCCCATCTATTTCATTCCTAGGAACCTCATGATGAGTTAGCCATCACCACAGATCCCAGTAGCAATACACTATAATTACCATTTCATCCTTGCAGCTTATTGTAGTAATTTCACCTATTTTATCTCTGACTGTTCAGCACTGTCACCTGACCTCTAACACTCCAAGATTCCATTAATCCCCTGGAGCTGGGCAATCCAATTTTTTTTTGTGGTATCCTGCATTATTGATTCTCGTATACAGAAGACATCCACTATAGGGCTCATCATGGCTGTTGGTGTCATCCTCCCCAACCTATTTTTTAATGCCTTGATGAATGCAAGTCCATGGGGTTACCACAGAGGGTATGGTTCAGGGTGAACATAATAGATCCATGTTAACATTCGCATTTCCTTTAGCATTTGAACACCTTTCTCTAAAGCAGTGGTTCTAAAAGGGATTTCCTAGGACCAGCAGCAGCACCTGAAAACTTATTAGAAATGCAAATACTCGAGCCCCACCCCAGACCTACTAAATTAGAAATTCTGGGGGTAGTGCCTGACAGTCTGTGTTTTAACATGCCCTCTAGTGATTCTTAGGCTAAAGTTTGAGTGAGAGTTACCATATTAGTGAGCAACGGTAGAGTAGAATAACAATTTTGACTTTTCTAGTTTCAAACTGTGTTAAAATTTCCCATATCATAGTTTACTTCCAAAAATTTAAATAAGTTGTGTTTCAGAGAAGAGAATCACACTTTTGTGCAAAACCTAAAAACATAAGAAAATTGTGGTAAGAAGTGAAAAATAACATGTTGAAGGGGCTAGAAAGATAAATAATGTTACCTTGTATTGGGTTTTGGAATCTATGTTTGTGTACTTCCAATAGGATAATAAGACTGCCCTGTGAAGACCTGATTTCAAAGGAGCTGGGTACTGTTGCTAGATCTCTGTCAATAGTTCCTGTGTGTTCTACACCATGGGGAACATGAATAATTCTCTAAAGTTAGTGCAAAGTAGCAAGTTAAGCAAACAAGTTGCTCCTCTTTAACTTTCCAAAATTAGAAAGTACTGAGAAGCAACCTATATAAAAAGTGGGTAAAAAGAAAGACTAATTTAATAAAGTAGATCACCACAAACTTTTTTGTTGTTTTTGTGATGAAGTTGTAAGCTGTATTTGTAACCAATATGTTACAAATGCTTAGAATTGATGACATCACATACTGTCAACAAATTAAAAGTTACTAGTCCTAGTTTTGCACAAATTGTATTGTCATAAAAGATAAAATTTTCGAAGAAAGAAAAAAATAAGTCAAAAAGGCAGCCTTCATTGACTGTGTTGTCAGGGTTGTTAGACCTTTTTTTAATCTACTAGTATGAACTAGAGGATGAGGCATAGTGGGCAGAATCATTTTCCAAGTAGAAATTGTTGGTAAGTTTTAGATCCTCCACAATGAACAATCTGATTTGTACATGCACCCAAACAACTCAATGCCAATGCTTATACCTGGTAATTCGTTCTGTCAATTTTTTGCTGTTAGAGCTGTCCTTCTCTGACGAGTTTGAATATTCAGATGCACCAATGAGAACTGTCAAACCTGGCAGCATTTACTTTCATACATGGCATATTTATCAAACATAACTACAACTATCATTTAATTAATGTCTAAATATTTGCTTTCTTTAAATCTGTGTATTAAAGGCATTCATCTGATAGCTAGCTACCCATGAAAATTATTTGAATATACTTTTGCAACAGGGGCATTTTATTTATTTATTTGTGAACAACAGAAATGTATTACAATTCTGTAGGCTGTGAAGTTCAAGATCTGGGCACCAGCAGATTAGGTGTCTGGTGAGGTCCTACCTCCTGGTTCACAGAACTGCTTCTTGCTGTGTCCTCCCTCACCTTGATAGAAAGACAACAGGGGCATTTTAATATGTTTCTTTTGCAATCCAGAACATTTAAGTTGTTTTGGTTTAGATATACTTGTGTTTATTATACTATACCCATAGTCCAAGTTTAAATTTTGACCTGTTAGTCTAAGTTCCATGAAGGCAAGAACCAAGTTTGTCCTTATCATTTTGTCTTCAGTGCCCAATACATGGGATATAATGTTCATGCAATGAATGTCCATAAAACTTAATGCATGATTTCCTGATTCTAGCAAATTGAAAAACTGCATATCTCTCTCAAGGCTGGAATTATGCTTCTACTCTTGCCCCTAGCCCTGCCAACAAACTGCAGAGATTCCCTACCATCTTTAAAAAAAAAAAAAAAAAGGTGCTTCTTTTCTAGAATATGTATGTATTGAATTGAAAAAAGCAAAAGCATCTCATAACCATATTTGGAATTTAATACTTGTTGAATAAATCCTAGCATACATGATAAAAATTAAGTGACATATATAAAATACTGACTAGTAAAAACAGGATAGAACAAACTTTTGCAGAGCCATTTTCTTAGCATGCTGATTTCCTTATGACTGCATTCAAATTAGGGGAGAGATTGGTAGAGATTTTTCTGAAACAGTGTTTCCTGCCAAAGGAAACAGGTATTTAAATACAGTATATTGAAACTGGGGGCAAGTCTAGTTGCAAGTATTATCATATTACAGATTTTTCATAATTATAAGAATTAGAGAAATCAACTGTTGAGTTATTTCCTGCAGGCTGGATTCTTGGTTAACAAGAAAGGGGAGTTATTGGTTAAATTGTGTGGGACCATCTTATCAACACTATTGGTGGGCTTTAGTGTGGGCAGGTCTCTAACAAACACAGACAAATGAATAAAAGAATTATGATGAGTCACACTTACCCAAACCCCTGTGATCTAACTAAACTCTGTCGCTTATTCCCTAAGTCTAGGGGCTCTTTTTAGCTGTATGTTCATTATTGGAGTTTCTATGTTAATGAAGTTCTAGGAAAGCAAGAGTAAAGTATTTTCATTGGTGAACACTCACTTATAAAGTTAGTCTTTATATAATCATTTCTCCCCAATTAACATTAGTAGTGTCTATTACCTCCAAACATATTTATTGGTCATTTTCTTGCCAATGTAGCCAACAGCACAATGCAAACAGTTTTATGAAAATGAAATTTAAGTTGCAGGATTTTATGAAGCTGTGAAAATTGTCACAATCCAAATGGAGACACTATTGTTAAAAAAACAAACAAACAAAAAAAAACCCTTGGCAAACAAAGCCAGGAAAGGTCATGAAGAGAGGGTTCTCATTCTTGTATGCCTGATAACAAAAACTATCACAAAAGACTACAAAAACCACAACCTTGCACAAAGGCCATTGCAACCTTACACAAAAAATACTTTTGCAAGGACATCTGCCCGGCAACTGCCTGTACTGGTATCACCCTTGTTATTGATCTTTGTAGCCAAGGATAATTATTTCAAAACAATTATGTAATCCTCCTCATTTTTTTCCCTTTAGAAAACTTTGTCTTCCTTTACTAACTTCCTGAATACACACATAGCTTACTATAGCATGTGTAGTCCCACTGCAATTCTCTATTCCCAAATAAATATCTTTTAGAGAGCCTCTCTGTTATTTAGCTTGATAAAATCAGTGAAAATAATTGAGAACTGCTTAAATCACCACAAAAGTTATTGTCAGATGAGGATGTGGCAAATTAAATCAATTAAAAATTGAAAAAAAGAAAATTTATATAGATGCCATAATGGATGCTTCAAGATAAAATTATCTAAATAATAGTAATGGTTAAGAAAAGCCTTTGGAAAAATTAAAGCCCTGGAATATTTTTGCAAACACGACCAATTCTGTGACCATCACAAGTCAAAAGTGATGTTGTCACTCCTCTCAAAATCAATACTTGATTCATTACATTGAAATTGTTTCATATTAGTGTACATGCTTCCATTATATTGTGGCTTCCAAAAAATGTGTGTATCAGTTTGGAATCTTAATGATGTCAACTGTTCCCAAAGTGCGTTCTGCAGAACACTAGTTGCCAACGTCATCTGTAAAAAAAAAGGGACCCACAGAGGTACGGGATATTTTCTGTTTCCCACACTCTACTATGCTCCATTCTTCTCTCTGACCCAAAGGCTGATCTGTATAGACTGTAGGTTTCTTTGCCCTCTGTCTTCCTCTTGGATTTGGGTAAAGGAGTGGAGGGCAGAGGAGACCAGCAGGACATCAAAGGGGATGAAGGAATGACGCTATTTATTTCTTGGTCTCTTATCTCCTTCCTGCTGGATTGCCAGTAGTTGGCTGTATCCTAGAACTAAGGTCACAGCTTCCTCAAGGCAGTCCTCTCCATTTAATTTTTCTCTGCAGTTCTGGTAACTGCTCCCCATCTTGCCCTTTTAGGCTGGGAGGTGGTAACAGTACCACAACTGTGTTAGTTTCTCTTTATTAAATGCTTCTCCATTATCCACTGAGGGTACTGTTTTCTTCTGGGATGCTGATTTATACAATGGTTAAATACTATACTGTCCTCTTGGAAGAGTCAAAATTCATACCAGCACATTAAAGGCTCTAAGAAATATTGCAATAATGTCTAAGTTTAGCCCAGTATTTGCCAAATAATTTACAGCTAATGTACCCAGGAACATCCCTTGAATACATTGGATTATAAAATTCCTTGCCTTAAAAGACACAATACCAAACTTAATAGTTTATATTCTTGATGGGCAATCATTGTAAGTATTTAATTGGTCTGTGCTGTGTGGAAACACTGATGTCCTTAAGGTCTATTAAGATATATGAACCTAAGGCTTTTAGTCATAGCATTGACTTGTTCCAACTGACTGTACTTTTTGTATTGTTTAGTTTTTGTAATTTATCTCAATATCCAGCTGATATCTTACTGGTACCCACGTGCTTCTCCCTGTGTTCATCATCTTATTATCACCTCTAGTCTGGCAGGAAACCAAATTACCAAAGCTAGCTAAAATTATATCCAAAAAAAAGATTAAATAGGTTTAAGTAAGTGCTCATGATTCTCTAATAAGCACAAACTTTAGTGCCTGAACTTCATGCCATCTATTTTGGTTGCTTGGAAACTTTGTCCCTTTATATTTCATATTTCAGTTATTTGGAGTGTTGCTCTGGAGGTACTTGTTTAAACACTGATGTGATAGTGATTAATGCTGTGCATTTCTGGCTTTTTAGCACGATATAACAGAATTGCATTTCCTTTATTGAGTGGCTATGTAATCAGTTCTGTCCTTTGAGTACAAGTGACACATATGATTTCTTAGTCAAGCATTTAATCACCATGTGAGACACTCTAAATTCCTTTTTTGCCTTCTGTCACAACTAGTACTGTTCCAGAGGCTAGATGCCACATTCCAGAGGGTAGATGCTCCGTCGGCCTGGGTCCCTATGATGGATATAAAGTTTAAGTGAGAAATAAATCTTAAAAATTTTAAGTTAAACTTAAGTCTTAAAACAGTTTCTGAGATTTCAGGGCTTTTTATTCTTGCAGCATAAATTAGCTTATTCTTTTTTTGACTTACTTCAAAAAAAGATTTTTTTGCAAAAATAGAAAAGGGTTCAATTTAAATGAAGGAAATTGCAATTAAGGGTTTATACACAGTTTTTATGAAGAACAATTTATCTTTAAGGAGTATGAGAATATGTCAATAAGAAAGAGTTCAAGAACTCATAAAAGCTTTAACAATGGGGTACATAAAAAATAGACACATATTCATAAGCTGTGTGGTCTAGTGGACAGGCTCCAGCACAGGTTTGAATCCCTGAGTTCTACCATTTATCAGGTAGTCACTTAACTGGAGACTCAAATACCATATGAATAAAATTGGGACAACTAATACAGGATTACTGGAAAGCAATCAAATTCTTAAAATTACCTGACAATAAAATCATTAATAAATGGCAGCCATCATAATAGCTGTATTAATCAACTGGTTAGTCTGGCAATACATATTAAATTACCATCAATCTTTCCATTCATACCTTAATGAATATAATTGGTTTAATTCATTGAAGGCAAATATAAATTTTCTGTTATTTTCCTTCCAGGATTTTATTTAGGTTGGTTACCCCAAATGTAATGGAGAAACATTAAATGTCAGACACTTTTCAACCACTCTTTAATTTTTCAATTCAGGTGTAAGAAGACATATATGCACACACACACAAACATATTCAAGGAATCAAGAATATAGAGTATAAACATGTACAGCAGATACTACTTCATTTATTTTTTTAAAAACTTACTCTAAAAGAATTTCATAATTTACATGTAAAAGAAAAAAATCATTGTCACTTACACTTCTACTTCCCTTTGAAGTGTTCTCATCAAATTGCATTTCCTGAAACTCCTATAGAAAGCATGAAACCATTCTCTTAGTTATGACAAGGGGGGATACTCATTGGTGACCAAAATCTAGTGACATTTTTATGTTCTCCGTCCGTCATACTCTTAAATGCCTAGCAAATAGTAGACATTTGTTAGATGAATACAATGACATTCAAAAAATAGATGCCAGAGACTGAGATTCCGCAGCCCAATTGGAGAACTACAATATCATTTTGAAGTGTTCTAGAAGGGAGATATGACCAGTTTTGATCACAAGCCTGGGCTGGCTGCTTCTGGGTATGGAGCTGTGTTAAGGTGTGGGAATAGAAGAGCACTGCCCTAGCAAAAACAATAAATGAAGGTTGCAGTGCACTGTGAAATGACCAATGGCACCTATTTCTAGGGTTTGCCTTCAACTAAAAGATTGCATTTTGTTATCATTCAGTAATCGTATTACTTAATGTCAGCAACATTGATTCCTATAGACAAGCCTAGGCAACTAGTCACTATTTACATCATCCCACTGAGGGTATGCAAACCCAAGTACCAAATTTTAGAATACCATCTGATAAGTTCTTGCATTCAAGACCTCAACTCATAATTCTTTAAATTATCTTTTGATATAAAGAATCTTTTAGGATGTATTACAGGCATTCCTACGATAAGCTATATTTACAAGATGCAAAATATCTGGATGAAAAGCAAATTCATCATGTTGTATACTGTACAGGTAAGGTTTATAAAGTAAATTAACTGATTTTTAGCACCATATATACAATCCAACACTGCAAAGTAATTTAACTTTTCAAACTCAAAAGGTATTTTTCATTAATCATGATAGCATCTCCTCTCTCAATAAAAGTAAATGTTATTTTATGGGCTGGTGGAAATAGTTTATTATTTAGTAATCAATTACACAAAATTGTCTCGTTGAGTAGGCTGATTTTTAAAAAACAAAAACAGCTCAGGTTAAATAACTAAACCCAATCAAAAATAATCTGACATTTAAAGAACTAAGGGCCTCCAGAGGCCTGTTATTTCTTTTGTCCTAGCTAAATTTCAAGAATGGAATATAGTAAGTGCTAAACTAGCACTAAGAGATGGAAGCAAGTTCTTTTAAACTATAGTGAATACTAGCTGGAGTATCACTTTTTACTCACATTTTAATTGTTTTACCTTTATCACTACTGTTAAAAAAAATTAGACAAGGACATGTCCCTTTCAGATTAACATGAGCTATGCAGTTAGTATTTCAGATTACTGAAAGAAACTTAACATTTATTAAGCCTCCATGCACCAAGTAATGTTCATATTAATTTCAAAATTTATAAAGGTATGTTATTAATTTGCAAATGAGAAAACTGAAGCTCAGAGGTTGCACAAAACCATTAATAACTAGAAGCCAAGCATGGTGGCTTGCAGCTGTAGTCCTGGCTGTTCAGGAGGCTGAAGCAGAAAGTTCACTTGAGCCCAGGAGTTGGAGGCCACAGTGAACTATGATCACACACCAGTGCACGCCAGCCTGGGTGAAAGAGCAAGATCTTGTCTCTTAAAAAAAAAAAGAACTAGTAGAACAAAGTTTTTTAAAAAAACCAAGGCCTTTCTCTACTATATACTGTTTCTCCTCAGTATACAACAAATTGGTTCAAAATTACCTAGACCTTTAAAAAAAGGAAAGTTTGTAATGGAAATCACTTTTTTAACATTAAATAGTTCTCATGACCCTAACAAATTTTGTCTATGAGCTTACTAAAATGCTGACTTCATTTAATCCTTCATTTGTAAAAAGATGAGGACACACTATACATGAAATGGCATTAAGTGAGGTGTAATTCATTTTGTTTTCTACAAAATAAGTTAACTTTAAGCAAAACAATCTCAATGATGATAAATGCATTTCATTATTTATTTAGAGGTTTAAGCTCTCGCACTAAGTTTTTACAAGCTGGTGAACACTGACAAATTATTTCTCCCACAGAACTATAACCACACATTCCCAGACAGTATAAATATATGGTTGAACTAACATTAATACACATCACCATTTTATCAATTACATAATAAAACAAATTATCAAGTATCCAAATATTAAGTTACACAGCTCAAAGGCATATAAAATATTAGATGTCTGCTCAATTCATTAGCAGAAACCCATTCTTTTTTTTTTTTTTTTGCAAGAGAGGTTGGGAAGAGAAGGAAAAAAAAAATCACAAACAAAAATAAGTTGGTAAACAACTTCTGATAAGTATGGAAAAAAAATTACAAGAATTTCAGAAATTTTATGATTAAGAATTGTTTTAGCTACAATTAACAAAGCCATCTCTACCTTTTAAAAAATATTTACTAAATTAAAGAACATATTTCTACATGTTCTGCACAAGACAAAGGCAGCATTTTGCTAAAAATATTTAATAGCCCCCTCCCATTCTTTTTTCAGGCCCTCCCTGTTAAGTTGCACCTCAGAGTGCAAACATTAAATTAACTGTAAGGCTTTTTTGTCTGAAGACATTAAAGACATGTGCTTCTGTACAATGTAGATTTTCAAAATGGAGGTTTTTCATAACAGCACAAAATGAGATTTACAGAAAGACATTAAATAATCACTGTAAGACTTGGTAAAAATAAAAAAAATCAATGGGTAAGCAAACCTGATGCATACTGGTATAAATGTGGGAGATGTAAACATAAAGTGAGCAGGCAAATAACCATGTAGGCCCTACTTTCAATGTCTGAAATGGATAAACCATATAAGGTCTAGAGTGTTCATAGTTCCTGGGATTTTAGTTCTGTACGATACTAAAAATATACAAGTATTGTGCTGGGTATTTTGGCACCTAATCTTTCTAAATTTCTTACATATTGATAAGATTCTGGCATGGGAATAGATTTAAACAAGACATAACTCAATACCGCATGATTTCAGGGAAGGTCAATTGGTACAAATGATAAGCACATTTTAAATGCTGAACAGCAAGAATCTTTTGCTAAGTGTCCAAAAAGGCTAACTGTAACCCAGACACACAGGTTGCAATTCTGTTAAACTTGAGGCCTGGTAAAACTGCTTTACAATACTCTCATGGAAGCTTCATTAGACTTATTCACCAAGCCAACATGTTGGCTAATACATATGACATATTAGGTCCTGCGTCAAATTTTACTTCCAAGGCAATAGCATCAGGCACCCCAGTTTTATTGAATGCAACAGTTGTTTCTATGACCATTGGAGTCTTTGAAGCGCAGCCGCATCTTAGGACGATACTTCTCCAAATACAAAAGTTGCTTGCTGTTAAAAGCTCCACGCCGCTTTCTGGGGGGGAAAAAAGATGAAGCAATTAAAAGCAAAATCCCTCTACAGTAATGTTTAGTGTGTTATGGACAATTATCACCTCTCTTGTGGCAATTTAATCTTTTAATTATTAGGCTATGACCTAACACAGAAAGGAATATGGACAGGCATACATGTACAAATGGAAAAAGAACAGTAAAAAGTTAATTTTCTAAATCTTCTTGAGTGGTGGTTACAAGTCAAAATTCACATATCTATTTATATGAAGTCCAAGAAAAGACAAAACTAATTCATGGTGATAGAAGTCAGAAAGAGGATGCCTTTTGTGGCAGAGATGATAACTACAAAAGCCACAAAGGTATGTCCTGGAGCCCTCAAAATATTCTACACATTGTATTGGGTAGTTGTTTTATTTGGGTGTTATTAACTGATCTCCCTTCAAGACCTGTGCATTTTTATTGTATCTTACTTATACCTCAATAAAAATGCAAATCAACAAGCAACATATTCAATCAAGAATTTAAAGCAAAATAATAATTCAAAGAATATTGTTAAATTAGAACCTTAGTAATATTAGCATGAAATGCAAAAAAAGGTATTTCCTGGTTTTAATACTATCTTAAAAAATAATCATAATGGTCAGATGGGCTATTAGTAACATACTTAAACTCACTGATATTTAACAAGAAAATGAGAGTGCAAATGAAAAGAGAATCCACTACTTACTGTCTTATGAACTGTACTGCATCTTCGTATTTCATTCCACCTTCGATTAATGCGAGAGCAACAAGCACTGGAGCTCTGGTAAGGCAAGAATTTTGATAAATCATTTTTTCAAAACTATACTCTGGTAAATCCATTATCCCAAACATTCCCCAATCCAGAAGTATTATCTACCATACTTCCAGTAATCCCTGTAATACTGACTTTACGTTAAAAATTAGAAGAATTTATAAAGTGTCAGTATTTTCATATCAACCCTGATTTTTATGAAGAACCAAATTAATAAAACTGTCTTACCTCCCAAGGCCTGCAACACAATGAACAGCAATACAACAACCAGGTTCTTCACGAAACTTGATTTTTACAAGACTTAACCAGTCATCAACAATCTGGTTAGATGGTGGTGCACCATCATCAAAAGGCCAGTCCTAAATCAAAAGAATGAAATATTATAGATCTTTAATATAAATACTATACGAATAATACTAAATTTCTAACATCCAAATGTTTTCAAAAGCATTTTTATTTTTAATATGTTTAATAGAATCTTATTAGACCCCACTGTCAATTAAATGTGACAGCTCAATCTTTACAAAGATATTTCTTTACTTCAAACCTTTGCTTATCTTTCACCTTTATTTGGAAATTAAAATACTGTATAATATCTTAACTTAAAAAACTAAGCTTTTTGAGGTCTGTGGTTTATTTGAATAAACTTTTATAGCACAGTATCATAAACACATAGGAACTGTTAAATACTTACAAGAACATGGATACCTTCTTTCTCCACAAGAGTAGTGTCATAAGTTGCTTCACATACTCTTACTATTGTGGTAACTCCATACTTCTTAAGTTCCTAGATTAAACAAATTAAAGAAAAAATTAAGTCTTCACAACCACATCATTATTGCTCAATATTAGCTATTTCGATCACTGATCAGCAGGTGTGCTGGTTAACAGAAAATCATGAAAAAAAAATGGCAGAACCTATGTATGTGTAAACATGGAAGCAAATCTTATTTTAAATGAATACTAGAATAGTGTAAAAGGAAGAGGGAATATTAAAAACCGTATGTATTTTATTGGGCTTTGGAGATAAGGTCTCACTCTGTCACCTAGGTCAGAGTGCGGTGGTGTGATCACAGCTCACTATAACCTCGAATTCCTGGGCTCTAGCAATCTTCCTGCCTCAACCTCCTGAGTAGCTGGGACTAAAGGCATGTGCCACCACACCTGGCCAATTTTATTTTTTGTAGAGATGAGATCTTGATATGTTGCCCAGGCTGGTCTCAAACTCCTGGCCTCAGGGGATTCTTCTACCTCAGCCTCCCAAAGTGCTGGGATTACAGGCATGAAGCCATCATTGTGCCTGGCCCTACATATTTTTGATAACTTAGAAAAGTTTTTTTTTTCTTTAAATCCCGTGGCCCTTCACATATAGAAGTTGTTTACAGTTATGGTAACACTGGATAGATTGGGATGAAACACTAAGAGGGGTAAAAACAATAAGGGCAAAGGTTTATATAACCAAAGGAAATCATTTATAAATCAGTAAGTAATCTGGTTTGATAAATTACACTAACTCCTCAAACTTTTACTCATTTGAAGTATATAAAGTCTTAAAAGTGTATTCAGACTCTAAAATCCTAAAAATATAGTAAAAACCCACATATTTAAAACTATAGGTTTTAAAATACATTATTAATTTTAACTCTCCTGACATTTAAAAAATGTTTACATGGTAATCTAAAACAAAAGTACTATTAAAGTATTTCCCTATGATCTGAGAGACCTATTTGCTGTTTCTGAACACTTGTAGATATTTATGAATAAAATGTGTATGTGTCCAGATATATTCAGCATTCACTACATTTCTTCCTTCTAGTAAAAAGAGGTGAGGTCAACAGTGAGAGAGTTTTGGCTATGTAGCCACTATCAGGAAGAAACACAATTAGTAGTTGAAAACTGATTCTATACATCAAATGAGGTCCCAGGCTTAAACTAACTTTATGGTATTACTCAGTAGGCTAAGCACATATATGCAAAATCCATCAACAGCAGCCTTGCCCCTGTAAATTTCTTACAAGTGAGAGCTATACTCTTATACTGTCCACATATTGATTTAAACTTAGATGCATGAAGAACTATGAACTCACAAAGCCAAACAAATACATGTCTTTCTCAAAATGTATAAAAAAATTTACCTCTAAAGAGGACATTATATTTTATTTCTAGGAACTGGAACTATAGGTATACCATCTCATATTTTCCAAAATAGTATTTATTTTACAAGATATAAACCCCATTATTTAACTGCAATCAATTTAACATATTAAAAATGATCAAATCTTACCTCTATAAATTTGTTTAAGGTCGCATTGGTTGGATTGTGTGTAATAAGAAATCTCATGTTCTTGTATGTGACTTCCACAGGAGCTGGGCGGTTCATTCGAGCCATGTTAATTTAGTTAAAAAACACTCAATAGGGTTATGAAAGAATTTAAAAAATTGAATACAGAAATGATGCAAAGAAACTGAAGTCTACTTCAATATACTCCACTTGCAATTCTCAGTGCTTTGAGTATGAAGTTGGAAGTAATGCTAAATGAAATGAACCTCCTAACAAGAAGCAGCAATTCTTCAATCCAGTAATACTGAGGCAACAAAAAGGAAGTGCACTGAGGTTTACCCCATCCAGGTCAGAACTCTTGTAAAATGCTCTGCAGATTTCAATTCAACACTTCTGTGTCCAGGTTAACCACTCTTATGGGGGCTTCTTGGTGGAGTAGTAATGAATTTCTACAGTTCACTTATCTGCATAGAGGTCGTGCTGTGCCTGGCAGTAATCTCCACTGCCCTTCAGAAACTCCATAAATGTGTGACCAAGAACACCACAGAACTGCTGTTTAAAAGAAAGAGAGAGAGAAAGAAAAAAAGTTATTTTCCAATTCAAGAGGAACATGCTGTGCTTTTACACTATTTAAATGCACAACTATTTTTTCAAATTAGAGCCCAAGGCACTTTTTCAACTTTTACTTGCATGACGAAATTCAAGGGTTGAGTACAGATTAAATCAATAAGCATAAAACAAGCAATCACAAGTAGATTAAACTGAAATTACTGATTATTACAAAGATTCCTCAAAGAAAACCACTGTTACATTTGGTGATATTCCTATGTACATATATTTTCTTCTATTAATTACTCCTCTTTTAATAGGTGTTTGTTTGCTCTATATTGTTAAAGTATATGTACCAGCTGTTGATTTTTCCAACAAAGCATTATACACACTAACACAAAATTCATGAATATTTGAAGTCTAAATTAATCCTTGCATAGTTTACCTAAGTTCCTTTTCAATTTTTGCTTTCATACTTAATATTGTTTATTAAGCCAGTTTGATGAGAGAGGAAGATGTTGGCTGTATGGCATTTTTACAAAGATAAATAATACTCTTGCCTAGGTTGGAGGGCAGTGGGGTCATCACAGCTCACTAGAACCTCAAACTCCTCAGCTCAATCCATCCTCCTGCCTCAGCCTCCCAAGTAGCTGGGATTACAGGTATGTGCCACCACACCAGACAATTTTTTCTATATTCAGTAGAGATTGGGGGGGGGGTCCCACTCTTGCTCAGGCTGGTCTTGAACTCCTGACCTCAAGCAATCCTCCTGCCTTGGCCTTCCAGGGTGCTAGGATTATAGATATGAGCCAACACGTCCAGCTGATAATACTTCTTTATGTAATTATTTCTCAATGATTGCCCTCTAAGTTTTGATTTTAAAAGCTAAATTTTGAAGCTACCATCAACATTTTCCTTTTGTACTTTTAAAAATACACTGACGTTAAAAAAAAGTAGTTTTAAAAATCGGAGATGGCTCACACCATTCTACTTACAATAAATAAAACTGGCTCTCATAAAATTTACCAACTCCTCTAAAGACTTAGAGTACCCTTCACCAGTATTTACTTTTTTAAAAAGAAAGACTGATTTTCAAAGTGCTTCCATAAATACAATCTCATTTTATCTTTAACAATCTATTAATTTGTCATTACCATTTAACAGATGAGGAAAATGAGTCTCTTGAAATTAATCAACTCATTAAGTTATCATAGGAATGTATAGTTATAAATTTAAAAAGGAAAGAATTCCCATTTATAACTATAAAAAGAAAATATTTCTAATTTTTAATAATTTTTTTTGTATTTTAAAACCAAACTTCACTTATCTAGTCTAAAACTGAAATCTATTTACAGAAGAAAAGAGGACAGAGGAATGTCAAGGAGGAGGTGGTAGGTGATGCAAATTATCTGACTCCTTTCACAGGTTTTGAAAGCAAGGTAACTACTGCCAGCAATATATAAAATGTATTTATATTTCCCCCAAGTTCCCCTTAATAATTAAACCAGTCTTATGCCAATATCAAACATTACATGAATATTCACAGGATATTTTCAAAATATGTACACTAAGGCACTAATGTTAATAATTATTCTTCCAAATAGTTTATAAGGTACTTCTTGTGTATTTGGGAGGAAAGAGGGGACAACGGAAAATATCATTAACAGGTTAACAAGAACACTAAGTGACAGCCACTGCCTCAAACACTTTATATGAATTCTCATGGGTAAATTACCAAACAAAATAAAATCTTGTAACATTAAAAAAGTTCTATTAGTTTCTATACTTTAATTGTAAGCATTTGAAAAACTTAAATTCAAACTATCTGCTCCCATTTTCATTTTACACCTTTAAATAGAGTCTCACACTACGGTTTCTAGAATACAACTTAGCTAAATTTTGAAGAATAACTCATATGGTTACCTATCAGGTCACAAAAAACATCAAGTCAAAAACCCAGTCTATTTTTTTTTTTGGCAAAACAAAGGGACTAGCACTAGGAATCATTTATTAAAAGGTCCCATAAGGAAGACAACTTTCATTAGTTTAAGTCTGTTAAAATGAGCCCTCATAGGTTACTTCACCTACTTGCTAGCTCGGTTAAAAAATGATTGTCTAAATCACCATTAGAGACATCATTATTACAGTGAATTGAGAGACTAAAGTAATATGGAAAAAATTATTTCGTCATGCTTTCACCTCAAATCCTAAATACTATCTCCTTAAATATAACAAACAGTGCATTCCAACAGTTTTCTAATGACATTCAATGAATTTAAAAAGCTTTACAAATGACTTATCACAGTATTCTCATTTCTAGGTACTATCTTTTTTTTCAGTTGAAAGCTGATTTATGAGACAGTATTTCACACCACTATTTCCATATTTAATAGCTAAAATTCCTGTTGGCTATAGCCGAATGTGGCCATATCCCTTCATGTGAGCACTTTCATCAGCAAGCAAAGAACGCAATACAGAGAGAATTCATTTCCTGAACTGTTTTTTTTTTTTTTTTTTTTTTAACTGAGTGGAGCCACCCAGTGGCTGGGGGGACACTTCTAGTTAAGTACTGATGACCACTGACATCTTTCTTTTCTGGCCAAGACACTCCCCCATTCCCAATATCCTCTCCACAGGAGAAACCATTCATGATATGCAGTTCAGAAATACCAAGGGACTTTTCCTCCCTCCCACATTATCAGTTGCCTTATAACCACATGCATGATGAGGCAGAGGAGAAAAGAACAATTTCTGTGCAGAAGCTCAAGTTAAGTTTGTCAGACTGCAGAGTCAAGCCAATCAATCTGTATAATGGCTATTTCAAATAATTCGTTGGTGAGTTCGGCATCTACCTAGGTCATAGGTAATGCACCTACTAAAGCATGGGTAAAATGCTCCTTACTATTGGGAATCATCTACCTTTCTTTCTAGTTTTCAACTAATTAACTGCCACCAAACAAAATTCATATGAAGAGGAACAGGAAGCACTGCCTCAAAATCTGGACCTCAAGCAGGTCAACGATTCCAGCTACCGTGTAAATAACAACTCAATACTCTTGGAATGATGGAGTGTTCCACGGGCATTAAGATAAACCTCACAATTCTGGCTCTGGTTTGCCTACTGTTGCCACAAACCAAGGAGGCAACAACACATTACACCACGGATTTCAGGAACAGTTCTAAATACAGTCCCAGATTAACAGGCGCCATCCAAGGCCCTTACAAAATTGGCAGGGAAAATGCATGCTGGTGCCCAGCCGGGGACTCCTTCGTTTCAGTGTAACAGTAGCCCTGGCAGTTTCCAAGGCGCTTGACCCAGGCCATTTCTCGACGACTTGCCCAGAGAATGGACAAGACTCAACTTGTTCCCATTATCCACAGCCTGAGGTGGGGCGCTAAATCCGGAACAGCTCGAATTACCAGGTGGAGACTGACTGCCGGAGGAGGGCGGGGCAGGGAGCTGGTGTTCTCACCTAGCAGAACCTCGCTCTGGCCCCGGCAGCTCGCGGAATGCCCCCGATGGCCGCCGCTCAGAGTACGCGGCGGTGCACGCCCCGGCCAGCCCGCTGCGCCCCCTCTCCGCGCCGCAATCACGGGTTCGCGCCGCGCCTGACTGAAGGCGAGGGCGCCGAGGCCATTTTGTCTAGGGCTCTGGTCCCGGCCACGGAGCACAGGAGTGGCTGCACCGGGCTGCTGTCCCGCGCCGGCTCCCGAGCTCCGTGAGCTGGGGGCCGAGACCGCTACCAGCCCCGCCGGGCCGCCCCGCCTATCCCACGCCTGCCCGGATCTGGTGGCAATCCCGCCGCCACCGCGCCCTCCCCGTATCCGGCTCCGCAGTGACACGCGCAGCCCTCGCCCCACCCCGGGCCACGTCTCCTGCTCCCAGTGCGGCCACTCTCTTTCCTCCGAACAAAGGGGTCCCGGGACGCCGCGGAGTCCGCCTAGCCCGGACGGGGCGCGCCAGACCGGAGGGCCAAGGGCGGAGGCGGCGGTCACAAAGCGGCTTTTGTGCCGCCCCGCCCGGTCCGCTGCGGCGGCCGAAACCGCCCTCCGCCCGCCACAGAGGCCGGGCCGCACCGCACCGCACCGCCCAGGGCGTTCCGGGCTCTGGAGAGACATGGAAGCCGGTGCCTCCGGGGGCCAACTGCCACCCCGCAGCCCCGCGGGCCCCAGCGCCCTCCTCCCCGCAGCCGGCCGCCACTAGTCGGCCGCAGGGCCATAACTCGCCCGATCCCACCCGGGACCCACCGGAACCGCAGCCCGGGGTAACGGGAAGCGGACGCCGGGCTCCGAACAAAGGCGACGGCGGGGACGGGGGGGCTGGCCGCGGATTCCCAGCCCGAAAGGCAGCGGTGCGACGGCTACTCACAGGAATATGTTTACTCATTGAAGATTGTGGCCTAATCATACAGCCGGTCCCGAGGCGGCGGCGACACAGGCGGCGGCGGTGGCGGCGGCTGCAGGGCAGGGGGCGGCGGTGGTCGTCGCGGGGCGGCGGCGGCGATGCAGGCGGCGGCGGGGGCACCAGTCTCTACCATGCAGTGAGCGGCTCGGACGAGAGCGCGTAGCCGAGCCGGCCCGCAGCCGAAGGAGCCAATACGCGCGCCGCGGCGCCCTTGCGTCACAAGCCCTTCTTTTTATAGCCGGCCCGACGTGCGAACCCCCGACCACCAATCGCCGCCCGGAACCTTGCGCTCAGAGCCGACGAGCGGGGGCGGAGGCCCGCCCACCGCGCACGTCACCCGCGGCGGCCGCCGCCGGTGTGAACCGGTTGATGAATGGCTGAACGCGTTAGTCGGAGCGTCCCCGGGCGGGGGAGGGAAGGGACCGAGGGGAGACTTAGGGTTGTTGCGAGCCGGGGAGCGGGAGAATGATTTCTATCTGTGGACTGGAAGGAATCACGCCACAAACCCCATATCTCATAATTAGAACCACCCACGAGTGCACACACGTCACATGGGAAGGCTTGAAGTTTGCCTCAAACTTAAAACGCAGTCCCTTTAGCACTGGAACCGACCCCGCTTTCTTATGCCATGAAGGAATAACCTCAGTAATCTTTGCCAGAGGTTCACCTTGGCACCTGCGCCCTTAGCATGTCCGTCATCCGTCATCAAATAATATTTATGTCGCACGCCCGCTGTACCCGGTGATTCAACACCTTGAATGCCACGGCCTTAGGCTTGGACAAGATGAATTCTTGTCGCTGGGGGCACTTTCAAGTGGGGAGAAACTTGTCTTAAGAAAACTTGCCCTGTAGAAGACGGGGAGAGTATCTTTCGATGCGGACAAATGCTTTCTATAGTCTTTTTTTGGTCACGCCTCCATACTATATACGCGGGCAACTGCAGTTGGCTCATTTGTGGCATTTCGAAATCACATGCATCCTTTGTACTGCTGCTCACTTAATGTGTTGTCACAGATAATGAAAGGGTAGGCACTGCTAAAAGGAAGCGTTTTTAAAAATTAAGAATCCCCGTTTTTGTCAAGCACTGATGTAGTTCTTTGCGTCAAAGCTAAAGCTTTCCTTTTTGTTCATTTTCAATCCTGTTGTTCCACTGTCTTCATAATTTAGGCGCCTTTGAGGTAAAGCCTTATCACAATTCTTCTGTGCTATACAAGGGCAACTCTGTCATTTATAATCTGAAAACCCTTTCCCCTCAGCTTTCTGGAAGGAGTAAACAGGACCTTAACCTGCTTTGAAGAACTAAGTTTTCCACTAACACTGAGGCCTTTTGTTTGCTGTTTTCACTGAGCATTTGATTGGAGAGGGCTTTGGAGATCAAATTTTGTCCTTCCTGAGTGTACTACAGCATCTTAGGATTTATTAGAACTTCTATTTAGAGACTGCTTGCATAGTTATTCAACTTTCTTATAAACATGTACTCTTGTAAGTAAAGTAAGTGCTTTCGAAAGAATTGGGCCAGACTTATAAAGGAACAAAAGTCAATTCATTTTCATTTTAGAGAAGATTGCTCACCTGGGAAACTTTTGAATCCATTTAAATCAAGGAAAACTAGCAAATTTGAGAAATACATTATGAAGAAAATACAGGAAGATTTAAAAAATTTCTGGGGTGGTAGACATAAGGCTAAGCAGGCCCAAGAACTCAAGTCACAAAGAAAAGGACAGATTTCATTATATGAAAATTAAAAACTTTTATATGGCAAAAGACTTGACAAGTATTCATTTCACATTGGGAGAAAATATTGGTGATATATTGTGGGCAATTAATATCACAACAAATAAAAAGCTTGACTGACAATAATAGTGTAAAGAACACATTTAGATTAGCCACTTTTACCCCAAAAGTTGGTCAGCACAGAAATACTAATTGGAATAGTGAAACTTTTTCACGTAATGATGTTTCAAAAAATGAATTTGGTGGGACAAGATACAAACTCAGCAAATGGTAAGCAGAGCCAAATCAGTGTTAGCCAATTTTCTTGTAGAACTTGCGATGCAAGTTGTGAGCCTTGTGATCCACAGATCCTGTAATTACCACAAGCAGTGCTGACATGAAGAATCCAGTCAGCTATGCTCATCAAGCTCTAAAACCTGGGCTCAAACTACCAAGTGAACTAATCAGCTTCTGGGGGTCTTAGCTTCTCAAACAAGGTACCACCCTGTCCTACTTTGAAAATGACATAGATCAAGGATGAAAAGATAGAGAAGGCTTTTCCTATTGAGAGGAAGGCCACATTTTAAGCAAGATTTAAGTACGGTCTTGCTGACCAGTCCACTAAATTCTCGTAGGGTAGTCGTGTTCCTGCTTCTTTGGCAGCTGCCATGTTTTTATGTGTCCTGTGCCCTTTGTAGACTCACTGCTGTGCTGAGGATGTCTGCTCTAATTCAGCTTAATAGTTCTAAGCTGCCAATTCTCAGAGACCAGTAGACCATATCAACATTGGATCAGGAGACCCCTGTGGTTTGAGGACTCACTAACCTTTACAGACTTGCATTCAGAGCATTAGCACCTGTGCTTGTTCATTTTAATTTTTATCTTTTTTTTTTAGAGAGAGGGTCTCACTATATTGCCCAGGCTAGACTCGAACTCCTGGACTCAAGCGATCCTCCTGCCTCAGCCTCCCTAATAGCTGGGTCTACAGGTGTAGGCTACTGCTTCCAGCAGTACCTGTGTTTATTTAGAGAGAGTCTCCGACAGACTTGCAAATAGTGGTCCAGACATCAAAAAGGAAGAAAAAACCTCTGAAAGCCAACGCATACTCTAAGCTTCAGAAGCCCAAACATGGATGGTTTTCTGTCCTTCTAAATAAGATGCTTAGTTGGAGGTTACTTCTCTCAGCAAAACATGTATCCTTGACCTCATCATGGTAGGCAGGACTTTTCATTGGCATATTCAAAATACAAAAGACAACAGTTGAAAGATAAAGAAGACTGTAAGAACATTATGAGGAAGATTTTTTTTTTTTATCGTTTTCTTTTCCATCTCCATCTCTTGCATGGAATATGAGGAAGATTTTTATGGGAGATTAAAGACCGCAGAGGGCAACAAGTCTGCAAAACTTATTAAAAAAGAACAGAGAAATGCTTACAAGGACAGATCTCCTAGTAAACATTGACTCCATTTATACCAGGTATACAAAAGGAGTGGAGGAATTCATCATTTTCAACCTCCTCAGATTGGTTGGGGCTATGAGGAAGTTTGATAAAAAAACATTTGATATAGCAAGGGTATTACCATTACAATGATAGAAAGATCAAATGTGACAGTATGAACCCAGAAAAAGACATTAGATTACAAGGTATAACGATATAGCAAATATATTAAAGGCAAATACTCCAATGAGCCAAGACCCAGTAGGTGTCTGGATACTAGTGCAGAGGGTGAGCTCTTGTTCTCATATTTAAAAAGAGTCCTAACAATTCATATATACAACAATAGCTCCTATCAACATTATTTATTTTCCTTTTGTTGTTTTAGAACTATCTATTTTATATTCAAAATTAATCTACTTGAATCATTGTTAACAAAAAAATGTGTAGTGTACAGCCATAACTTTCTTTTATTGTACTTTGCAGAGATTGTGTTTGCAAAATGAAGGTTTGTGGCAACTTTGTGTCAAGTAAGTCTATTGGCACCATTTTTCCAACAGTATGAGCTCATTTCATGTGTGTCATATTTTGGTAATTCTCATAATATTTCAAACTTTTTCATTATTATATCTGTTATGGTGATTTGTGATCAGTAATCTTTGATGTTACTATTGTAATTGTTTTGGAGCACCTCAAACAGTGACCATATAAAATGGTGAACTTAATAAATGTGTGTGCTCTGACTGCTCCACTGACAGGCCATTCCCCCATCTCTTTCCCTCTCTTCAAGCCTCCCTGTTCCCTGAGACACAACAATATTGAAATTAGGCCAATTAATAGCTCTAAAATGGCCTCTAGGTGTTGAAGTAAAAGAAAGAATCTCATGTCTCTCATTTTAAATCAAAGCTACATATGATTAAGCTTAGTGAGGAATGCATTTTGAAAACCAAGATAGGTAAATAGCATGAGAATTAGAAGTAGAGGCTGAAGATGTGACTGAATTGCTGCAATGTCATGATGAAACTTGAAGGGATAAGAAGTTGCTTCTTATGGATTAGCAAAGAGAGTGGTTTCTTGAGATGAAATCTACTCTTTGGTGAAGGTGCTGTGAACATCATTGAAACAACAGGAAAGGATTTAGATAATCACATAAACTTAGTTGATAAAGCAGTGGCAGTGTTTGAAAGGACTTCAATTTTGAAAAAAGTTCGACTATGGGTAAAACCACTATCAAACAGAAACACATGCTACAGAGAAAACTTCTGTGAAAGGAACATTCAATCAATATGGCAGACTTCACTGTCATCTTGTTAGAAGAAATCACCACATCCACCCCAGCTTTTAGCAACTACCACCCTTATCAGTCGGCAGCCATCAACATTGAGGCAAGATTCTCCATCAGCAAAGATTATAAATTGCTGAAGGCTCAGATGATTATTAGCATTTGTTTTTTTTAGCAATAAAGTGTTTTTTGTTTAAGAGACAGGGTCTTACTCTGTTGCTGAGGCTGAAGTGCAGTGGCGTCATTGTAGCTCACTGCAACCTCAAACTCCTGGGCTCAAGCGATCCTCCTGCCTCAGCCTCTTGAGTAGCTGGGACTATAGGTGCACACTACTGGACCTGGCTAATTTTTGTATTTTTTATTTTTTTTGTAAAGATGGGTCTGGCTGTGTTACACAGGCTGATCTCAAACTCCTGACCTCAAGTGATCCTTGACCTCCCAAAGTGCTGGGATTACAGGTATGAGCCACTGTACCTTGACTATTTTTTAATTAAGGTATTGTAGGGTCCCTCAGTTTCCCCTGCTTTCTTTCTGAGTCTTGACCTAAAATCACAGAGTGCCTTGACCACTTAGTGAGCCAGCCAGCTGCAGGTTTTTCCCAGCTGGCTTGAACCCAAACCAGGGCCTTGTACATTCCCAGGTACTGATAATGATATCTAGGTTTACTAGAAAGAAACTAGCCCCAACCCTAAGCCAAGTTCCTTAAACCTTCATGTAAACTCCATATCCTGACCCCCTGTTTGCAGACATATGTAGGTAAAACACCCCTTTTCTATTGTCCATCATGTGAATACACTGCACTCTAAGTGCCTCTAATAAATGCTTTAAACTGATTGCCCTGGCATTTAGTGCTTCTTTCTTTAGAATCTCAACTCACCCCATCTCCAGATGGTTTGGGGTACTCCCTTATGGGAATTCCTCTGCCTCTGCTTTTAGGGAGACTCTAGCCATGGGTTCAGCAGGATAGTAGATAAGTACATTGTTTTGTTAGACATAATGCTATTACACACTTAATAGACTACAGTATCACATAAACATAACTTTTGTGTGCACTGGGAAACAAAAAATTTGCGTGACTTCCTTTATGATGATATTCACTTTATTGTGATGGTCTAGAACTGAACCCACAATATATCTGAGGTAGGCCTGTACTTAAATTTCTATAAATATTTAATTTGCAGAATGCTTAGATATCATTTGAAACTAAAATGTGCTCTGTGTCAAAAAGTGACTTAATTTTCTTCCCTTAAGGAAGAAAATTAAAGATTTAAAGTTTTATCAAGAGTCTTTTAAATGAGTTTTGGTGACTAATAAAAACACGACAGCAGTGCTACATCATAATTTTTGTGGGAATTTTAGACACAGAAATTTCCAATGAGCAATTAAGCTTGTCACAAAGTCGTTCAAGGAGTCTAGGCTAAGGATGAAGTCCAAAGGCCCGTAGCTGCCTGTGGCTACTGTGCTTTGTATAATACCTGGCCAGGCAAATAGAAACAGTCACCCACCCAGGAGGAGGTCCTAAAGATGTAAATATCTGTCAATGACTCCTGCTGGATCAGAAATAAACATCTTATTAAGTCATCAAGTCAAACCGTTAGAGGCCATATTTTCTCTGTAAAATTGATTAAGGCAGTTTTTTGCTACTGGCTTCAGGTAGAACAAGAAAAGAAAAAAAAAATAATAATAAAAAAAAGAAAATGATTAAGGCAGTTTTTGAACAACTTTTTAAAAAATTGTGTATGTTAAGAAACAGTTCTCTTTAATTAATCTCCATTATTCCTTTACTTTTCGTGTCTAATTTTGATCACTTTAAATATGAGCCTGAAAACTGCTTCGAGTCTGATGAGAATGTGTATTCACATTACTAATTGTTCTGCTTAATATAGTATTTACTTCTGTGGGAGTTCAGAATGCATGTGAAGATGTAAGGGAGAGATTGATTAGTAAGAAAATATTTTCCATTTGCATAGTGACAGGAACCATTTCCTTGGGACACTGAATAAGGGACTTGCTATGAATTCATAATAATTCATAGCACAGCATTATTATGACTGATTCACATACTGGTACCTGGAAGACTCTAATTTGAGAAAACTCTTATTTTCAGTAAACTTGATAAAATTTCTCTTGCTGTTCTGTAGCCTGAATAAAAATCATCTGGGAATCGGAAATCAGGAGAGCTGGTCTCCATGTGATTGTTTGGAACATGTTGAATTATGCCACAGTCTGAAGTGAGGCAAAAATAGCTTAGGAAAGGAGAATTTAATCTGGCTGGAGCAAGGGAATGGAGTATAAATAAATTTTAAAGGTTGGATATGCATGCTATGGCAAAGCTGTCACTTGACAGGTTTAATTTACAGAGTTGGCATTTAGGCTGCAGATAATCCAGACAGACACTGACCTAAGCAGCATTACTGGGGCAAGCCTTACATAAGGAGAAATGTTCTTGAACAACTTCCTGCAAGCATAATAACATTTATTTAACAAAAGCTGCAATAGTCATGTTTTCTCCCTACCCTAACACAATTGCTTTTTAACTGGGCATGTTCAACAAACATTGCTATCCTAGTGTATTTCCATAGTGCATTTCATCATTAGAAGATACTGAATATAAGACGAAATGAGTATAGAAGCCTTTTGAAATTTCTTCTATTTAAAGACAGTTGTCAAATCAAGTATTTCTTGAATACTCAGACAGATTAATGAACATAGTAGATACTCAACCAATATTTGCTTGGATATTATCAGTTTACTTTCCTGCCTAAAATTCTCACAGAGCATCCCATTCCCAGTTTTTCTACATTTTCTTTGAAGGCTTCTCTTAGTCTCTCAATCCCTTTAACAATGATATCTTCTGGGGTTTTGTTCTAGGGCCTCTTGGCCTTACTTTCTACTCTCCTTGGGGTTTTCATTTACTCCTGTAGCTTTGGCTATCAACCTTCCCTCCCTCTCCAACACATATTTCTTAAATGCCCCTGCACCTTATGATGAACAACATCATAAAGTAAGGAAAGGTAGAAAATAACAAGTAAATAGGCAAAGAATCTAGTTGTAACATGTGGTATGAAGGGAGTCTACAGAGTAGCTGGGGTGACTGCCTTTATTCAGGGAAGTCAGGGATGCTGTCTCCCAGGAAACACAGATCTAAATGATGAGAATGAATCACAGAAAAAGGAGGAGTAGAAATATTCTTGGTGAAGGAAATGACAGTACACGGATTTCATTGGGAAGAATTTGGTGGTTTCTCAAGGAGCTGGAAGACCTGAGGGACAAGAGAAGATAAGGGAGGAAAGGCAGGAGAGAATTGTGGAGATCTGGCAGGGACTAGATCAGGCAGGACCTTGTAGGCCATGGTTAAGAATTTACTTTAAGGACAATGAATCACAGGTGCGTAACAGGAGATGTGTTTTAAGAAAACAGTTTTTCCTGTTCTATGGGGAATGGATCAGAGGGGACCCTAGAGGAGAATTGGTGTAATGGAGTGAAAGACTTGAGGTTTCCTACCTTGCCAAATGCTATCATTGACTATGATGGGGACAGTGAAAGTGGAGAAAAGTAGACAGATGAGAAATATGGAAATAAAATGGAGAAGACTTGCATCATGAATTACCCCACAGCCTCCAAAAATTGTTGCCAAAGTCCAAACAGAGATATAAGACAATTATTATGAGCCTATTTTATGCTATGGTGCTGAATTGTGTAGGCACATTGACAAAAGTTCCATAATTTCATTTTCATTAGCAGTATATTTGTAAGGAATAAACCAGAAGCTTAAAAGAAATAAAGGTACTCAAAGTGTGCTTGGAGAAAAAACTGTTTTTGAAGGTTTTAGGAATATAGGAGTGAAAACTCCTAAAAATTGTATGTTTATATTTTTGGAGAACAACCAAACCCTTGATAACTATGATAGTATGAATAGAGAAAATTTATTGTACTTTTATTGTTTTCCCAGCTATGTGCTAAACATGTATTTGCATTTTTTGTTGAACTTGTTAGAATAATCAGACTCTGAGATAGACATTAGTTAAAAAATCAATTCATAGTGGATGATATCACTTGGGATATCTACATAATGAAACATCCACATGGTGGGATATTTTTCAGATATTAAAGTATCTTTATGACACTAATGAAGAAAATGCTTTGTAATGTTAAATAAAAATAAACAAGATACAAATTATACAATTTGTATAATTACAGCTATATAAAAATACAAGTCAAAAATAGAAAGGAAAAATCCAAAATATTAACAGTGTAATAACTGACATTTAAGTGCTTTGTGGGTTTCATTGGGTAATGTGATGATAAACAAATTTTTCTTTATAACTTCCTGTATTTTCTATTTTTTTAAATAAATATGCTTCTCAAAACTGGGGATAAAATCATTTCAAATGAATGCTGAAGCGGATTTAAGAATATCAAATATTCTTAATATTTTCAGAATTCCAGGGAATATTTTTAGAAAATGAGTGTCAGGAATGTTATACGCATGGATTAAATTTGAAACATTAACTTGTATAATGACTATTCAGAAGTAGAAGAGGTATTTGCATGATATCTAGAAATTGGGAGTTAGAATTTGTCCAAGAGGTTGCTCTGATAGGTCTGTAGCCTTGTTGTAATCTCTGCAGAGATAGAAGCACCAGGTAATCCTAACCTGACTGCAGCTGTCAAAAACATTACTACCATTCTTGTTCTGATTCCATGTTTCTGGAGAATTAACCTGATTGTAATTTGCTTTTAGTGTGGATTTATTTGCCATCAAATGTGAGAACCTAATACCCAACCAGTGAGAAGCTTCCTGAGAACTTGAAATAAAGGGAAATAAGGTCATCTTCAGAAAATTAAACCAGAAACTCTACCATAATGAAAGTGTTTGTGTACCATGTCTGTGGCTATAAACCAAGAGATTGCCTCTAAACATGTGGAAACATTTAAAACCCAAGGTGACTCGGGTGTAATCTAGTGGAAGCCACACTGGAATGTGATTGTAAGCTAAAACAGAATCAATTTTATTGTGTCTGTCTGGAGGAAGATTGTGAGAACAGAAGGAGGATGATGACTGTGTACATAGAATAGCAAAGTCTAAAGAATTGAAGGTTGTCAGTGTTTATCAAACACTGTCTAAAGAAGAGTCATTGAATTTGTGATGAGCATGCTGGTGGTTGTAGAAATACACCTTATTATAGGATGATATTAATAACATCAACTGACATTTATTGAATGCTTATGTGTGCTGGGTACTGTATTAAGCACTATATTAATCCTTTATAAATCTCTTCAGATTGATATTATCCCCATTATAAAAACAAGGACACAGAGATTCAGAGAGCTTAAGGTCATTCAAGGATTATGTGATGCACCTGAGATTCAAATCCCAGAGGCCCAGCTGCATGAGTTCCTGCCTCCACCACCCGGTAGGCTGTTCCTTGGGCCTTGAAATATTCCTTAAGGGTATTTACTTTCTGATGCTCTGGTTCTTTGCTCAACCAACAAGTTTTAATTATTAATTTGGCTTCTGACGTATTCTAATCCTGGGATGGAATCATTCCATTACAAATGCACTGGCATTTGGGCTTATATGTCATCCTTCTATGAGTTTAGTAAAAGTGAATCATAAAATGTGATTATGCAACTTTACTGAAAATGTGCCATCCCCTTTCATTCTCATGACTATTTCAAGAGGAGTTGTCCCTTAGACCAATGCTATTCAAAGTGTAGTCTGTGAAGTGCTGCCCATGTACAAACTGTTACTGGTCCGAGAGGAAATAAGTACAGAAATTGAAAGCAAGGATTTAAAAACATTTATAGCAATTTGATAGAATGACTTTTTTTTGGAAATTCACTTTTTTAACCCAAAATTACTTTTCCTTCTGTTTAAGCCCTTTTCCTTCAGTGTTCATTGTACAAGGTAAATTCACGGTTTTTATAAGTAACGATGAAAATGGAACTCTGTCAAATAGCTCTATCCACTATCACTTCCCAAAATAACTCCATTTAAGTCCCTGCTGTTACAAGTATCATTATGATCCTTTTAATTAATGTAGAATGGCTTAAAATTTTTTTACAAAGGCATATTTATAATTACAAGGCATTTTTCTTCATTGGTGTGTTATTTATAAATATGAACTGATTTTGATGAAATTATACTTGTTAATTGCTTACTAATGGACATGGTGATCATCAGTGATTCATCTCTCCAGTGTTCTTTCCGCTGATAAAGAGAACAGAGTGAGCAAAATTATCTATCCTCTATGCCTCCATATAGTCAAGCCATCCTTACTGCCTTGGATATGTCCCGTCTAGAGCTAATCATCCTTCTACATTTATTCAGTATTTACTATGTGCAGGCATCATGATAAACACTTTATGAGCATTATCTAACTTTCATGATAATCCTGGTTATTAGATGAGGAAACTCATTCCTTATCTTTATTTCCTTCTGGAAACTCCTGTTTTGCCTACCTTTCTGCAAACTTCTGAGATGGCTTGCGTCCCTCTTTTTTCCTGCCCCAAAGTGTTGGTATTTTAAAGAATATTTCCTATTCTTTCTCTGCCATTCTCTTGCACTTTACAATTTCAGAGTTATTTAGAGGACTTCTTTGTTCTCAACTTTTAAACATTCAGTGATGACTCTAAAATGTGCTTCCAGTAAAGACTTCTCTCCTGAGCTCCAGATGTATATTTCTGTGGGATGAACTCCAGGCACCTCATACTTAACATGACCAAAGCTGAGCCAATATTCTCCTCTCTTCTCCGATGAGAACTTCATCTTAACTGTTGTCATGACACCAGTAACTCAAACCTTTGCCCCTTAGGTGCTCAAGCCAGCACCTTGGCAGTCATACTAGACTTCTCCCTTTTCTTCTTTTCCATCTGATTGTCTACCACATTTTATTGTGTCTACCTACTAAATCTCAGAAATTATCCCACTGCTTCTAATTTTTACTGACAGAGTGAGCCAGCCTGCCTGCCTGCCTGCCTTCTCGCCTGCCTGCCTGCCTGCCTTCCTTCCTTCCTTCCTTCCTTCCTTCCTTCCTTCCTTCTTTCTTTCCTTCTTTCCTTCCTTCCTTTCTCAATATCTACTGAGTTTTATTGTAATACCCTGCTTGATTTAATGACTTCTAGTCTTGTCCCATCTAATCCACCCTGCACTGAAAAAGTTCAGTGTCATTTAAAAAATACGCACATTTTATCTTCCAATTCTCTTACTCAAAATCCTCCAGTGGCCCTCCACTAGCGTTTAGAAAAAGTCCAAAGTCTAGCAGGATGTTTAATACCCTCCAAGATCATGCTGTTGCCTCACACTCCTCCCTCCTACTCCACTCTGTTACTCTTTCTAGACTTTTGAAACCAATTGTGGTTTCCAAAATATATGCCACATTTTCTCAAACCTCCATGGCTTTGTATCTACAATTCCTTTTACCTGGAAAGTTCTCTTTCTACTTCCCCTGAAACCGTAATACTAATTTTTTAATGAGGTTTTCCTGACTTCTCTGTCAACATAGGTACTGCATTCCCTGTACTTCCATAGTACCTTGCACATACCTCTAATGCAGCATTCATCACATTGTAATAATCATTTTTTTAACCTCATCTATCTCCCTCATACCCTACAAAGATTTCCAGGGCAGAGGCCATGTTCTATTAATTTCCCTGTGCTTAACACACTATGTGGCACATAATAGATATTTAATAAGCAACTAGCATATTTTATGCTATTTTTGTTTCATGCTTGATTTGAGGATGTTTAGATGACTGCGCTGGTGTTTGGTAGAAAACAGAAACCCTGAGAAATAGGATCTGGCAGCAGACAATGAGATTAGAGGGTGAAATCAAGAAAGTGATGATGATAACAGGTGGGTTTATCTTGAACAGTATCACCTAAACACTACAGATTATTTACTAATCTTCATTGGTTGTATTGGGATGTTTCTTCTAAAAGCCAATTAATATCTTACTTTTATATTAATGTTTAGAATAATCTTACTTTTTATTCCTTATAATGAATAACAAGAGCTGACAAGTAGTATCAGTGACTCAAGAATAAATTATTGATGTAGTACAGATTCACCCAAAGTGATAGTGACATGCTGATCTCTTTGGCAGAGCCTTTGCTCAGAGAATTCTAGACTTTACTTCCCTTATGTCATTATCCTCCCATTGTGGACCATAAGACACACAGAAACCATGCCCTGAGATAATACTTAACAAGGCACAACTAAGGCAAGTTTGTTACAATATCTTTAAATTATTATATCAGATTAGGGTAATTAGACTTTTCAAATTCACAATGTGAACTTGACGAATGGAGTAATTTTTTGGAAATTTAAGGAAAACATTTTCTTTGTCTTTATTGTGTTAGTTATACCAAATAAATGTTAAATAATATTGCAGTTTAATTGAGAAGAGTATTGCACATGCTCTGTAGACTAGTGGGTAATCTCTACATACATTGAAGTTGCTGACCAATCAGTGGTATTGATAAAGAGCTTATTTAAGAACAGACTTTATAATACAGATGGCCCCTGGCTTACAATTTGACTTTTACCATTTTGCCACTTTTGTGATGTGTTTATTAGGATATTAGGTGCATTTTCAACTTACAAATTTAAAAATATTTTAAATTATTGAAACATTTTATTTATTTATTGGCACATAACCCCATTGTAAGCAGGAACATCTGTATTAATAGTTTTCCTTCAATCATATCTTTTTTGAGAGGGGAAACCCTAGTAGGTGGCTACTATACATACAGGGCTTAATTCAGGACGGCAAATATCCTGTGGTAGTTCCACCTATTTAGTGGTTTATCCAACAGCCATGCACACAATTTGTGTTACTATGAAAATCATTAAAAATAGCTATTCAAATTCATGACTAAGACTTCAAAACCCTAGGCAACAAAAACAAATGGGACTTTAATTAAACTAAAAAGCTTCTGCACAGCAAAAGAAATAATCAACAGAGTGAACAGACAACCTGTAGAATATGAGAAAATATTTGCAAGCTATACATCTGAGAGGGGACTAATATCCAGAATTTATAAGGAACTCAAACAACTCAACAACAACAACAACAACAACAAACCCAAATAATCCCATTAAAAAGTGGGCTAAGGACAGGAATAGACATTTTTCAAATGAAGACAAATGAATGGGCAACAAGCATATGAAAAAATGTTCAACATCACTAATCAGAGAAATGCAAACTGAAACCACAATGACATATCATCTTATACCAATCAGAATGACTATTATTAAAATGACAAAAAATAACAGATATTGGCAAGGATGCAGAGAAAAAAGGAACTTATATACATCATTGGTGGGAATGTAAATTAGTGCAACCTCTATGAAAAACAGTATGGAGACTTTTCAAAGAACTAAAAACACAACTACCATTTGATCCAGCAATCCCTTACTGGGTATGTAACCAAAGGAAAATAAATCAATATATAAAAAAGATACCTGCCCTTATATGTTTATCACACCACAATTCACAATAGCAAAGGTACGGAATCAACCTAAAGTGTCCATCAATGGATGATTGGATAAAGAAAATGTGACACACACACACACACACACACACACACACAATGGAATACTATTCAGCCATAAAAAGAATGAAATCATGTCTTTTGCAGCAACATGGATGGAACTGGAGGCCATTATCTTAAGTGAAACAATTCAGATACAGAAAGACAAATACTGCATGTTCTCACTTATAAGTGGGAATGGGAGCTAAATAATGACACATGGAAACAGAGTGTGGAATGATGGACAATGGAGACTTGGAGGGGTGGTGGGGTAAGAGGGAGGTGGTGATGGGAGGCTGCTTGGTGGGTACAATGTGCATTGCTTCAGTGATGTATGCATCATTGGCTTCACCACAATGCAGTATATCAATGTAGTAAAATTGTACTTGTACCCCATGAACATATACAAATAAAAAATAAGTGGAATAAAGGCTTTGCAAGGTTCTTGGATCTCTAGCTATTACATAAATCTTTTATTTTTAAGGGGGTTTTATCTTTTCATAGCACCTAACCACACAGCCCAGGCTCTGTCTGCCATGGTCATTGTAGAAGGAAATTGTAAAGTGTTTATATCTACATGACTTTTTGGAGGAGCTGAGATTCAAAAGCTATGAGAATGATGAAAGGCAGCAAATGCAATAAGGGGTTGAAGAATGAAGTTTTTACAAACATAAGATGAAAGAATTTTAAAGCCACGTAAAGGTAGACCTAGAAAGGCTTGGAAGATCATCCAGTTATACCTCAGGAAACAGAGCTCTGGAAGAATAAATGACTCATCCTATCCCAGTGCTCACAGAAAGTGGCATTCATTTCAGAGCCAAGGGGAAGTCCTCATAACAGGAATGTACCTAGCATTTCCATGCAATTTAACTCCCCAAATGATTTCCTTTCTATTATCTGATTGTATCTCTTAGCAACTTTGACACAGCATTGGGAGAATTGGCTATCCCATTTTGTATAAGGAGAGGTGAAAACAAACCTAGTAAATGAACCAGTCAAAATTGAAAACTTTCCCAGACTCATTGTTCCTTTCATAAAATTGGGATCTATGGGTCCATTAAATAACCAAATCTCCTCTGAGGCTGTGGCTTTCAAACTCTTTAGAGAGATGATTCTGATTCATAAGGTAGGGTCTGTGAATCCTAAAACCTCCAGGTGCTGTTGCTGTCAGGTAGCTCATTGCTGCTAGACAAAGTGAAAGCATGTCTTTGGTAATATATAGTGAGTATGTCACTCAGGGAGACAAAATCCTCTATTTCTAGTGCAGTGGGCACACAGACTTTTTTGTGAGTCCAAGAACTGTGATTGCAGCAGCAGCTACACCAGCAATAGTAATATTTCTGGTAACCCAGGGCCCATGCCACTTATACAAGTGGATGACTGAAGATTCAGGAGAAAGGGGGATACTCTTTGGCCATCAGTAATTTCCAGGATTTTACTTCTTACAGGTCTAGATCTACTCTAACGAATATCACAAGAACACTGAATTCTTAAACTCTGATTTCCAGGGAACTCTTCCCAAGGTTCTTGCCTTCACTCTGAAAATCTGTCTCAATCCTGTCATGCCGGAGATGTTTGCCCTGGAGAGTCATTTATCTACAGTCAGGGCAGCCTCCAAGGACCTACAGAGTCCATTTTCTTTGCTAAGCCAACTAGATCTCCTTTGAAGAAAGCAGGATCAATTAGCACCATTATTCTGTTGCTAGAAATGAAGAGCGATTGTGCTGGGAGTGGAAAGATTAAATGGAAATGGAGGCACGAGTATTCCGGGAATATATGAAATAATTGCTGCTTTGCTTGCCTCCCTTCTGGTATCAATCACATGTTAACAGAAACCATACCATGTGCTTCAGACCTGCTGACACTGCTGCTAAAAACATTCTTATCCTTATATGGTTCTGACCAAATTTATGGGAACATCTACTATGTACTATATACTAGCACTAATGTGTGGATATACAAACATGAATAACACTGTGTCCCCAAAAGCCACCCATATGTGAACGGTGATAATACAGTTTGATACAACGTATAATACATGTTTTTTGCTGGGTCCTAGTGGAACCCTGAGGAGGACTGCCTAACCTGGGAGGTTGGAATGTGGGAGTGAAAGTAAAGTCAGAACAGTCTTCTCAGGAGAAACTAGAGTCTAGAAGAAAGAGTCTAAGAATTTCTGGTAAAGTTTTGAACAAGACACTTCCAGTATTATGATAATTGTATGACAGGAACACAAATAGTATGCTTTTCATATGCTCTGAGATTTTCAAGAGAGAATAAGGTTGGTAAGAATAGAGAAAACTCCTACTATAATAAAATTTACTTAAAAAAATGACTGCAAAATTGAATTGTAACTAAATACACTTTTGGCGAGAAAGATTGTAAAGTCTTTTTATTGCCTCTGCTGAGAGGAGACTATCATTTGTTAATTTGAATATTTGTGTTTACAGTCTTCTGAATTTCTTAAAATTGAAAGCAATGGATTACCCTCCCCTTGAAAGACATAGTCTATGTCTATGGAAATTTCTAGATTGGTAACTGGGAATTTCCAGATATGCTTATAAGCTTCTTAAAATAAGGCCAACTGACATCACCAACTTTTATGCCCTTCTATTATTCTGTCTTATTTCCTGTTTTAAACATCTATAGCCATTACCTTTTAAATAACCTGAGTGAAAAAAGTTAATTGTACTTCATTACAATTATAATCCCAGGCTGGGCGATAGCTTTGTTTAGTTTAGCTTATGTTCATGCTGCAATTTTTTCTTCCTTTCCCCTCTTCTACAATTTCCCAGTGAGTTTTAAATTATGATTTACCTTTTCTTCTACTATACACAGAGATGTTGAACTAATCAGTGACAATGCAATCAATTTTTCACCAGTAAAGTACACATTCCTTAACTGCCATTCATTAGTTGGAGCACCAAGATCTAAAATAACGGTGAATGTCCAGGGAAGGTTGACAAATCTAGCTACACTAAGTCACTAAACTAACTATACTGCATGACAGGATTTCAAGACAGCTTTCGATAACCTGACTTGGCCAGCTCTATTTTTAGGCTGCCCATGTAATTGGCTATTTATAAGGAGGAAGCACATTGACCTTTGGTTTTCACTATTGAACACAGACCCATGGAGACCAAAACCGTGTGTGAAAATCATTCAATTACCACAGGAAATTCTACTCAAACCTGAGTCACCAACAATATTCTGTTACTTTATGACCCTGTAGCCTGTGTTTTGGGAGCAAAATTTTAGCCTTGTGTTAAAAGCAGAGCTTTGATACCATCAGACAACATTAACTAAATCACATCACACAATTACTGGGGATTTACTAGATTAGGCAAAATATGTAGTCTGAAGTCAAACAGTATACTTTAAGGAAAAAAATGGTTTGAATTTAATCAATATACACTGATATATATTTCTCCTTACGACTTTGCAACTTTGAGGATGAGTTAAAATACAATTCTGATATACCTGTATGAAGAATCCTCTGCAACTATTACATCATAGTTCCCAAGAATATTCACTAAAAAAAGCCTATGGTCATGAAATAATGTTAAGGATCATGAATTTTATATGACATAATCCTAATTTTAAAACAAAATGTTTGTACATAGGAAAAAAAAAGCCTTGAAAGAAATACATCAAAATGCATATAGTGGCTATTTATGAATTAGTATGAATTATGAACACTTTATTTTCTAATTTTCTTTGTCTTCCAAATTACCCACAGTGGCTTGCATTACTTTCATAAACAAGAAAAATCCTATTGACATTTTATTTATTTATTTATTTATTTATTTTTGAGACTGGGCCTCACTCTCTTGCCTGGGCTAGAGTGCCGTGGCATCAGCCTAGCTCACAGCAACCTCAAACTCCTGGGCTAAAGTGATCCTCCTGCCTCAGCCTCCTGGGTAGCTGGGACTACAGGCATGTGCCACTATACCTGGCTAATTTTTTCTATTTTTAGTTGTTTGGCTAATTTCTTTCTATTTTTAGTAGAGATGGGGTCTCGCTCTTGCTCAGGCTGGTCTCGAACTCCTGAGCTCAAGCAATCCTCCC
>CM052441.1:74448219-74494348 GCA_028533085.1 Varecia variegata
CAAACTTTGATAAATTCTTAACTGTATATTACTTCCTATATATCCCTGATCATCTGGGATAGATCTGATGTCAAATATTTGTCCTATTGACTGATCTGATATTTGGTCTGTAAAATGTGGTCACATGTGTAATCTGGAGATGAAGGACCCAGATTACTTCTTAACAAACCAAAAACTTTTTTTTTTTTTCACTATAAAAAAGAAGTGCTAGTTGAGCGTCGTGGCCTGCGCCCGTAGTCCCAGCTACTCGGGAGGTTGAGGCAGGAGGATTGCATATACAGTTTTCAAAATCAGACACTGTAGAAACCATTTTAAAAAACCCCTTCTTAATCTGTCAGGTTTAAAGATTTAAAAAAAAACCCTCCCATCCACATGAACATCTCAACTCCCACTCCTCAGAGAACCAGGTTTAGCTGTTTCTAAGACCTGAGGAGCTCTTTAGGGCTGCGGTCCCCAACCCCTGGGGCCGCAGACTTGGGGTGGGGGTCCACCCCCTTCTTCCCCCAGTCCGTAGGAAAATTGTCTTCCGTGAAACTTGAAACTTGAGGGAGGAAGGGGGTGAGGACAAGGAGGGGCGCACAGCAGGAGGTGAGCAGCGGTCCAGCCAGAGCCTATTTACAGCCTTCCCCATCGCTGGCATCACCTCCTGAGCTCTGCCTCCCCTCCACCCGCACCCCAGTCCAGGGAAAAATTGTGTTCCATGAAACCGGTCCCTGGTGCCAAAAAGGTTGGGGACCGCTGCTTTAGGGACTTCCAGGCCTTGTAACACACGAGCTGATGGGGTCTACTCACGCCTCTCTGTAGCGCTGTTCTCTCTCGCTGCAGGCTCCTGTATCAGAAGAAGCTTCCACTCTAGGTAGCTTCACCCTCGGCTCTCCAAGTGCATCTCCCAAGTCTCTCTCAACTCCTTTTATACCCCTGAAGGAGAGCTCACACCCTTCCCACCCTGGCTGATTGCATTATTTCTGGTTGATCACATCCCCTTTTTTCCACACCCTTGTTAATTACCATTCAGGGAAAGGCCCACAACCCATTCAGTTTTGTTGTGGGTTATCCAGTTTGGTTCACACTTTTTAGTTTAAAAATTTTTAATTTTATTAAAAAAAATTTTAATTGACATATAACAATTATCATCTT
The DNA here is from genome assembly GCA_028533085.1 of Varecia variegata. NCBI lineage: Eukaryota > Metazoa > Chordata > Mammalia > Primates > Lemuridae > Varecia > Varecia variegata. Next base: position 74,449,357 of record CM052441.1, read on the forward strand.
TTTTCCATACCCTTGTTAATTACAATTCAGGAAAAGGCCCACAACACATTCAGTTTTGTTGTGGGTTATCCAGTTTGGATCACACTTCCTAGTTTAAAAATTTTAAATGTTATTTAAAAAAATTTTCATTGATAAGGGTAATTAGCATCACCATCATCTCAGACATTTATCATTTCTTTGTGTTGGGTACATTCAATATCCTCCTTCTAGCTATTTGAAATTTCTGATAGGATGCATGGTGAAGAAAATAACATCACTTCACAGATATTCCTGCAAAATATGTATAAGCTGAATCATCACAGGGAAATATCAGAAAAACCCAGACCGAGAAACATCTTAAGAACAATTGGCTTGCACTAATATGAAATGTTGAGATCATAGAAGACAACTAACCTACTGTTAAGATGATAGCAACTGTGACATGCAATCCAGCCTGTGACCCACGTTTTTTTCAATTGCTTTAAAGGACATTAACTGGATAACTGGAGAAATTTGAGGGACTGTGGATTAGCTAAGAATATTGTATCAATGCTAATTGCCTGATTTTGATACCGGTACTGCAGTTACGTAAGAGAATGCTCTCTTTCTTGTTTTTAGGACTATGAGCTTTTAGGACACTGTGTTAAGGGCATCATGTCTGCAACTTACTTGTAAATAGTTTAGAGAAAAAAATGTGTGTATATACATAGAAGATGATGAAACATGTCAAGATATTAACATTCAGGGAATCTAGATGAAAAGTATATGGGAATTCTTTGTATTTTTCTTGCAACTTTTCTGTAAATCTCAAATTATGTCAACGAATGTTTTAAAAAAACTAAAAAAAGTGCTTTACAGCAAAACTTTATGGATATCTGTCTGAGAGAAAGTGTGGGTTAGTTTTTGCTCCTCACCATTGTAAGTAGAATGAGTTCATATAGGATCACAGGCAGAAAAGGAAACTCCCCTACATAAAATATGGGGAAAATTACAATGGGAGGAAGAAAATGGAGAGTTGGAATCAAAAGCTCATTAAACTCTGGACTACTATATTTTATATTTATAAAAAAGTTTATAAACAACTACTAAAAATAGGATAATAAGGGAGGATTGATGTCTTTGTATACAAATAGAACATGAGGAGTGAAGTGAAATATACCTTGTTTGAGGATCTAAAAGAAACTCTTTTTAACTTTTGAGTAGGATGTAAAGTTGCTAGAAATTAAGCTAGAGGTAGATAGGCAGGAGATGTTATTATTAGTCTTATTTTACAGATGAGGCATTAAATGACTTGCCCCAGGTCTCTCAGTAAAGGTCAGGGTTTATTTCCCAAATCTTGAGTTTTTGACTGGGGAGCCAATTGGGTAAATGGGCACAGTGTGAAGTCCACAATCCTCTTTTCATGTTCCCATGACATATCCTTCCTCATGCTCTATCATCAAGATCCAGACTTATGAATACATACATGTATTTATTCAATGAATAATTATTATTCTTCCTGTCAGGCACTGTTCTCAGTACAAGATAAAATGGTGAATGAGTTAGATAAGATCTCTTTCCCATAAAGAGCTTATATTTATATTTTAGTGAGAGCATTAGACAGTAAACAAGAACCCAAATACTTCAACATGACAACTGCAACTTTTAATAAGTGCCAAGAAGAAAATACAGGATGATATTATTGGGAAAAAATGTTTTCAAGGACAACCTTCCTGAAGAGGGTTCATTTGAGTCGACACCTGAATTATGAGAAAATGGATTAAAGAGGCCAGGCGAGGTGGCTCACACCTGTAATCCTAGCACTCTGGGAGGCCAAGGCGGGAGGATCGCTTGAGGTCAGAAGTTCGAGACCAGCCTGAGCAAGAGCAAGACCCCTGTCTCTACTAAAAATAGAAAAAAATTAGCCAGTCAACTAAAAATAGAAACAAAAATAGAAAAAAAATTAACTAGTCAACTAAAAATAGAAACAAAAAATTAGTGGGGCATGGTGGCTTGAGCCTGTAGTCCCAGCTACTCAGGAGGCTGAGGCAGGAGGATCACTTGAGCCCAGGAGTTGGAGGTTGCTGTGAGCTAGGCTGATGCCACAGCACTCACTCTAGCCCGGGCAACAAGGCAAGACTCTGTCTCAAAAAAAAAAAAAAAAAAAAATAAAATAAAATAAAATAAAATAAAATGGACTGAAGGGTTTCCTGGGATGTAGGACTTCCAGTTTTAAAAGTGGGGCAAGCCTCACAAACTGAGACACTGGACACCTAGCACACTTTTTATGTTTTAAAAGGAGCATTCTAATTTGTGGATGAAAGTTTTGTTTTAAAATAATCCAGTCAGGAGAAGGTGGAGCAGAGGATGTAGTTGAAAAAGACTGGCCATATGTGGATTAGTGTTGTGATGGGTAGTGGGGCTCATTATACTAAATTTGTAGTTTGAAAGTTCAAAAATATAAAAATAAAAGGATGATTCTGGTTGCTGTACGGAGTGTAGTTTGTAAGAATTGGGAACACCAGATAAGAGGCTAGAGCAGTAGCTCAGGAGAGATAGAATCATGACTTGGATTATGAAGGTAGGGCTGGAGGTGGTGAAAGCAGGAAAATGTGGGATATATTTTACATAGAGAGCAATGAAGGGGATTTGTGGAGAAGTGTGGATTTAGACTTTTTAATATGAAGAGGTCAGCAGAGAGGTTGGAAAAGGAAATTGAAAAGGAGCAGTCAGTGAGAGAAGATAAACCAGCAGAACATAAAGTGAGTCAAAGAGACAATGGGCAAATGTGTAAAGTGCCACAGAGAAATTGAATGGAATGAAGTCAGATTATTGAGGCTGGGGGCAAAGATTGGACTGGAGAGAGGTGGGAGAGAGGCAAGATGGGAATAGAGGTTATGGACAGAATGGACTCTTGAAATGTTTTACTGTGATTTGAAGGGGGAGAGATTATTAAATCAGATTTAGTAGTTTTGAAGTAAAAAGATGGGAGAGCATTTTATGTAAAATTTTTGTGGGTATTTTGTCATTATTAAAAAAAGGCAAAAAAGATGGGAGACACTAGGGAATGTTGGTAAGCTGATGGAAATAACACAGTACAGAGGGAAATACTGATGATGAAAAAGGTAATGACAGGGGTGAAGCCACTGAGAGAATAAGAGAGGTTGGCTTTCAGAAAGGAACAGTGACATTTCATTGTAGCAGGAAGAGAGGGCAAATATTTAACCCTAAATACAGCTTGTTTGATGGAGTTGGATAGGGACAATGGGGGCTTGTCCTGATTGCTTCTAGTTGCAGAGTGAAAGTATAAGGTGAAATCATCAGTCAAGGTATATGAGCACGAAGAGGTTGGAAATCTCCATTCTAATATCTGGTATTCCATTATTGGCACTGGATTTATTTTCATCTTCTGTATTTTTTCAAGAAATCTCATGTGCTCTCTAGAAAGAGAAGGAATGGAGCACAGAGGTTCTCAAACTTTAATTTGCACCTGGGGAACTTGTTTAAAACATAAATATCCAAGCCCCACCTTGACTTTACTGAATTAGAATTTAAGTGGCCAGTTACCTCTAGATCTGAATTGTTTAACAAGCTCCCCAGGTAAGTGTAAATCACAGCAAGGTATGAGAACCCGTCTCTTAGCAAAGATTGCCAGAAGAACACTAGCTAGGGTGCCTGGACAGGAAGGAGGGAATGGGAGGTATTGAGGATACTAACAACAGAAGGAAACCTGCTTTGATTGCTGACAGTTTTCTAGGTTGTGATACAGATTTCTTTTAAACTCTATGAAAACTGTTGGGTTACTTATACTTCTTAGTTTGTGGCACACTATTTATTCAACCATTCTAATGTGTTTGATGTGAATCCTTGTTTTGTGTGTGTGCATTTTAACTTACATAAACGACATTGCGTTAGAAATCTTATTTTATGTCTAATTTTTCTTTTTAACCCCAGGACTGGATTTTAGGGTCTATCAGTGTTTCCATGTACATCTAGTCTCCTGCTTCTTCTAACTACTGAATGTTAGGTAGTAGTTCAAGGAGTGTGTCCACCAAATGTTGTTTATCCAATCCCCAATCATGGACACCAGATTCCATCATCATCTTCAAACATGTCTCCTTTTGGATGTGTAAAATTTCTTAGGGATGGATACTCAGGAGCTAACCTGCAAGGGCATAGTGTATAGATACATTGCTTTGACCAAGAACTTCTAGATTGTCTTCTGGAAGGCTGCATCAATGTACCCTTCCACCAACAGGCATGAGCATTCCTGTATATCCCCCAAACCAGCCAGCACTTGGCATTGTCCAACTTCGTAATTTTTGCTCCTCAGTGAATATAAAGGGTTATTTTATAGTTTTTTTTAAAACTTGTATTCCTCTGATTATTAATGAGTTTGAACATGTCTTCATATATTTACTGACCTTTTAGGTTTTTTCTGAAGATTAACTATTCATATCCTTTGCCTATTATCTTTCAGACTTCCTGTTTCTTGTTGATTTGCAGTGGTTCTTTGCAAACCATAAAGAATAATGATTAAACACGAAGGATAATGATTACCCCTATGGTTGAGGTTGGAAATGGAATGGAATCCTGGTAGGATACATAGGAGATTTCAACAGCATTGTAATGTTTAACTCTTTAGGTTAGGTGGTGGGTCAAGTACATTTATTGAATTATTCTTTCTCTCTATTAATCTTACAAGCTATGTAGTTTTAAATAAATTCTACAGGTTAGAATCTACTCAACATTCTAAATCAATGATTCTCAAAGTGTAGTCCTCATAGCAGTAGTATCAGTATCACCAGAGAACTTGTTAGGAATACACAATTGGCCTGCACCCCAGACCTCTAGACTCAGAACTCTGGGAGTGGGGCCCAGTGAATCTGTGTTTTAATAAGCCTCCAATGTGATTTTGGGACAGCAAAAGTTTTTGAGCTATTGTAGAGAAAAACTAAAGCATATTGTGATGTTATCTTAAAAAATAAGAAATTGCACTGTTGAAAATCTCAACTATTTTTCTTCTACTTCTCTTCTTTTTTGCATGCTATTTCTTGGCATCTGCAGTATTTTATATGTCGACCAAATTTCAAAATCCTTATTATTTATTATTTATACAATGCTGCATCTTAAATACTGGGACATGTAATTTCATTATAAGTAAATTCAATTGAAAGTTAAATTAATCTAATTTCTATCACATTTTTAATTTAGCATATCCACCATTCATCCTTTATAGTTCAATTGCTAAATTATTCAGTCTCAGTTTTTGCATGTCTAATCATTTTTTTAATGAAGAGTGGCAGTCTCTCTAACAGTGTTCACTAAGCTTTCAGTACAAGTTCTTGAAATCTTAGGGCTAGAGAAATGAATAGCAGAACAGTTCTAGGTTTCTGTCTCTTTTTCTGATGCCAGCTCCCACCAGAAGCCCAGGAAACATGTCTTTTAAACAACCTGTCATTTCCCTACTAGTAAATTCCCCAGGCTCACATTCCAAAGTACCTTTCATGGTGAGGATTAGGCACAACCTTGCTGAGATAAATGCCTGGAAATTTGCATGTACATTTAATGTCAGCAAATTTAAAAAGTTTTCCCACTATTTCACTAAATAAGTTTAGACATAATTTATCTTTCTGTCTTACTAATCTCCATTTGGCTGTACAAGGCTGGCCTCAGGTAAACTCTGATTGATGCAAGTGAAATTTGTGACGCCATATCCGCTTTTTGATCTTTTAAACCCCTGTCTGGGCCTGCCTGTATTCCAATGGTAGGACTCTCCCACCCTCTCCTCCACTAGGGCTGTGGCCCTTTCTCCAGATTCTTGGCTGCTGTGCTCTGTTGAGTTAGGATCCTCATCCTTTCCTTCCCTTTTCCAAACAAACAAAAATTAAGCCCTAGGGGCCTTATTTCCTCAAGGTTCTAATCTCCTGACAAAAGTGTTAATGGATTTAAGTAGAACTTAATCAATCCCGACTGATTGTGTTCAGCTTGTGGTTTTCACACTTGTTTTAGGAAAAACTGCCATTGAAAAAGAGGTAAAACAAACTAATGTAGGATTCAATGAGTCCTGTGGAAGGAGGGTTAGTTTTGGAGCTCAGCCAGTTGGTTCCTCCCTCCAAGGATCTCTAAGAGGGGATCCCAAAGGCAATGGTTCTCTACCCGACTGCACACTGGACACACTTGGGGAGCATTGAAAACCACCTTGATGCCAAAAGCCCATTCCCAGAAATTCTGATTTAATTGGTCAGAGCCTGGGCCCGGGCACTGGCAGTTTTAAAAGCTCCCAGGTGTTACTAATATGGTTTTTCACCTTTATCATGCTTTAGAATCACCTGGAGGACTTGTTAGAACAGAGTTACTGGGTTTGACCACCACACAGTTTCTGGTTCATTAAGTCTGGAATGGGGTCTGATGATTGGCATTTCTAACAAGTTTCCAAGAAATATTGATGCTGCTGGTCCAGGGACCACATTTTGGGGACCACATTTTGGGAACCACTGCTCTGGTGAAAATTTGAAAACCACTATTAGTTGAGATTTTCCCTGCCCAGGAAATACTGCCATTCCCTTCCCCCCACCTTTAAAAAATACTCTTAGACTTTAGAATGGTTAAGATTATTTTCCTTAATTCATTCACTTTATCATCAGTCCATGAAAACCCCTATCATTTTATTATTATTATTATTTTTTTTTTTTTTGAGACAGAGTCTCACTCTGTTGCCCAGGCTAGAGTGAGTGCCATGGCATCAGCCTAGCTCACAGCAACCTCAAACTCCTGGGCTTAAGTGATCCCACTGCCTCAGCCTCCCAAGTAGCTGGGACTACAGGCATGTGCCACCATACCTGGCTGACTTTTTCTATATATATTTTGAGTTGGCCAGATCATTTCTTTCTATTTTTAGTAGAGACGGGGGTCTCGCTCTTGCTCAGGCTGGTCTCAAACTCCTGACCTCGAGCAATCCACTCTCCTTGGCCTCCCAGAGTGCTAGGATTACAGTTGTGAGCCACCACGCCTGGCCAATTTTATTATTTTTTTTAAAGTTTTTACCTCAATTCTCAATCACTATTTCTGTTCTCTCCTCTCTCACCGAAGGTACTTCCTCTAACTCATTTGATATGTTACCTTTTATAATTATATGGTAATAAAAATTGTTAAAAATCCTAATTGAAGTGCCAATCATGGTAATTAACAGTCACAAAGCCTTTGTGCTTAGGAGAGTTTTAAATCTGGAATGCTTTTAGGGGAACTTCACGTTACAAAAAGACTCTATGTTGCTAAGACTGTCAAATATTTTATACCAAAAATATTGTATTTATTATTTAAATAAATGATATAATAAAATATTTTCTAATAAATAATAATTAAGTTTGCCTTTTCTTGTGGTGATACTTATTTTCTCTAAAGTAGGAAATTTCTTTAGAGCATTTATTATCCTTGAGGACAAAACACAGTTAACATATATGTTATAGTGGGGAAATGTAAATCATTCGTAGATCATCTTTAAAAGCAAATAAAATCATGTGGATAAAATATAGATGAGAATTTATTTCCCATGGGGTTTCAGGGTTCAGATGTTTTTGAACACCACTGTTTTAATCTAATCTTTTTATATGACCCACTCTTTCAGGGCAATTAATGAGTTATCCTTAAACCTTTGTGATTGTCTTTCAAATACCAGTAAAGCAGAGGGATAAAATTACCTGTGCCAAAAATAAACAAATCTATTGATTATCAACCAGCCATGATCTTCAGGAAGGCTGTCAGCTTTCTGATCCTTTGTTATATGTGGTGCACAATCCTTGTGACTACCTCATCAAAGCTACAATAAGTGTGTTTGTGATGTTGCTGTAGGTGTTATATTTATTTTTATAAATATTTCTATATTTATAAATATTTGTATTAAAATTCAATTTACCTCATACTATTACCTTTGAAAGAATCATGATGACACATATAGACAATTGACAAATGCCACTAATTTTAGTTATGGAATAAGTGAAGTTTATTTGCCAATTAAGGAAGAAAATGTATATCACTGCTGTGTTTTTAATCCTTCCAGATCCTTTGTCCACAAGAACCATGCTCTATGTATCTCAATGCCTAAAGTATTGTACTTGGTACAACATTATATATAAATGTTTTATAAAATAAGTACTGGTTGCATTGACTTAGACCCCAATTTTAGAGATGTGAGTGCATGTGTGTGTGTAGTGATGATCCCTGTTTTGTTCCTGACAGTGGAGAAATCTAACAGATGCATAGCTCTGCAGTCAAGTGCCCTCAGAAAACTGCTTTCTCCCAACAAAGAGAGAACCTTGATCAGGAGAGATTGCTTGGTAGTGGGAAATATATTGTTTTCTGATTCCTTCCAATTACACTGTTCTTAAACCATCTCCAAAGTGAGGCTTTTTTACATAATTGCTATACTTACTGGATGTGTATTCAATTTGTGATGGATGGTGACTTCTGCATTTAAAAAATGTTTGCTCAAGAATTTGCTGTATTTTGTTTGTGTAGTTTAAAAAAAAACCCCCAAGTGTACTTCCCCACACATTTCTCAATATAATTGCTCATCAGTCTATTTATATGATTCCCTTTCCAGCTTTACAAGGTCATTTAGAATTCTAATCCTGTCCTCCAAAGTAATAACTACTTATTCCAATTTTCTATTATCTGCAAATTTAATCATCATGCGCTCTAGTCCATCAACCACGCAACTGATGAAAATGTTAAATAGCCTCATATCCAAGAAGGAACAATGCATACTACAGTTTGGTAAGCACTAGTTCTTGAGCAACCTCAGTATGAATGTACTACCAAATTATTTTTCAAATAGCTGTATTCTAGCCTTTATTTTTTCATGTAATTAATGTGTATAATATAAAATTAAGATGTTATTAATGCCAAGATATATTTATTTTATTTTTTAGTCAATCAAGTCTTTTAAAGCAGAAAATGAATGCCTATAGATTTTGATGACTTTATCAGGTCAATAGTTCTTCAAAGACAGGGTCTTGTGATATATTTCTGTGTCCACCTTCTCCTCCCCATGCCATAGGATGTAGGCTCACATTAGGAATGTAACACATTGATTATTAACTAAATAAACAGATATAATTTGATCATTATAACAGAAAAATCTATTGTGCACTATATATTTCTTCAGACTATATATATATATTTATTATTGTTATTATTTTTGAGACAAGGTTTCACTTTGCTGTCCACACAGCAAAGAGAGTGCAGTGGCACCATCATAGCTCACTGCAACCTCAAACTCCTGGGCTCAAACCATTTGCCTGCCTCAGCCTCCCAAGTAACTGGGACTATAGGTGCCATTGTGCCTGGCTATTTTTTATTTTTTTAATTTTTTGTAGAGATGAGGTCTTGATATGTTACTCAGGCTGGTCTTGAACTCCTGGTCTCAAGCAATCCTCCCACCTCACCTCCCAAAGTGCTAGGATTACAGGTGTGAGCCACTGTGCCTAGCTTCAGACAATATTTTTGATAGCTTGTTCCCAAATAGAATTCAGTCTTATGGGATGTGGGCATTGATTGAACATGGTCATATGTTTTTGTAATATTAATAACAAAGAAATATTTTAACTCTGGTCAGTAAGGACTGATTTTTGTTTCACTCTCTAACTTCTTCTCCATTATACTTTCCCTTCAGTTGGAAGGTGTATAGTGGCCTAGGGCATTTGGGGGATCTAATTAAGGAGATGGTAAATAGGGGATGTTTTTGTTTGGGGTTTACTAGCATTTATTTTCCTAGTTTGCAATTACTCCCATGTACACTTAGCTGCCTTGGTATGGAAATGGTCTCCAGAAATAGTTCTACCATCCACTGTTCTGTGCTGACCCCACAGAGGATATATGGAGCCATGAGCAGGTCCTATAGTGCCTGGTAGTGGTAGTATGTAGGTATGGAGATTGAAGATTTGAGAGGTATGAATCCAGAAGCTAGACTGTGGAAATCATATATTTATATATGAAAAAATAACTTGATGGAAGTGTACCCAAATTTGACAATATTCCTGAACATGACAAAAATATTTCAATTATATGTGCTAGAGGAAAGACTGAGTTATATTTTTATTTTGTTTTTATTAGCTATTACAAAATTGTCATATGAAGAGGCAATCAAAGAGTTTGCAGCCCCCAAAAAGAATGTAGATAGAAGTAGAAGAGTGTTACCAGAAGCTCGCCACTTGTCTGCATCAGAAGAACGAGGACAAGTCGTTTGAGGACAAGGAAAGAGAAGTTCATTAATTTGCCAGCAAATGGGGAGGTTGGCAGACCCCTGTCTTAAAGTACCAATGTCTTGCCTCTGAGCAGGAATGCAGAGCTTTTAAAAGGGAGGTTTTCAGCTTCAGGCCATTGCTGTTCAACTATAGTTGATGGTTCTGATTCATCCCATTTTCAGCTAAGATAATCTTGTCCTGTGGCACAAAGAACAAAAGACACTCCCCTGCCCCTCCCAACCACTGGCCTGAGGCAGGGTTTTAATTCCCAAAAAAGAGTGGGGTAAGTTTTAGAGAGAAAACATTTTTACCCTTTTTCAGTCTATTCCCCCTGTTATAATAGGGATGTCTTAGGAACTTAATAAAAATATTATATGCTCTTTTTTGGATTTTATAATGTCTATATAGGCATTTTGCATTTTAAAAAATTTATAATTTATTTTTTTCATTTTAAATAAATGTTCATTTTTGGAATGATTTTTTTTTTATTGTTTTACTTAAAGAGAACCCCAAGTTGAGTAAATTCCAGGCCTCACAAAATCTGTATTTGCCCTTGATTCTACCCATTCCCCATTGATTAAACCAATCCCCACCTTTGCCTGTGATTAGTTTAGAGGTGGGCAGTCTCTTCTCACTGGCTGTGAACCAGGAAGCATGTGGCCCCAGCTGCTGGCAGTTATCTTGAGGTCTAGATGGAAGCCAACCTAAGAGGTAGGCAGAGCTGAAAAGAATCCTGGTGCCCTAGGGAATTGTACTTGAAACCTGGTCTACCTTTGAACATGCAATTTAAAAACTCTGTAGTATTTATAATAAAATCAGAATTTTCAAAAGGAAAGTTAATCCTTATATTTAGGTGAATAGTTGAAAACATAAAACCAGGCTAAAATGTAAACAAATGTACAAAGATAGTGATCCTTTTTAAAAAGGATTTTCCATCTGTATAGAAACCATTCTAACCATTACATCTTTGATACTTGTAACATTGAAGCTATAACTAGATATCAATTTGGATGTTTTAAGCTACTAATTCATTAAATGCTGTTAATTTATTTAAGAACTGCTAATTTATTCACTGTGAAAATACAGAAAACTAGGATTAAGTGAATTCATGCATACTTCTAGAAATTTTATTTCGGTATACTTCCTTCTGGTCATTTTTCTACATATATGTTTTATTTGAAAAACATCTTTATCATAATTTTGTACAATTTTATATTTTCCTTTTTTTCTATTATTCCACGTGACTACAGTGGTTTTGCACAGAATGGCCTCCACATTTCCCAAATTCAGGGGCCTCCTTTCACATGGTAGCCTATATGAATGGTGCCCACTGGAGTTGTGCAGTGAACAGCCTCAGTGGCTGTATGAGGCAGCCATTTGCATCTGGGTGCCTGACCCTTTAGGATAACCTAGAGCATCTTATTGGACCATCCACCTGAACTACAGCTTTGGGAATAAAAGGCAGGGCAAACCTTTCCTGGATGCCTTCCAGTACCACAATATAAATTCAATATTTAGCCTTTGTGCCTTTCTCAGCCTAGCTTTGTCTATAGCTCTGTCCCACAGCTCTCCTCTTACAAGGTTACACCTATACCTTTTCTTCACCTTGGAATTATGTGCTGATTCTACTGGATAAAAAAGAATGTTAAGTAAATTAACCTCATGGGTATTTTAATGATTGCATTTCATTGTTATATCATTTTGCATGGTTCCAATTTGACTTCCTTTTGCCAGTTGATTTGGATTGATTTTCTATCTGCTCATTTTCAGAAATCTATACTGTTATTATCCTCGCCCTATCTTGAACAACAGTTAATCTTCATGATTCTAATTTTCTTTTTGTCAGAAAATGAAATATTACTCATAACTCCGTATAGGTACCTAAATAATGGTGAAAGGCCAAATTACATAATTATTTATAAGACAAAATATACTTTTCTCTAATAGGGAAAAAAGTAACTTACTGGTAACTGCAGACATGTTTTTACACTTAATTTACAATTTTTAGTTCTATGATAGTTCCTGCCAGCACCTCTTAAGCACATATTTTACCATTATAGGATGTGAGTAGATGAGGGATTACTCAGAAAAATTGAATCTAGTTCTCAGCTGCTGGGTGATGGACTGGGTGATAAAATGCATAACCCTTTCTTCCACCCTTCGTTCACAAAACTTTTAGTTTTCTGATTTTTATTTTATGCAAATAACTTTGGCTGGTCAAACCAAACATTAGAGAAAGTACAGAAAACCAAGCAATTTCTTAAAAGGCTAGGCCTTTCCTCCAAAAAGAGAAGAAAAGGAGGAGAATTAGAAGGGGCAGAGGTAAAAAGGGAAGATTAAGTTGTTAGGAAAAAAGGGCAAGAGGAACAAGGGAGAGCACAGAAAGAGGGTCCAGGGCAGAGAAGCGAAGCAATCTGGCTAATTCTTTTGCTTAAAAGTTTGAGAGATATCTGCTTGAATTGACGTAGGAAATAAAGCTTTGTCAAGTTTGATCTTTGTCCTAATCTAATATTTGTCTTACAATAAGACCATCTTACGATTCAAATATTATGTAGAGGAAGAGTAGATATTAACTATTATATTTTGAGACTGCAGAGAACCTGCATACCTGTCTAAATTATATGAAAGCTCTGTGAAGTTATTAACAATTTTTTTTTTTTTTGAGACTGGGTCTCACTTTGTCACTTGGGTTGGAGTGCAGTGGCATCATCATAGCTCACTGCAACCTCAAACTCCTGGGCTCAAGCAATCCTCCTGCCTCAGCCTCCTGAGTAGCTGGGGCAATAGGTGCATGCCACCACATCTGGCTAATATTTCTATTTTTTGTAGAGACAGGGTCTCGCTCTTGCACAGCCTGGTCTGGAACATCTGGCCTCAAGCGATCCTCCTGCCTCAGCCTACCAAAGTGCTAGGATTGCAGGCATGTTAACAAATGTTTTGATAAAACATGTTTTACACTATAAATCCTCTGTGGAGAGTGCCACCAAAGGTGTATATTAATCCTATTTTCAAACAGCTCGATGGGAGCAGAAACTATATCCAGTATGCTCAAGTTACCTGCTCTATGGCCCTCTGTGTCACTAGTGTGTTTAAAATTTTGTTGTCCAGTAAGAATTTCAGTGGCTCACTAGAGTTTATGAACCAATATACAGGACTGAATTACCCAGCAACCACTCTGGGGCTTAAAGATGGAAAGGCAAGGAAGTGAGGAAGCCATACTAACCTCTCTGCTGCCTTCCTTCCTCTTCCCATATCCATGTGCCTGGCTGGGGAGAAAGGGTGGACGGAGATCCTCCAAGCTGCAATACTATCAACAATACGCTGGATTTTTTTTTCCTTGAACACATAGATGCTTTTTTAAATCCAGCAGAAATCTGACTCCCTGGCCTGATTATAATACTCATGGTCATAATTCCAGCACATGAACTGGCATTGCTGCTGGGAATTGTGAGTCATTCCTTTTGGGTTCTTTCTGGTGCTGGAGCAAGTCTATGCAGAGGAAAAAGAGCAATCTGTCAGGTGAGCTCATCACTGTTATCATCATTGTCTAAGCACTAACTTTCCAAGAGACCAGGCAGTGTATGTGCAAGAGCCCTTGTCAAATTCCAGGAATATCACTGGCTCATTATGTGACCTTGGACAAGGTTACTTAAGTTCTCAGAGCCTCAGTTTTTTTGGTTAAAATGGAAAATGATTCCACAGAGTTGACACCAAAACTGTAATAGTGAATGTATGGGAAGTATTATGAAGATCTAGAAAAACAAAAAATATTATTTTATGACAATGTGGACACAGTATAAAGCATATTCGATTTCATTTATTTCTCCAACCTTTTAAAAAATATTTGAGATATCTACAATATATAGTAAAGGAGAAAAGAAAGACTCATAAAATAGCAGATGGCTATTCATTAGGTCATTTATTCATTCAACAAACATTTATTGCCACTATTCTGTGAAAGGTCTGTAAGGCACTGTGGGGATACACGGATATATAAGATATAGAGCATGTCCTTACAGAGTTTCTAATCTAGGAGGAAAGATTGGACATATACATAAGCAATTCAGAAGATAACATATGCTCTGGGTAAAATGTGCACAGAAAGTAACTGCTATGGCAGTTCAAAACAGACTAATCCTGAGGAAGGCTTCCTGTAGAAGGAAGGCAATGCAAGCCAGTTCCAACATGTGTTGAGTACCCATTATGTGTACTGCTTTAGGTATTTGTACATTCTCTGTTGCCCAGGCTGGAGTGCAGTGACCTCATCATAGCTCACAGCAACCTCAGACTCCTGGGCTCAAGTGATCCTCCTGCCTCAGCCTCCTGAGTAGCTGGGACCATAGGTGCACACACCACGTCCAGCTAATATTTCTATTTTTTGTAGGGATGGAGTCTTGTTATTGCTCAGGCTGGTCTCAAACTCCTGACCTCAAGCAATCCCCCTGCCTCAACCTCCCAAAATGCTAGGATTACAGGTGTGAGCCACCACACCCAGCCTGAAAACTTCTTAAGGCAGTAAAATACAGTGGCTGAAGCTCTTGGTACCAGTTTTTTATGTACTGTTACCAAAAGAGGTGTTGAAAAAGAACCTTGAGTAACCTGAAATCTTCAAACAGCCTTTGAGAAACGCTTCTATAGTTTCTCTAAGCTAAATCATGGAATCAAGTTAGAACAAGAGTTGTGAAGGTCTCAATTCCACTAATTTAAGAGTTAGACTCAAGAATTAATTTTGGGCTGAGCGGCTTAGCTCAAGCTTGTAATCCTAGCATTTTGGGAGGACTAGGGGGGAGGATCACTTGAGGCCAGGAGTTTGAGGCCAGCCTGAGAAACATAGCGAGACCGTATCTGTACAAAAAATAGAAAAATTAGCTCGGTGTGGTGATGTGCTCTTGTAGTCCCAGCTACTCGGGAGGCTGAGGCAGGAGACTCCCTTGACCTCAGGAGTTTGAGGCTACAGTGAGTGATGATGACGCCACTGCACTCTAGCCTGGGCAACAGAGTAAGATACTATCTAAATAAATTAATAAATAAATAGATGAATTAATTTTGTTTCCTTAATTTCCAATATCTGCCAAATGACAGATATTGAATGCTTATAATTTTAAAAAATTTAAAAATTAAATGATTATAACATAAGCTTTGGATGAAAAGATAGATTTTTTTTCACATGAACATGTGCATAATTTTTTTGTCAGATAAAAGGAAAGAAAGAAAATAACATTTTGAATTTTTCTTTTGCTTTGGCTGCCAGGAAGCTCAGAGTCATTTAGTGCAATCTCATCCAAGGCTTCTGTTTTAATAATTTTGTTTTTATATTTTAAGAAGTGTGAATTGTCTCATCTTTTTTTGTTGAAATAAGTTGAACATAAACACATATAAGAATTAAAATACCTTGTTATGTTTTTCAAAATACTTGTATATATATTACCTTGAAGTTCCTCACTTATTAACTCAAGGTATGATAAAGGCCCAAGCTGATGTCCTTTTAGAGGAAATATATCTGCTGTGGCAGTTTTGAGAAGGTACTAGTCTTGAATATGAAGGAATGTTTCCTATAAATGTGCATCATTAATATAGCTCCTGGCCTCTGTACACATTATAAGCCAGCTTATAGGCCTATTGATAAAATTATACCTTATCTATATCTAATTTTTTTCTTCTGTTTTTATAGTTATATCTTGGAAACTTGGGAATGACAACAAAACATTATGCTGGGAGTAGGTGATCAGTTAAAAATTTACCCACAGAATGTTCTAGGTCTAGGCAAATAAGATGTGTTGATTCTGTTTTGAGTAGGCTTACTGCAGATTGACACAGAACTGTTTTTTTCCTGCAATAACTTATCATCTTTCAGAATTTCATTTATAAACATCATTGTGTAGGATATCTAAGAAAGTACATAGTAAACATCTCAGACCCTTACTTTATAGTTGTTTTCCAATGATTCTTAAAGGTGGTTCTGTCTTATAAAGGAGATCATTTTATAACATCTGAACTACTTTACATGGTCATTGAAATGGACCGATTGAACTGAATCTTTCACTGTAACAGATAGTAATATCGTATCACCCTCACTCTTCAAAGAATAGCAAAGTGAGTAAATGTATGAGCAAATATTTGTTTTCTGGCTGTTACACTATTGTGTTCTTTTAACTAATGCAAATTATATAATTTGGGGGACTATTGAACTTATGGAGTCCCTTTTTTTTTTTTAACTAATATCAGTTTGTCCAATTATAGAATTCTTTTCTACCTTAAAGGGAAAATTCTTTTTATTGCTCTCTTTGCTTGGCTAAAGCTTGTCATAGACACAGTCTCCATGAGAATGACAAAGAGCTCTGGCCTTTGATAACTCCTTGGCCTATTTCACCTGAATTGTAACCAGGGTCCCCGAACGAGAATTATCTGCTGCAGGGACAATGTATTTGTTGTTTATCATCTGTTTCACTGGAATCTTGATCTCACTTATATCATGGATATGGTTTCTGGACCTCTTTATGACTATGCAAATTATTCAGCCAAACTCAAGTAGCGAAAACAATAGCTGAAATTTCCAATGTAGCTCTTGAAATGCTTTGGAGAAAATGGGATATAAAATTTCATAAAATTAGAAAAATAAATGTGGGATTGGCATAAGGAAATTCAAAAGCCCAATCTGGAAGACAAATGATTCAGCTGCCTATTAACAAAAGATTCTTAACTTTATTAACTGATGTAATTCAACACATAAAACATGATCTGGCAGAGCTGTGGGAAAAAGCACCGGAGAGGGAGGCAGATGACTTGGGTTGTAGTCTGGGCTCTGTCACTAAATGAGTGTGTGCCCTTGAACAAATCAGCACCTTCCAGCTATCAATTATTTTATGTGTAACATGAGAGAATTAGATTAATATATTTCATAAAATTCCCATTGGTCTAACAGTCTGTCTATAGGTGCTCCATGAAGTACCCAAGTGGGTAAATTAGAATTACCCATTTAATGAAAACTAGCTTTTCAGATTGATGGTCATTTAAAGTCCATGCTGCATAAGGAAACTGGACAAGACAACGCAGGGCCTGGAAGAGTCAGAAAGTGGGGGAGCTTAAGTCCAGCTGTTAATGAGTTACTTACTGCAGGGGAAGAAGACAAGGAGTAGCACATTTGTTTATTTTGCAATTTATACAGGTCAAGGGACAGCCTCTAAAATATACGCTATTTGTTTCCAAACTATGCTCTTTTAGAAAAGAAATAATTTTGGTGGTTGATGGTAATACTTAAAAAAAACTCAAGTTATGGCATTTAACCATCTGTCATTTACCCTCTTTACAGGTGTTGTTTATGTCTTTTCTGTTTTTGATATAATTAGCTACTTTGGTGTATTCCTACACAGAAGGGTGCTGTCTCTTCCTGATGCTGTATGAGCTTCTGAAATAATTAGATTGGGGAAAAAAGCTGAATTGAGACCTGATTAAAAAAATGATGTTGACTCATTTTATGCTAGAATATGATAAGCCAGACATTATTTTCTGTGCAACATTTAAAAATTATTTGCTGTTTTTCTTTTCTTGCTCAATTTTGAAACCGATTGTCCATGTGGTATGTTCCCTAGGGCACATGGTCTAGTTAAATGGTCTCTTTACCATCTGTTTACAAAGCAAAAACTTTAAAAGAATAGTAACTTTGACAATAATCATATTGACAATGATATAATAAACACAGGTCATAGGTTTATTAAGGTGAACAATTGTGCCAAAATCTTTTTCAGATGTATATTTTTATTTTTAGTGTTTTACTACTTTTCCTAGTGCTTAGCGATATGAATTGATAAATCTCCTAAAGGCCAAGGCCACCAAATCTCAACATTTAAAGATAAGACTCATGTAAATATCTAATGGGAAAATATTCCCAGTTGTAGAATCTAGGAAGACTGATGATAAAAAGAGAATGCACACAGAAGAGAGAAAAGTATCAATGCAACAGCAATGTATAATATGTAAGAGATCCAGTGGTTAATTGTTATTTGACAACTATAAGCTTACTTGCAAATTTATCTGTAGTTTTAAAATATGTTGGATTCAGATGTTGGGGCTCCTCACTAGCTTACAGGTAGATGACACATTAAATCATTCCACAGATTTATACAGTTACAGGGTAGAAATGATTGTCCACTGAATTTTAATGTGTTGAATGTTTATTTCAAGTCCATTTGCCAAAGTAAGGTATGGTAGAAAATGTCTGATCTGAACAGGATGGTCCTTATTAATTGGTGATCACACTGGTGATTGAATTTCAGGAGCTAAAAATCCATAGTGTTTTCTAGTTTCCTCATTTGTTAATTTGCAAGTTAAGTGTAATAGAAGTTAACTATAGTTTTAGCATTGAATTAGAACTGTTGCACATGAATTGCTTAATAGCTTACCTGGATTTTAGTAGACTGACCTGTATTTCAGATCAATGTCCTACTTTTTAATTCAGTTGAGTAACATAATGGACTATAATTGAGTCACAAAGCAGGAAATAAGTTTGTGCCAAGTATATGGGACAAACTTGGCATGTATGATGTCTTTATTAGTAGAAAGTCAGTTCTGGTAAATCAACCAGTCAGTTTATCATTAGCATTTACCTCATCTGGTAAGACAGGACATAGTACAGCTCCACATCCAAATCTCTTACCTGCAATTGTGAAATCCAAAAAGCTATGAGAGAGGAATGATTTTCAAAACTCAGAAGCTGACCTGACCTGACCTGAACTCATTTAGCAGTGAAAACTATACTGAACTGATATTTGCCTTTCTTAATCTTTATTTATCCTTCTTAGTGTGAATATTCATGTGTTTCACAACAGATATATTAACATGTTTGATAATTGGGTGCTTCCCAGATCCTGCTGAAAGTATATTATAATATATGGTATACGTACCCTGCTTTCTTTCTAAAATCTGAAAGAGACTGAATTCCAAAATAGTCTTCAAGACTGCCTTTTCTTTGAGCTGAAATCTCCTAATGTATTAATACATTTGTCAAGATTGAGTCCTTTTTAATCTTCTCTGCAGCTTCCCAGGTGCATTTATGATTATTGCATTATTATTGCAAATATTAAAGGCAAAATCCTGCTCTTGTCCTCTCTGTTGTTAGTACACTGTGAAGCCTGTATGGCTTGCTAGAAAGGGCCTTAGCTACAGGGTTAAAGAGACCTAGATTAGGCAGAAGCCTGTTAACTGTACAAGACAGAAAACAGGGGAAGATGGTTGGAAAGCACTTTGGAAAAGGTAAAACTCAGGCAGGGGAGTTGCAGAGCAGAACACGAAGGAGCAGGACATTGGCAGAGGTCAACCCCTGAGAGGCTTGGAGTCCAGCCAGAAGTGTAGGTGAAGCAATTTATTTCTCCCTCCCGGTACTCGCAGTCAATACGCTCCCGAGCTGCTGGAGAGCTCTTCTTCTACACTCAAAAGCCCAAAAGCTGCTGCCACCAGTGAACTGGGAGCTTCTTGAGGGCGAAGCACCAGGCTGCTGGTGCCCTCAGGGTCACTTCCTGACACCCCAGACCTGAGCCAAGAAGGCAGGCACCGTATTGCTTCTCCACCCACTGTGCACCTTTGTCCTCCCCAGGGGGCTTCAGCCCCTCAGTTTTCATCTCGTTCCCACACAAACATTTCTCAATTCCAGCCTAAACTGCAGGAGCCACAGGAAGTCAGTGGGTCCTGGGGGATCTGATCTGCATGACCCCAGAGCCTGGGAAGAAGGGGACAGAGATGACCAGAGTGCTAGCTTTCCTCCATTCAGACCCTTTTCCTCTCCTTCCCCTGCTCTCCCTGAGGCTGCTGAGAGATGGTTGAGCTGGGGCTCGCAGGAACTGCTTTTCTTCTTGGTTGGTGCATCCACCACAGCAGGGCTCCCACAAGAGTGTGGGGCTCCAGCCTTTCTAGACTCTTTTTCTCCCCTTCCCCTCCCCCACCTGCAGTTGCTGAGACAGACAATTGAGTCACCGCACCGAGGCTACTACAGAGAATGGGGCTCAGGCCTTTCCTCTGGGAGCCCTGCAGCAGACTGAGGGGTGCTTGGACTGTGAGCTCCTTGCTTGCCAGCCCTCCCTGGTGCTGCTAGCCCGGTGACTTCATCAGAGTGGGGCCTGCTGCAAGGTGGAGGGACATTGAACCTGCTCGGGCACCCCCTGGGCAACTCAGGACCAGTGTGTTTCTAGCTTGGCATGGTCAGGTGTTGATCTTCAGGGACCAAAGATGGGTCTGCAGGCCAGATCCTGTACGCCCAGGTCTCAGTTGCATTGCTCGAGGGCAAGGAGAGGAGATTTGTGATTGGGTGAGGCCACTGTGACTCTCCCTGGCAGCGTTGCCTGGAAGCTGGGAGCAGACCTTCGACCCCTGCTTAAATAGATACCTTGCCAGCTTTGGTAGAGCCTGAGGACAAGCTCATCCAACCCAGCCCTGCCCAGCTGCACTCTCTCACCTGCCTCTGAGGTGCCAGACAATAAGGACTCACCTGGAAGTTCCAGGACCCCACCTACCCCCTGGGGTATTAGAGTGCTTCTCCTGAGGAACTAGAGCTGAGCACAGACCCAAAAACAACATTGCAGCTTGTTCCTTCCAGCAAGCACCACCTACTGACAGGGAGGTCAATTTGTATGCTCTTTGCAGCATTTACTGACTCAATCATACAGGGTGTGGTTGAGTCTCACCCACAAGCACTACTCACTGTCTCAGAGATTAAACTTGGTATGCCATTATCCAATTAAAAAAAATCCAAAAATAAGAAGCAAAAGCTGCTCCAGATGAGAAGAAATCAGCAAAAGATCTCTGGATACGTGAAAAATCAGAGTGAAAGGACACCCCCAAAAGAAAACAATAATTCCATACCAATGGAAACCAACCAAAATGGGAATATTGAAATGACCAAGGAAGAATTTCGAATATGGATTGTAAGGAAGCTGGATGAAACATAAGAGAAAATAGAAGCCCAACATAAAAAAAACCACAAAAACAATGCAGGAAATGAATGAAAAATTCACTAAAGAAATTGAATTATTAAAAAAAAAATCAAGCAGAGCTTCTGGAAATGAAAAATTCATTCAAATAAATACAAAACACAGTGGAAAGCCTTAAAAATAGGCTACATCAGGCAGAAGAAGGAATCTCAGAGCTAGAAGACAACACCTTTCAAGTAAACAAGTCAATCAAAGAGAAAGAACAGAAAAGTAAGAGGAATGAAAAAAGCCTATAAGAAATAGGGGATTCTATAAAGAGGCCTAACATAAGAATCATAGGCATCCCTGTGGGTGAAGAAGAAAATACCCAAGGGCTGGAAAACCTATTTGAGCGAATACTTGAAGAAAATTTCCCAGGTCTTGCTAGAAATCTGGACATCCAAGTACTAGAAGCACAATGGGCTCCTGGGAGATTCATTGTTAAGAAGCAATCAATCACCACAACATATAGTCATCAGACTGGCCAAAGTTAACACAAACGAGGAACTCCTGTGAACTGTAAGGTGAAAGCATCAGGTAACTTATAAAGGAAAACCCATCAGACTAACTGCAGACTTCTCAACTGAGATCTTATAAGCCAGAAGGGACTGGGGCCCCATTCTCAGTCTTCTCAAACAGAATAATGGCCAGCCTAGAATTTTGCATCCTACAAAACTAAGTGTTTTATATGAGGGAGAAATAAAGACTTTCTCAGACAAGCAAACACTGAGGGAATTTATCAAGACCAGACCTGCCTTGCAGGAAGTACTCAGATCTGCATTATATACTGATCAGCACAACAGACACCCACCAGTATAAATTAATCCAAATGCTGAAGGTCAGAGCCCATTTACCACAATGGCTCAAGAGGTAGAACAAAGCAATAAAATTCTACACATCAGGATGAACAGAAATCCACCCCACTTATCAATTCTTTCAATAAATGTGAATGACTTGAACTCCCCGCTGAAGAGACACAGGCCGGCTGCATAAATAAAAAAATACAAGCCAAGTAT
Source organism: Varecia variegata (assembly GCA_028533085.1). NCBI lineage: Eukaryota > Metazoa > Chordata > Mammalia > Primates > Lemuridae > Varecia > Varecia variegata. The sequence continues at coordinate 74,471,533 of CM052441.1, forward strand.
CTGCTGTCTCCAGGAAACGTATCTAACCAACAAGGACGCATTCAGACTCAAGGTGAAGGGATGGAAAACAATATTCCATGCAAACGGAAACCAAAAGAAATCTGGTATAGCCATTCTCATATCAGGTAACATAGACTTCAAAGCAACAACAGTGAAGAAAGACAAAGATGGTCATTATATAATGGTGAAGAGAATAATTCAACAAGAAGACACAACAATTCTAAATAGCTATGCACTTAACACAGGTGTGCCCAGATTCATAAAGAGACCTAGAATCAAATCCTAGGTTGGGCTGCTCATAGCTGTGTGACCTTGGACAAATAATTTAACACCTCTTTACATTACATTTCTTTATATGTAAAATTATAATGCTGATATCTACATCCTTCCCCCTTTTATTTGTCTCAGCTTCAAAAAAGTAGCAATCCTGGTGATGTGGAGTACAGTTATTGTTCTTTACCATTGTTGAATTCCATTGCTAGTTCTTTCTTTGCCATGGAGATGCCCAAAATGCTAAAATGTTATACCTGCCAGTTATAAAACTTATTCCTGCCTTTTTTGCCAAGGGTTCAAGATACGTAGCTGTGAGTTTAGATACAAGTAACTAAAAAAGTAAATAAAACCAATAGAATTTTTATTGTGCTTATTAGTGAAAGTAAAATAGCAATCTAAGTTGTGCTCTGGCAGTAATAGAGTTATGGAAAAGATAGTGAAAATATTTTGCGTAGTCAATGGATACTTTTAAGACCAATTGGGTTTTTCTAAGTCAACATGTGCCTTTAAAAACCATTGGGTTGCATTCATAGAAACTTTTTTTGACATTATTTTGGACATAGTCTATGTTTAGGGATGGAGGATGGCTGCCCTTTAATTTTTAAATTCTCCATCAATATCTATGATACTATTGTGGAATTTTAGGTCATTCTTGGCAATATCATATATATATAAACAGAATATATTACTATATAACATATATGTATATGTTCTATAGTAATGGTCCCTGTTTTGAGTTTTTAGAGTTTATTTCCCTTTCCAAAATTGTTTCCTTTGTCCATAGTGCTATTGTTAATTGAGGTTATCATCAGGAGATCCTCCACCATTCAAACGGTTTCATTTTACAGGATATCACGTGTGCATACCTTTATTTTCCATTTTAAATTTCTCATTAAAATTCAGAGTCCTTCAAACTAAGAACATTAGGCAAAACTTGGTATAAGAAAATGTGTGGTTACCATGGGGATTAGGAGCTATTCCAGGTCTCTTTGACCTCTTTTCTTTATTGCAGGTAATTCTCATAACATCAAAAGTTGCTTCGCAGGAGAGACTCTATCCTTTGATAGGTGTCTTTACGAGGGCTGTCAGGAAAGTATCCAGCCATGTGCTATGAAAAATACATTAACAATGGCTGGATATTTTCTGGAGAGCCCCTGCATAATGCTTTAATGCCACTGGTCTGAAAGGTCAGATTTTCTAGATGTATTTTCTTCTTCTGAATATTTAGCCCATAATATTATCCTTATTTAATAATAATTTAATAATACTAATATGCATAATTTATTGCACACTTACTTACACAGCTAGCATGTGATCTCATTTAATTCTCAAAGCCTTTCTTTGTGGTAGTATTATCAATTAGGATTAGGTCTGGCAGAGAGAGAATTAGATACCCCAAAACAATCGCTTAGTCACAGGATTTGTTTCTCTCTCTTTCTTGTTCGAGAAGTCCAGAAGTAGCCAGGTGCAGTGGCCCACACCTATAACTCCTTTTCCTTTGGAGGCAGGAGGATGGCTTGAGCCCAGGAGTTCAAGGCTGCAGTCCATTATGATTGTGCCTGTGAATAGCCACTGCATTCCAGCACAGGCAACATAGCAAGCCCCTGTCTCTTAAAAAAAAAAAAAAAAAGTTTAGAAGAGTCAGTCCAGGGCTGATATGACATGGTGACAGGAACTCAATTTCTTTCTGTCTAATGATTCTGATATATATAGCTTTTATTCCCAAGGTAACCTCATAGACAAAGGAGACTTTTGGAGTTCCTGTCATTATACCTATATTCTAGCTATAGGAAGGAGGAAGGGGAAGGAAGTCCCACTCGGTCTCTTTAAGGACACTTCCCAGAAGCAGCACATACCATTTCCACATATATCCCAGACCACACCTACTTGTGAAAGAGACTTTTTTTTCCAGTCATCTGTGTGTGCAGCTAAAAACTAAGATTCTGTTGCTATAGAAGAGGAGAATGGGTATTAAGAGGCAGCTAGAATATGCCACGTTTGAGTGCTATCCCCAACTTACAAATGGAAAAAATTGAGTCATAAGAAGTTAAATTGACTTACTAAGAGCTCACAGCTGGTAGAGCCAAGATTCAAACCCAGGTCAGTCAAACGTCAGAGCTCTTAAGCACTACTTTGAAGTGATTCTACCTTAAAACAGTTATTTGACTTTATTCTGCCTCTCCTACTAAATTAGTATAAAGAAAACCTTTCTGACTTAGTTGCTAGATCAAGCTTTTGAAACAATGGAATCCTTTGTTTTACCAAGCTTTCTTGGCAAAGGACATAGTACTGGTATCAACTTGTGCAGTGAAGCCTTTACTTTTGCTGACCTTTTGGATAGGTGGATTCACAGAATTTAGTGACAGGTTTAGAAAATTGCCTGGTGAACAGATTAAAGTCTTATTTTCAGTCTTCTACTTGTTCAGGGTTGCAACGGTTTAAACTTCATTAAAATATGCTTTTCTGTTCTATTGATGGTTTAGATTTTAAACAAAATAATAAAGGAACAAAATTTTCAGTGGGACCAATAGGAATAAATAGAAAGGAATGATTTTACTGTAGGAAAAAAATCAGTAATGTTATGATGATTTGTTTCTAAAGATAAAGTTTTAAAATAATGACAACACATCTTAGAATAAATTAGACTATACTACTATGTTATTTGGAAATTATTACATTTTGATAGTTAACCTGTGATTTTCTTATATCTTATTTATGTAAAAATCTAAATCATATAATGCATTATGAACTAGGCCTTCCTTCCCTTCCATTTTTTCCCCTCCTTCCCTCCCTCCCTCCCTTCTTCCTCCCTTCCTCCTCCCTTCCTTCCATTCTACAAAGCTTAATTTGTTATTTTTTTTCTTTCGATTAAGTTTTGTTCGGGGTTTTATCTCTGCCTAGCTCACAGAGTTTTGAATCTTTCTCATGCTTGCCTAGCTCTTTGCTTTCTAGCACAAGGGAGAAAATGTGAGTGTGAATGAATAAATCAACAAAAAAGTAAATATCATGCTTTCTACATGTCACAACTTAATGTTGCTATGTGGCTTAAAACTTTCAACATTTTAAGGAACCTCTGTAAATTTATCAATACTTTCCAGGAATGCTACTGGGATAAATGATATATATCTATCGGTTATTCAACAAAGTCCTTCACTTAACTAACCACAACAGCACTGGGGACCCTGAGTGGTTTGCTTAGCAGTCAATAGACATTTTTTACCGCTGTGAAAACTTATAGAAAAGTCACTTCAAAATGAAGAAACATGTGATAAGAAGTCAGAGGGAACAGTGATCACAGAACAGATCAAGGGTCAGGGCACAGAGATTTTCTGTGAGCCTTTGGTTTTTTGTAAACATTAAGCAAGGACAGGACCAGCCACCAAATGATGTGGGCAGAAGAACACAGATGATTAGTCTTTAACAGATTTTTCACTAATCGTTTTATTTATTATTAACTTGCATTTTAAACAAGTAATACATTCATCAATATTCCTTTTTAAAAATTTTAAAGTCCAATTAGTATAAAGGCAAAACCCCCATTTTTTAATGAATCTTTACCAGCAGTATCTTCAGAGTTTTTCCAACTGGACTAATTTATTTAAATAAGTTGCAAAGTGTAAAATTCAGGAATTGTGACTATTACGGCCTACAGGCCAAAAGCTTGGGCAGTGGAGACAGATGACGTGGGTATGTACATCACTTTGCCTGTGTAAGTGCAATAGCTTTTCCTAATCTTTCAGTGCTTCAGTTTCTACTGATGATGATCAGCAGATGCTTACTCTGTGCCTTGAATGCTTCACAGGGATTATTTTATTTATCTTTACAACAATGCTGTACAGGAGGTACTGCTGTTTATCTAAATCAAATTTGAGAAAGGTGTGCCAAAAAACTTAAGTAATTCACTTAGCTAGTAAGCAGTGGAGCTGGGAATAATTGTAGTACTCAATTCATACATTTATCATGAGAAGAAAATGAGAAAGATGTATATAAGGACGTTAGTATAGTTCTCTGCACATAGTAGATATTCACTTATAATTAATTTCAAGAGAATTTTCAGAGTAGCTTTGAGAATTTGAAATAATTTCCTTGACATTGTGTTTTTTTTATTTTGCCAGAGTTTGCAGTTTACCTAGGTGTCTTGGATTTTAGACCCTAAATCTAATATATTAGAACTTTTTCTGAAACACAGCTTGTTAGTCTATGGTTTTGAACTTATCCCTCAGAATCAAAATTGGAAAATACTTTTACTATACTATATGATTTTTCTTATGCTTCCTACTGAGTGAGAGATTTCTCTGATGATGAAATACACACACTGGGATTTGTTACTATTCATGTGTATGCATTTTAAAGAGAGTTTAAGTCCACATATTATTTATGATGTTCTTGGCTGCAAGTAATTAAAAAAAATTAAAAGTGGTGAAACTATAAAGATACCTCTTTTATCATATGGCAAGGAATCTGCAGGTAGTTCTGCTCCTGCATTGGCTCAGCTGTCATTAAGGACCCAAGTTCTTTCCATTTCCTCATGCTCCCATTCATAGTGTGATGACTTGGTCCTCAAGCTTTATCCTTCATTGTTGCAAAATGGCTGCTGCATACACTGACATCACATAACTACCTAGAAGGAGGATCATTTCCTTCCATGCACCACCTTTTTTAAGTGAGGATTACCTTTCCCCAAAGTTCCCACAGAATTAGCCCCATTAGCCACAATTGCTTTTCATGCCCAGGCATAAGTCATTCACCGTGCAAAGGGTATGAGACTAACATGATTGACTTACACCAATCAAGATAGATGTTTCTGGGACTATAGAGGTGTTTATCCTCCCTTAGATAACATGTTCAAGGGTAAACAAACCTGGGATTTTGTCAGCAAGGAACCAGCAATGGAAGGCAAACAAAGTTTTCATTGCACATTTTTCTTTACAGAGAAATTATACTCAAAATAAGGATTCAATACAAAATAAATAAAGCATCTTTACAACGCACAAGTTTTGGTATGATGCTTAGTTTCCCATCTAAAATTCATTCACTCTATTCTTTCAAGAAATAATCTTTGACCACTTACTACATGTCAGGTACTATTCTCGGTACTAAGGCTAGAGAGTTAACAAGACAGACGTGTATCTATGTTAGGAATGCTTCCAGCAGCAGCTAACAGAATAGGCAATGAAAAGTGGCTAAACCGTAGGGACATTTAATGTTTACCTAGCAGAAATTTAGAGAGAGGCAGCTGCTAGTCCATCCCTTCCAAAATGAGAGCAAGGCTCTGTGTTCTTTCTTTTCTGTGTCCTTAGCATGCTGGCTTTTGTCTTTATTCTTGTCATGTCATTGTTCCCTGATTGCCATAGCTCCAAACATCTTATCTGATATGTAAATTTGATCTGAATTGGGGATTGAGATCTGTAAGGCTTCACTTGGGCTTATCTTGTGGATATAAGATGTTATTCGGAGGGATAGGAATGTAGAAGCAGACATTTGTGTTAAATATTAGCTTTTACCCTAGGAGTAACAATCAGCACCCACTGATTTCCATATGTGACCAACCACATTTTATTGCCATCATTAGCTTATTTGTCTAGCTGCTCGTCTAAATAATTCTCTTCCTGAAGGAAGATAATATGTTTAGCTTTTTTTCTGTATTCCTGACACTGAGGATGGTCTCTGGCACATAGTAGTTTAGGGGAAGGAGATTATCTTTCAGGGAGGAAATGTGGGGAAAGTGTTCAAATATTATATATTAAGGAGTTAAGACAAAGTGCTTAAAAAACTAATTTAAAAAATAAAAGATAGTCAAATAATGAAAAGGTTAGGTGGCAACTAGAACTTCTTAAGAGGGGTAATTAACTTTTTAAAAAACGTTTTTTCTTCTCTCTGGGAGAGTGCTTTTGAGATCATGTGGTGTTTGTGCAGATTGCTTGGGTCTGCATGGCACAGAAGTGGGGCTAAAGTACAGATGAGGTGGAACTCAGAAATAGCCTGTCAAAACAAGCATGATTTAGAGCAGTTGCCCCACACATTGTACCACTTTTATAGCACTGAAAATGGCAATGACGTACTTTATTGCAGTCACAAGCTGCCTTTACTATGTTAGATGAGTGAATCCAAGCAGCTCTTCTAGAAGCTCAGGGGTTTGTTGTTGTTGCTGTTTCTTTCTTTCTTTAAAAAATTCAAAAATAAATTAATAACAATATTAACTTTTAACAGATGCTTTATTTGATTGTTACATTACAAATTTACATTTCATTGGTGATAGTCCATCATAATTCTCACATACTCATGTTTTGAAAAATCAGTGGAACTTTCCTTAAAAGAGCAGGGCTTTGTGTTCTACCTCCATACAAGGCATGCAACAGTGTGGGAGACAGGGCAAAACTCTGTGCTAAACTGGACCCCCATCCCAGGTTTGCAACTAACTAACTTAGCCGGGGCCTTGGCCAAGTCAGCTAACCTATCTACTGCTTGATTTCTGTATCTCTAAAACAGAGGTGTATGAGAAGATGATCTCTTATGATTTCTCCTAGCTTTTATGGTTGTAGCATATTACATTCCTATGTTTCTAGGAACTGAGAAGGGTTAAGGGTTAATATTTACCCTACAAGTTAGGTTTATCACTTCCTTCTTTATAATAAAATTTTCATCTTACGAATTATTATATCACACATTTAAGAAACTATGGCAGCTATATAAAATAATAGAAAACCTAAAAAAGGTACAATTAACATTTTTTTTTGCAATTGGCTTTGACTACAAAGTGTCCAGCCTCCTTTATTTTTCATTTATTTATTTTTTTAATTGGCTTTGACTAGGAGGTGTCCAGCCTCCTTTCATTTCTTTGAGATGGGATCTCTCTATGTTGCCCTGGCTGGTCTCAAACTCCTGGGCACAAGTGATCCTCCTGGCTCAGCCTCCCAAGTAGCTGAGACTACAGGTGCACACCATCCCACCCAGCCGGACATTTGATATACAGCATGCATACACATAATTGGGGTCGTACTGCATACAGAGTTTTGTATCCTTTGTTTCCCTGAATTTTATATTGTGAGAATTTTCCTATTCCATTAAAAATTCTGAAAAAATATTTTTTCTTACAAAATTTTATATTGTTAAATATAGCACAAATACAAAAACCTGTGTAAATGAATTATTATAAGGTGAACATTCTTACAGCCCTCACCTCCCTCAGCCACCCCGGAAGCACTCTTCTAACGTAACTATCTCCCTCTTTGCTGAAATTAATTGCCTTAATGACTTTTGATCATTTCCTTATTTTTCTTTATATTTTTGCCACCCAGTGTGCATCCCTAAACAGTATCATCTTAGTGTTGCCTAAGAATGTAATTTTTAATAGATGTTTATTATTCCATCATATAAAATACATACATTTGTGTAAGTACAGCTTATTAGATTATTTATTTTTTTGGCAGTCTATTTTTTAAATTTTATTTTTTGAGTAGATATCTGCTCATATAATGCAAAATTTTAAAGGTTCAAAAAGGAAAGCGTTGAAAAGTCTTCCTCTTGCTTTGTCCTCTAGACACCTGGGTATTTCCATAACCAGTTTTGGGAAGTTATTTTTGAGGAAAAAGAAGCCTAAGAATGGTATTGATATTTTTTTCAGTTTTAATGTCCTAAACTGATTTCCTAAGTAGGTACAAAATTATAATTCTTAGGAAAGCATTCAAAAAGTTGATTTTTCTTTTATATGAAGTTGGCATAATTTTTTGGCATAAGGTGTATAGTAAAACTAGTTAAATACATAATGTGGAACAGTCTTGTGAATTGGTTGTGAAATAACTAATGAAAGACTAGGATCAAACTAGATGTAAGCAGTGCTGTGGCATTTTGCTTTTTTTACTATGGAGTTGAGAGACCCAAGTTACTTTCTTTGTCTCTTGGGCACAATGGAAAACTCAACAGTTTCTTATGTTTTGCTCCAGCAGATCAATAAATAATATCATGATGATAACATGTTATGTAAAAATGCATAATTAAGTTTGCATAAATGGAGGCAGTAACTACCAGCTCACCTGACTGAGATGGACACCATTTTTATGAATCAGAGTTCTTTGGTTGCAAGGAATAAAATAGACTCTGCTTAACCTAAATAAAGGGAATTTGTTGGAAGGAATCAGGTACTCATTGTTTGACATTAAAGCTGGAGAATCACGCTTTGAAATGAACACAACTTAGGAATGACAAGAATGGTCTCATACCAAAATTGGCTTTGGATATTTACTAGATTCTAGTACAAACTGTGTTCCTGATTATGGAACATCAGATGGCTATGCAACTAGAGCTACCCATCATGGTATTACCAGAAACAATGAGTGGTAAATGTGGATGGATGTCTCAACAGACTTATGATAGAAATGAAATGTTTGAATCCAGCCTGAATATGTCCAGAAGGCATGAACAAACATGCGTGTGTATCTCAGACTCCCATGTTACCTGTCTCTGTTGCACCAATACTCCTCCCTCCACTCACACCCAGGCTTCACAGGGGAGGGGGAGAGGGTGGTACCCTATGGCCAAGTAATGGAAGAAAAGATAACTTGGGTCCAGTTTACATATGAATTCTCACAGTATGTTAGTGCTACTGGAAAGTGAATTGCCACTACATTACAGCCCCACCCATGGAAGGGCAGTCTTGAAAAGAAATCCTTCCCGTAGGCAATGTTATGAGTTGTACAAATGGTCCTTCCCTTCGTATGGAGAGAGAATTGTACTTTGGTATAAATATACAGGAACTCTGGGGCAGGCGGGTGTGGTTTGGCTGACTTGTCAGGGGTGTGGCAGGAACAAAACCAGAAGATTGTCTTCAGAAGTCATCCTTGTATTGGCTCTCCCATCTTCCTTTCCTCACTCTTCCATTCCCTCACTCTTGCTTCCCTAGAATTGCAGGGATATTAATAAGGTAGTAGCACATAAACTTTTGCCTCAGGCTCTGTTTTGAGAGGACCCAAAACCTTTCTGAGTATTTCAGTGAAATATTTGTTGGCAAATCAGATTCCCCGACCAAATGATACTTGCTCTGCTCAAGCAATGATATATGTCAAGTGATAGCTCAAGCTATTTTTTTTATCACTGTTTTCCTTATTAGAGAAAGAAAATGAAGAGAAGCTTATTCGAATTATTTCTGATAACTTTCAAATATAACCCTTCTCTGGAAATCTCTCTAGTTAACTATTTGTAAGATAATTGGGCTAGCAATCAGAGATAAACTTGTTTGTGAACAGATTAGATAAGAAAATTGTCTCATCAACAAGAACAAGGAGAAGCTACTTCATTCTCCTTGCCCTGAGAAAAATCAATATGTAATCAAAATTTTAATTTTTTTCTTTAAAATTGCCCCAAAGATTGAATTTGACTATTTCTCAATACTGCCAACTCTGTCAAAAACCTAAGCAAAGGTGTAAGTATCTTTCAAAGTATTTCTCCCACTTCTGCGTCTTGGTGAGTCTGATGTTAAACAACTGGTGATTGTCCCCTCAGTGTAGCATTTGGCATATTCCCTTTTAAGGACTTTCGAGGTACCTTGTGTCCCATTCAAAATAAAGAATGACAGGATTTCTTAACTAAAGAGGTAGGGAAAAGCATAGGAACATCATTCCTTGGCCTCACTTTATATTAAATAATACTTGGTAGAAGGGGAGGTAGAAGATATCAATAAGTTAAAAAAAAAAAAGCACGTTACCAACAGGAACAAGGAAGCAGCAAGGAGAGTCAACATGTGGGAGGAGGTGGGCATTCTAGATAGTATAGGGCAATAAAGAAGAACACGAAGGTCATGGCCATGGTCGTGACCTTGCCAGTTGCTGGTGCAGACTAGTAATGAAGTACAGCTGATCTAATAATTTTAGGTGACATCATCCATATCTTCCACTGTGACAAACCACTTTCTCATCAAATCAGCTGATTGTGTTGCCACTCAGCAATGGGGAGAAAACTGTTAATGAACTATCTCATGAACTCCTCAGAGCTTTCTACCACTTTGAACTCCAGCTTGAATAAAATCCACTTAGCCCTTCCTGTATTTCAGTGATTAAAGTTATCCAACAACGATAAGGAGCTTTCTGGGTTTTCAGAATGGCTGTAAAGGATGATTTTCATTTAACCCTGAGTAGAAAATAGGTAATTTATAAAAAAATGGTTAAGGATGGTATATTGAGCATCTTTAATCTGTGACTGCCCAGCATTCATATCCCCTTTCTAACAACACCACATTTCTTTTAGAGGAATTATAAATTTATTATTATTGTTGTTGTTACTATTTTGGATTCAGCCTAGTGGACTTGTACTCAGAGGGCCTTCTTAGCCAAAGCTTCTGTATGTGATTGAAAGTAGGCCAATCCGACACTCATTCCCTGGAATTTAAATCCTCAGTAGAGGATTAAAGAGAGAGAAAATGGTAGGAATTCATCTATTCCAGAGGTGAAGTCCTGGATTTTTGTCACCATGAGAGCATTCTTGTCATCCCCAGATCTTGAACTACTGGAAATATCGGCACATTTCAAAATCTGGTTCTGCAGCTTTACTTCCAGATAATGAGGTCTGATATCTTTCAGTAAATTTCTTTTCCCTAAATGAATCAGAGACTATTTGTGTTGTTTGTATCTGTAGAACTCTGACTCATTGAAAAGTTGTACCTTACCAATTAGGTAAGTTAAAGAAAAATTGACTTTAAAAGCTATAAGATAAACAGTATGGGACCATAGCTAGAAGTAATGCCATAGTTATTTAAACAATTTTTTTAAAAGCCTGAAGAAAAAATTCACTAATGAGAAATACAACTTTATAGAGGAAAAAATGGAGAATGGAAAAAATAAGGTAATATTGAACAAAAACCCAGGAAATATATTTTTGAGAATTTTCTTATGGCAAAAATATGAAATTGATGACTTAATAGATATTCTTAAAAATATATGGCATTAATTGATTAATTGAAGAATTACTATTGACAGATTAGTCACTTAGTGTAGCTGGAATTCTTCCTAATTACTACTTGCTCCTCATTATTTAGATTCTCTAGAAATTTCTGGCTAAGTCTGTATATTATGTACTGAGAGATAAAATTTCAAGGCCATGGAACTTGATTTGACTCAAATCCTCTCAGAAATGAAAATAGAGTTTAGTCAGATGGGATTTAATAGGATCGAAATTTCAGGATTTATTTATTTTTCCCTTTTTGAAGGTTCAACAACATTGATGACTCTTGAGGGGAAGAATGTCTTGATATATCATATTTTAAAAAAAGTGAAGGCCTAATTGCTTGTTACATTCCATCTGTATCATTATCCTGAAGGATCATAAAGTATAATCTCCTTTATTAGTAGACTTAATATATTACCTTTCTTTTTTTAGGCATTTTTTTGGTGATGGAAATGAACGCTTATTTGTTTCCCATGTCTGAAGTTCATTCTCATAGAAATTATGTAAAATAGAATGAGTCATAGAATATCAGATATCATAACCTTTATTACAGAAGCACTTTGAGAATTATTGCTCTAACAGGCAAGCAGTTAGCACAAGGAAAAAACTGAATGGAGCCTGATGTTACAATTACACCTAGAGTTAACTCTGCTTTTTCTCAGAGCAGCCAGCGCTTCTCTAATAGCTACTTAATTCCATCTAAGGAGAGATGGTTCTGAAGTCTTTCCTCTTACCTTGAGGTGGTAAAGCGCCCTTTGCATCTGATAAGTCTATATGATTATAAATTTGCAACTCCAACTGTACCATGATAGAGAATTTACAATAATGTTCTGTTAGTGTTCTAAGTCTCCGTATAGCACTGAGATCTTAAAAGATCCAAGAACAGCAGGATCCTCATCAAGAAGCATTTTCTTGAAAAATACGATCATGCCACTACTTTGTTGTATCTGTTAGGAGTGCTTGTAGCTGCAAATAACAGAAAAATCTAACAATTACTTAAGCAAATAATGCTTTGTTTTTCTCACATTAGACAGCAGCTGGTTTTAGGGCTGTACAATGACTCAGTAAGTTTGTCCAGGATACATGTTTTTATTTCTCTATTCAGCCATACATGGCGTATTTACTTTTTGCTTCATAGTCTCAAAATAGATGCCACAGCTCTATGCACTGTTCCTATCTTGAAGGCAAGTAGAGGGAAGGGGTGGTGACAGGGAGCTCCCCTCTCATTTTTTCCTTTTAAAAAGAAGCCAAGCTCTGAACAGAAGCCTTCTATTATATAATAGGCTCATGTTCTCACTTGCCAAAACATAGTCACACACCCACCTGTAAACCAATCCCTGGTGAAGGTGAATAGCATTACCATGATTAGGTTAAAACCAATTGTTACCCATCTCAGAGGTCAAGGGAGGGAGGTTCCAGGGGAATCAACATTCCCTAGATGAAGGTATCTGTTCTGATCACCAAAACACAGAAGAGGAGAATGTTGTTCTGCATGGAGTAATAGTTTTTCTACCCTTTGTCCATCTAGTTCCTTTGCATTTTTTAGGTCTCCCTTTAAATGCCATCTCTTCATAGGAGGCATCCTTAACCACATTATCTGAAGTAGGTTACCACCCCTCCATTATGTTCAATCACAGAAAACTATCCATAGCATTATTCTCAATCAGTAATGATGCATTTTTTGCTGATTTATTTTTGTCTGTCTCCTTTTTGCCCCTTTTGTCCAAGGATAACGCCCCTTTGGGAAAAAAAGCACTTTAATGGACCTTTTGGTTTGTAGAGCAAAATGAAAATCCTATTCCATTATTGAGGGATATGATTAATGAAGAACTTAACTGATTTACATAATAACAAAGTTGTCTTTCTTTTGGGCACAGTGCAGACTAATCTATGGTCAGGCACAAATGATTTTTCTCCAGTGTTTGAATCCCAGACAAAATTGGGGATTTGGACTTGGCGGAGGGAAATAAGGATATCACAAGCAGGTGTGTTAATCCCTTGAGTGTGATGGCAGGTGAGGGCTAAACAGAGACACAAGCAGGCATGATAATGATAATAATAAGAGTAAACAATCATTGGGTGTTCACTAGCATCAGGCAGAAGTAATACGGTGACATGTTTGGTTTTCAGAGATATTTTTGTGTGATGGGTGCCCTTGAAAACTGTGATTCCTAACCCCCCAGGCCACGGACTGGTACCCTGTAAGGAACTGGGCCACACAGTAGGAGGTGAGGCGGGGAGAGCAAGTGAATCTCCATCTGCATTTACAGCCATGCCCCATCGCTCTCATCATCACCTGAGCTCCATCTCCTATCAGATCAGTGGCGGCATTAGATTCTGCAACATGGTGAGCTATATAATAATTTCATTATATATTATAATGTAATAACAATAGAAGTAAAGTGCACAATAAATGTAATGCACTTGAATCATCCCAAAACCATCCCCCCAGCCCCCACACCCATCTGTGGAAAAATTATCTTCCATGAAACCAGTCCTTGGTGACCAAAAGGTTGAGGACTGCTGGCTCCAAAACACAGAATTAAAATAACCCGTCAGAGGTTACTCAGACACTAAGCAGGGAATCCAGGAGTCTCACCTTATCTGTCTGCTTTTCAGGACAAGGCTCTTGGTCACCACCTCCTTTGGAGCAGGGATGGCTACTCTATGAGATCACAATCTTTTATTCTTATTACCATTCTCCTTTATATCCTTGAACCTTCAGTAAATGTTAAATGCTGTAGCTTGGTTTTAGCTCTGCTTTGCAAGTTAAGGGAAAGGCCTCTGTTGACACTTGTGAGAAAAATCTGGGCATGCAATACTGGCAAGGAGAAGCTTATTAACATGATCTGCAGAGAGTGGAGCAGGATGGCTGTCTGAGGGGATGAGTGACACCCAGCACAGCAGTGTGGAATATGGGTAATATGCCTTCTTCAGAGAGAGATGCCCAAGAACTTGGAGAGGGGCGTTCTCACAAAAGTATGGAATTATGGAAGCTTGAGTTATCACTACCTGGATTCGTAAATAAGGACCTCAGAAGGTTGGAGAACTTGGACATATGGTTACATGAGTCTCTGACATTTGGTTTCTACACCCTGGACTTAATGTAAATTGGACATATAGAAATAATCAAATTCAGGCTCTCTGGTCCTCCCGTTCGACAGACAGCCGCATCTTCTCGCGCAGCGCCAGCACCGTCTCCGAGACACCATGGTGAAAGAGAAGGCCGGAATAAACGGCTTTGGCTGTATTGGGCGCCTGGTCACCAGGGCTGCTTTTAACTCTGGCAAAGTGGATATTGTCGCCATCAATGACCCGTTCATTGACCTCAACTACATGGTCTACATGTTCCAGTACGACTCCACCCACGGCAAGTTCCATGGCACGGTCAAGGCGGAGCACGGGGAGCCTGTCATCAATGGCCATCCCATAACCATCTTCCAGGATCGAGATCCCACCAAAATCAAATGGGGTGAGGCGGGTGCCGATTACATTGTGGAGTCCACTGGCGTCTTCACCACCCTGGAGAAGGCCGGGGCTCACCTAGATGGGGGTGCCAAAAGGGTCATCATCTCTGCCCCCTCTGCTGAGGCCCCCATGTTTGTGATGGGCGTGAACCACGACAAGTACCAAAACAACCTCACCATCGTCAGCAATGCCTCCTGCACCACCAACTGCTTAGCCCCCCTGGCCAAGGTCATCCATGACAACTTTGGCATCGTGGAGGGACTTATGACCACAGTCCACGCCGTCACCGCCACCCAGAAGACCGTGGATGGCCCCTCTGGGAAGATGTGGTGTGACGGCCATGGGGCTCTCCAGAACATCATCCCTGCGTCGACTGGCACGGCCAAGGCCGTGGGCAAGGTCATCCCGGAGCTGAACGGGAAGCTCACTGCCATGGCCTTCCGCGTCCCCACTGCCAATGTGTCGGTGGTGGACCTGACCTGCCGTCTGGAGAAGCCTGCCAAGTATGACGACATCAAGAAAGTGGTGAAGCAGGCGGCGGATGGCCCCCTCAAGGGCATCCTGGGCTACACTGAGCACCAGGTTGTCTCTTCTGACTTCAACAGTGACACCCACTCTTCCACCTTTGATGCTGGGGCTGGCATTGCCCTAAATGACCACTTTGTAAAGCTCATTCCCTGGTATGACAATGAATTTGGCTACAGCAACAGGGTGGTGGACCTCATGGCCCACATGGCCATCAAGGAGTAAGAGCCCTGGACCACCAGCCCCAGCCAGAGCGCAGAGGAAGAGAGAGGCCTCAGCTGCTGGGGTGTCCCTGCCTACTCAGTCCCCATCTCACTGAGAATCTCCCCTCCTCAAGACACAGCTTCCATGCCAGAGCCCCTGAAGAATGGGAGGGGCCTAGGGAGCCCCACCTTGTCATGTACCATCAATAAAGTTCCCTGTACTCGGCAAAAAAAAAAAAAAAAAAAAGAAATAATCAAATTCTACCTTGTTGCTAATTCCAAACACAACTCCTCTATTTTACCTCTTGGGCATCATGATGAGCGGTTGGATCAGTCGAGCTATACATACATATAAAGGCGTCCTAGCAGCGGAAGCCTTTTAAGAACATAGGAGACACAATCAGATGTCTCATAGTGGTGTACCGAGAGGTACCCATACCTGAAGGTTATACTGAAATAGAAATTTCAGCTGTAGTTACAAAGATTTTTGATACAACTGAAGCAGGAGAGAGATATCTCTTATTCAAATGCTATTGAAAAGAGAGATTTGTTTCTTTAAGACCCAAAGAATCCACGGTAAATAATTAGAAGGGATTGAAAAACCCTTAAAGCACTGCCCTTAGCAGCTGGACAGCTTTTCAGGAATCTAATGTTATCTAATAAGATAGTTAATTTTTGAGCAATTACTATTTGCCAGGCATGATTTATTTATCACAATCTGAATTAGGAATTATTCTTCTCCCCATTTCACAGATTTGAGCACAGCATTTCTTGTCTGGGTTAACACAGCAGCTCGGCAGTGGAACTGGGAGAGCTGGCATAGAACCCATTGACTATACTTTTTCTTGCACTCTGTTCAGCTGTCATGCAAATACACAAGGTTATCTTCCAATGGAAGGCCATGTATGCCCATACGTTAATGTGAACATTATGTTTCAGATGTTGAAAGAAAGATTCTGTATATTGTGGATGCTATACAGGGCGTTGGCAGGTCACTAACCAAGCAAGCAAACCAGAACTGATTTACTTTTGGATGTGGCAGGAGTAATCACAGAAACAATATGTACACAAAGCAGATTTGCTTGATTTTTACTCATTTAAAAAAAATGACAAAAGAATACAGGATTTGGGAAACTGTAAAGAAGTTATATGTAATGTGAATTTTTTAAAGCATATGTTTTACGTAGGTGCTAATAATAAATTAATAAACTTCACATAAACTCAGATAAGTACCAAATGACCTTTTGATATACTACTGCTGTTTGATTTGCTTTCTACATGTCTTTGGTTACCCTACAATCTCCCCAGTGTTATTTAATTCAAAACCAATTTTCACTGTTGGAAAGAGTTTCCCATAAAGTTCTTCAATGAATTCCTGTTTTCTTTTATTCCCTGTCCACATCAACTATTGTAAATTAGCAGATATCTCACAGCAGAACAGTGGGGTCGGGGGGAGGAACCACACGGCTACATTGCTCCACTGTCCTGCACTTTTTCAAGCATGGTGTCCTCTGTCACTGATGAGACTATAGGTTTTGGGGATTTGGGTTTCACTCATTTCTGCAACACCTCTTGACTGAGTGCCTAGTACTTGACAGATGTTGTGTGGGTAAAGTTCAGAGAACAAGACAGGTCCTGAATGCTGCTTTCATAGAGCTTATGTTCTAGTGGTAGCAAATAGAAAATAAAATGTAGAGATAAGCTTCCCGCATAAGTGCTCTGTTGCAGAGGACAATGGAGATGAGATAAAGATTAATGGGGTGGGGTGACCTTAGTTTGCGCTGCCAGACTGGGAAGGCTGCTGTGACTGGGTTGCCTTTAAAACCAAATCGACCTGACAAGAAGGAGCCAGAAGACTGGGCTTTGACCTGTTTGTACTCTACTTAGATGGGAGAACTTTGGTTAATCCTCGAAACTCTCAGTGTCAGTTTTTTCCTCTCCAAATTGAGAAACATGACAGCTTTATAGAACTGTGAAGAGCACTGGAATAATTTGTCAGATTTTTTTGTATATGGGAAGAGAGTTACCTATGCTATGTCAGTTAATGAACTTAGAATTTATGTCAGTTATCTCACTAAACATAATTCCCATAAAATATAAAGGGCTATGCAAAGGCCTATTGTTGTTGTTATTATAATATTAAACTTCTCCTAAGGTCAGTTTCTTGTAGTCTTTCTTTCCTAAAATGACTCCTCTGGGCCACTCAAGGTGAATGTGGAAAAAATTGCACAACTGCTCATTTTCCCTCTATGCTTTCCTATTCCAACTTTCTCTGAGTGTTGGGCAATGCTATAACTTTCTAATATTTCAGTCAAGGATTTTTGTTGTAAGCTTTGAATCCTTGTTCTCCTTTACTCTTAATATGTACACGTGGATGCTCACACTATCCTTGGATCCTATATATGAGCAAGGACGGAATAAAACTGCATGAGTTCTTGACACAATCACTTCCTGGCAGGGTGATGATAAATTATTTATGTATTTGTATTTCACCTATAAAGTAGGGATCATAATAGTACTTACCTCATAGCTTTGTTGTTGTGAAGAGTAAATGGTTTAATACCTCTAAAGCACTTCAGATACTAAACACTCCATAAATGTTGCCCATTTTATAACCCATTTCCTGAATCTATTCCTTCTTCTTCATATATCTTATCCAGGCTTTTGTCACCTCACTTAAGCTATTGCTACTTCCTTGCATATAGCCATACCACACAGCTATATGCTACCTTGTCTTAACTGCCAATAATTCCTTCATTCATTCACTCCACACGTATTTATACAGCACTTACTATGTATGTGTCATTGTACTAGCTGCTATACCAGATTCTCAAAATAGAAAACACAGTCTCTGCCATCAGTAAGGTCAGAATCTAGCTAAGGAGGGGATTCATATATATGCAAAATGCATGTGTACATTACAACAATACAACACAAACAACAATACAGGCTAAATAGCCATATAAATTAATACCAGAGAAGTCATAAGATATTACCTGTGAATATCCTACTTACAAATAGGCATGGAATCCTTTACTGCTGTAAGAATTTATATTCATTTTTTTAAGGCTTATGCAGTATTTATTCAATTTTTCCTTTGATCTTTTCACTAATCTCCTCATTCGATTGCAGTACCTTTGAGAAGAGGGACCAGACCTACAGCAGAGTGTGAGTGCATAGGCTCTGGGGACAGAAGAATCTCTTTTCTGCTACTTGCTGACTGTGACATGTTGGAAAATTGCTCAGCTTCTCTGAGCCTCATTTCCTCATCTATAAAATGGGGATAAAATAGTACTTTTTTGGGTTAATGTGGGATTGAATAATATAATCTATGTAAACCCTTAATGCAAAGCCTGGAATTTGAAAGTGCTCAATAAACATAAGTTATACTCATAATCATGTTTTGTTCTTTACATTTTATTTTATTTTATTTTGAGAAAGGGTCTTGCTCCGTTGCTTGGGCTACCGTGTGGTGGTGTCGTCATAGCTCACTGCAACCTCAAACTCCTGAGCTCAAGTGATCCTCTTGCCTCAGCCTCCCGAATAGCTGGTACTACAGCTGTGTACCACCATGCTTGGCTAATTTTTTTCCAGCACATTTGTGTTTTATAGAGCTTATGGTATGTGAAAAATCTATAATTTACAGGGCCTCTAGTACAGTGCTTTGTAAATAGCAGACAGTGAATTAAATTTGTTATTGTGTAGGTTAATAGACAAAACTCTCTACCCTTATCTCCAAAGCATAAAATGCATGGTACTTTAATGAAAAAAAGACATTAAAACTTATAAATATAAGAAATTAGTAGCCAATGTCCTCCCAGACAGTATTTTGTTTCAGAACATTGTTCTATTGATGTTATCTAATTTAGTGGAATGTCAAGTGTTTGTTATCAGATTCTAAATGAAATAATAAAACTTAGAATCTACAGAATGTAAAGAGTCAATAGAGTTAAAGCAAGGTAAAAGTTTTTGCCTATGATATACGTTTTCTTTAGAAGTAGAGCGAAATAATATTAAAAATTTCAAATGCTATTCCTCTTTAGAAATTAGATAATGGGCCTTTCAGTAATTGGCAGAAAGCCAATTCTCAAAGACCTACAAATGCAAATCTATAATAAAATCGGAAATTTGAAGCACTGTCACAGAGAAACATATTCTCACCGTGTTCCACATTTTCTTTTCATTCCTTTGACACTTTTACTAGTGTATTGTGTATATGTGTACGTACATATTTTATACATTATGTATAACGTATGTGTATATTCTGCTGACCCTCTACGTATTTTACATTGTGACTTAGTGACCATGTGGGACTGACAATGATAAATTGCTCTGGGCTGCTGCTTCCGGGTAAATATGGGGACCCGCGGAGCCATGGAGATGATTCCTTCTCTCCCAAGGGCATCTGAGATGCAATGACTCATCTCCTGCATGGTTGAAAATTAAATCTACCTCATGAAAAGCAATTTTGGTTTTATAAAGTCATAGTTTATAAAACTTCAGAAGTCATTCCCAGGGGCTACTTGAAAATGAATCATCAGAGAACCGGTACCTGAATCAGCGAGTGGTCCTTCTGGGGGCTTGGGCATAGGCTCCCGATTGTGCTTTACAAAAACAGAGGCCAGGAAGAGATGGCTGAGGGGCCCATGGTCACTGTACAGGCAAGGTCTGGGAACCAGTCTCCCCGCTTTCCAGGCAGGAGTAGCTTTTCTCAACAAGAGAGACCCGAGATCCCATGTACACAATAAAATAACTCAGTGTTGCAGGGGATGGCCTAAAATTTCCACAACCTGGATTAAATACCAGAAACCAAATTATCAGTCTAAAAACCTGAAGAGTCCTGCTGAGATGCCAACCCCAAACTGTCGGGGTTGAAATCTAAGGCACGTTTTTTCCATCCAAGCTGAAGAGTTGGGAAAGAGGGAAAGAAAATGGGCTTTGTAGCCCCAAAGCTGATTCAGACTGCTAACTACTTTTCATTAAATTTTGGTAAGAGATTTGTGTCCTGTAAACTTATTGCTTTTTACACTTTTGCATTTCCTTTACTTCCCTATAGTTTTATGATGAAAACACTTTCCATTTTAAAATGCAAGTGCTTTTTATTTTAAACTGACAGGGGGCCTTCGCGACCTCACTGCCCTAACAGAATCATTTTTGTTAAACCAACTAACCAAAGCAGACACGCAGGCAAAAATAATGTGACGACAAAATACACCAATTTTCTCATCGGACCTGGAAGGGTTGAGGAAGGGGTTTGGGGAGAGACAAGAGGAGACCATAAGACATTGGAGAAATGTTAATAAAGAGCAGCAAGGATGTTCACTTCTATGAACATAACCCAAAGCAGAATATTCTGTAAAATGTGAAATTCAAAGCCAAATCCACACTTCAGGCAAAAATGACATTTCTTTCTTGGCATTATGAGACAGAATCCTGAGGGCTGTATAACTTCAAACATCTTTAAAAATGCAATCATTTCTCAGAAGAACTCAGCCTGGAGTGTGATTTTAAAGCTGTAGTTAGACATTAAACTTAAACTATTATACCTGCGTGTTTACTGAACTTTATATAGATGTGTATTTACTGGGCAGCCACTGATATTGTCTTCCACGAGTACGTGCTGTTCTGTGCCTGGAAAAGGTTTGCTCCTCTGCGTGGTCGCCGTAAATGTCAAGGCTGCTGCTGCGATCGCTTTTGCCTCAGCGGGGCCATGTACAAACCCATTAACCTTAATAAAAAAACAAAGTTCACAGGAAACAGAGCTAGGATAGGAAAGTTTTCTTTTGTGCATGAACCCTGTCCGAACTCTGCCTTGATGCTTAGGTCACTCATAACTCTAAACATGTAACAGCAGTTAATAGCACCAGTGTTGGGAGATACAAAGTTACTGTATAATTACTGATGTTTTCAAAAGGATTAGCATGTAGTTACTATGAAGAACATGTTCTGTTTTGTGGAAACCATGCAATTAACTTGTCTTAGTGTAATAAATTAAAGATAGCATAAAGCTCACATAAGAGCTGCTGGCAGGAGCGGCTGGCTGGCAACACATTTATTGAGATCGCTTTGAACTTATTAGCTTTTCTACTCAATGCACAGATTGGCTGTGTCCTACTTTAGGGAAGTTATGCACAGGTTCATATTTACAAAATAGATATTTTGGGAAGTTTGAACATACTTCATTAGGGGAAAGGAGATGAGGTAGAATGTAAAAGGAGAAGAAAGTAGTGAAAATGATGCTCCATCATTAGACACTAATTCAAAGTTGAAATAGAATGATGATAAAACATATGTGAGGTAGTGAGTCCACAATAACATGTGACACTTGCAGAAACTCAGTTGATAGGCAATTTATCAGAAACTCATCTATTGCAATTGGGAAGACATCCCTGTACCACACCCAGGAGGTTTTTTATTTATTTATTTATTTTTGAGACAGGGTCACTCTGTCACACAGGCTAGAGTGCAGTGGCATCACAGCTCACTGCAACCTCAAACTCTTGGACTCAAGGGATCCTCCTGCCTCAGGCTCCCGAGTAGCTGGGACTACATGTGTACACTACCACACCTAGCTAAGTTTAAAAAAAAAAAATTGTGGAGAGGGGAGCTTGCTATGTTGCTCAGGCTGATCTCCAACTCCTGGCCTCAAGTGATCCTGTCTCAGCCTCCCAATGTGCTAGGATTGCAGGCATGAGCCACTGTGCCCAGCCAAGTTCTTGATTATTTATGACGGTTTAAAAGACTCTTTAATTCCTCTTTTATGTTTCCTGCCCATTCATTTTTGGTGATAATTGGCCTAGATTTGATTTGAAAATGAGGAAATAGTCTTCAAATTAATTGTTCCAATGAAGGGTTTGAGAGGATTCTGAAGGAGTTTACTGATCACCTTTGGACCTTCTTTAAAATTGTGCTTTGGTGTGTTTTGAGGAAAAGGTAGGTAGGAATTGCTAGACGCAGAGGGCTGACTTCATAGTGCTCAGCTCTGAAATGGATCTGGCGTGCTTGGGGTCTTGGTGACCTCCCAGCTTTCAGGCAGGGGCACTCCATCAGCATGTTCTGTCAGAGCAGAGAAAGGTGCTGACTAACTCTGAAAGGCCCAGATAGGTGGAGAGACATTATTTCTGTATGTGTGTGTGAGGGTGTTTCTGGAAGAGATTAGCATTGGGATCAGTAGACAGAGTAAAGAAAATCCACCCTCACCAGTGTGGGCAGGCATAATCCAATCCATTGATGGCCTAACAGAACAAAAAGGTGGAGGAAGGGCAAAATCCCTCTCTTCTTGAGCTGGGGTGTCTGCCTTCTCCTGTCTTTGAACATCTATGCTCCTGGTTCTTGGGCCTTCAGACTTGATCTTGGACTCACACCATTGTCTCCTTTGGTTCTCAGGCTTTTGGGCTTGGATTGGGATTGTA
>CM052441.1:74494448-74538211 GCA_028533085.1 Varecia variegata
GTATCCTAACATCTGTCAGCCATCGCTCCAAGAGATGATCCATTGACTAATGGAGGTAAGTATCATACATTCTTATTCGGCAATTGGTCCTCTTTTTAAATTTTCCTGCTATTGTCCATCTACTCGCAACCTTACACAGATGACCACTGAAAACGGGTGGGCAGAGACACAATTGGAAGTGGGATACAGGCAGTGTGCTCTTCTGGCATCAGGGAACCAGCATCCCCCAGGCAGCTGTGTAAAGATTTCAAACCAAATATTTTACTTTTGATTGAATCTTTTGCTCATGTGTTTGAATATTTTCTTTTCCTATGTAACAGAGTAAATTCAATAAAGTGTCATTTTATGGTTTTTCCCCAAATTAAGACCCAGGTGGCCAGTCTAAAAATAAAAAAGGACTTTAGAATGGATGGCATCTTCTCCATTATTTTCCTATTTTAAAAATAAAGTACAGACTTAATTAGCTTTGGAATTAAAGGCAAATCTAATTCCAGGCTATTTCAATATACTTCTAGCAGAACCTTAAATTGTATAAATATGACAAATAAAGCTCTTATATCTTTAGCAGAATGTATTTATTGAATATATTACATGAAAAATTAATTTTGTAGAGCAAGATTATTCATTTAGCTTAGTTAAAATGTTCTATGAATTGATTTTATGATCCATTTTCCATTTCTAAAATGGTTATAATTTAAAAATAATACAAAGTTAAGCACTTTTGGTGGTAGTATATCAATATTATTTTAGTGATCCTTAGCAAAAAATTAAATATAATTTTACCCACTCTCGTATTTGCTACCTTTATTTGCTATGTCTTTTCAGTTCAAAACTGGAAGACAGAATTCATTTTCTTTTCCTTCCTTCCTTCCTTCCTTCCTTCCTTCCTTCCTTCCTTCCTTCCTTCCTTCCTTCCTTCCTTCCTATCTCTTTCTCTCTTTCTTTCTCTCTTTCCTTTTCTTTCTTTCTTTCTTTGTTCCTTCTTTTTCTTTTCTTTCTTTCAACAAGGTCTCACTCTGGTGTTGCCCAAGGTAGCGTGCAGTGGCATCATCATAGCTCACAGCAACCTCAAACTCCTGGGCTCACGCAATCCTCCTGCCTCAGCCTCTTAAGTAGCTGGGACTACATGGGCACATACAACACCTGGCTAATATTTTCAAGTGACTTTCCAGAAAGTTTCTGTCACCAATATAAAGATAAAAGTTTGGTATATTCAAAATGTTGTCAAGATTTAATATTCTTTGAATGTCTTCTACAAATTCACTTGCTTTTCTTTTAATTGCAGAAGTTAATGAATAACAATGAAAATTCACACCGCAATCACATATATTCTCATATTTCTCTAGACATTATTGAGAAAAGAAAGTTGTAGGAGGACTTACTGGTCAGAGAAAATGAAAAGAGATTAATTTCCCTTTATGATTAAAGCTAAAAGGAAGACTGGGCAAAAGGTGCTGGCAATGGCTTCCAGCTCATCAAGGGATACAGCAGAGCCTTCAGGAGTCCAGGTATGGGGGCGGGTGGACCTGGGCTCTGCCTCTTACTACCTGTGGCATGCTGGGCAAATCACCTGGCAGCCCCGATCCTCCCTTTTCTCACTTGCAAAGGGAGGATAGTACCTAACTCATAAAGCAGTTGTGAGAATTAAACTAAATGACCTATGTAGAGCATTTAACACAGTAGTAGTAATTATCTTGTGATAAAAGGTGTATGTTCCCAATATCAAGTGTTCAGACCCTTCTCTGAGGGGAAGTTAGTCTCTACTTAGGATATTTGTGAGCATAAATTTATCTCATCAGAAAAGCAACTGGATATTAACATGAATAATATGGAAAAGCCTCTCTTATGTGTAGTATTGGTTAGCTGATCACACAATTTCAGGATTATAAAGGTATTTAGAGTTTATAAAATTCAATGCCTTCAAAGCCTATGGATTAAAAGAAAGAGTGCCGCTTTACCTCTTATGGCCATGTATATAATTATAAAAATTATATAATTTTTACTTATGTATTATTTGCTTTTATTTATCCCGTCTCCTTTGATCAGGACCATGTCTAAAATTTTGTGTACTAACAATATGTCTGGTACTTAATAGGTTATCATTACCAAAATTCTTGCTGAATGAAATAAAATGAGTGAGTAAGTGAATGGGTACAGAGATGACTACTGTCCTTTAAGGCCAGCTCTGGACATGTTTCTTGTTAACAGAAACTAAACTACTTGCCTCCATAACTTAGTGGCTAATTAAAACCACCAGCTTTTCTCCTGTCTCCCCTGATACCAGAACAACTGTCTATTTATTTATTTACGCTGGTGTAACCCCTCTCTCATTGCCTGATAACCTACCAACCTGCTGAGAAGGGCTAGTAATTACCACATATCAATCACTCTTTCAGTGTAATGATGGTTTTCAACTGTGTTTTCAGGTTTTGAGGATGCTCAGAGGCCAAGTTTGGCCAGCATTTAACTCCAGGGAGATAGAGAGGAAGGGGCAGAGGAGAAGTCTAGCTTGTGATGGCATCGCCTCACCTCCCCTTAGAGAGCAGTTCTACTTTTATCTGTTTTATATTTTGTGAGGCTCCATGCAAGATTTTGCTTGAGACATAGGATACACCACTAAAAATGTTTGAAGCCTGCATTCATGATTATACAAAGTATTAAATAGAAACATCTGTCCCCAGATGTCCATGAAAGAAGACAAGTTTAAGCTCTCCTAATGCCCAGGTTAACTTTTGAGTTATCAAAGTAAAACCTATTGTAAGGTAGTGTTGAGAGATAATTCTGGCATTTCTGGATGTCTTCCAAGCAAAGAGCATTGACAACCTTATTGGAGAATATTTGCAAAGTTTGCTCTAGGGCAGGGAGCAGATTTGCTTACACTCCAGGTTAATAAACCTAGTTTCCCTCCTTTATTGGAGACAGTCCAGGGTGATAAAGATAATATCATCCCACTGAGTCAGAAGGCAGATTTGTTTCCTGATCAGGATAATAAAGACAATGCCTCTTGCTATAGGGGTGGAGGAGGAAGTTTACCAGCAGCTCCTTTAAAAGATTGGATTAGCTGTAACACAAATCCACTGTGTGTGCAGCATGTTCTTGGGCCTACCTCTGTGTCTCTTCCATGGTACTTTGGGGACGAGGGGACCAAATGTGAACATGAAGCTCATGCCATCGGCTGTGCCATGTGTAATAAACTGGAAAGATCCATTTGGGCTCATTTTCTCCTTACTGATTGAATCTATGGAAGTTTGGCAGACTGACCTGGCAGCTGCTGTGTGACTGCTGTTCAGGATTTGTTTGGCTGCTCAACAGGTAGGACCTTCACCTCTAAAGAATGTTCTTCACTAAGAGTTCCTTACCTGAATGATAAGTTCCCACTCTCATCTATGTTTTGATCTATGCTCTCTCTTCCTTTTGTAGGCAAGCCCGTAGTCATGTGATAGATTTTAGTAAGAGTATTCATAATGACATTTAGGTTAATGTGTGTGAGTACTTTGAACATCATAGATGTTTTAGGTATAAAATTATTAGTGTTGTTAGAATAATATTTCCCTTCCTGTTATCTTAAGAAGCATTTTCCCCCCATCTATTTTCCAGAGTAAATATTTCAAATATGAGATCCTGGTCAACTTCTGAAAACAATGTTCCTCAAGTTTTATTGCATAGAAGAAACACGTGGGGAACTTGTTACAAAAGCAGATTACTGGGTCCTGCCCCCAGGGAATCTCATTCAGTGAGCCTGGATAGCTGGCTAAGTCAGTTTAGGAAAGGAACTCCAGGTGGTTCTGATTTTGCTGGAGAAAATCTTAAAATGTCATACTTTAAGAATTGCGATTTTAAAAGACCAGCGGTATCTTCTTTAAGTAAAAAGAAAAAGTGGATGAAATGCATAGAATAAACCTGTACCTTCCTTCAAAATTTGTAGGTTTGATTGGGAAGGCAGATGGGGAGATAGAGGGTGTCCACATCCTCACACATTAACTCAGTGCTTCAGTTCTAAAATATTGAACCCATCTAGAGCTTCCTTGCTAAGAACTTAACTATTTTTCCCCACAGTAATAGTAGGTATTACTTACACAGCTAGTCCAGAAGTTATTCATTTTAGGCCAGTATGTTTTGGATATATTTTTCAGTATAATGCCTTGGATAGTAAATCATCATTGAATATATACCTTGGTCTAGAGTGCAGGATTGCAGTGCAAATTTGAAGCTAACTTAAGCCCGTTCACTGGACAAAAGACAAAGCCCGCCTGTAAAGCTCTCTATAGTTTTTTTGTCTTGTAAATCTTTACTTAAATGCTCTCAATTAGCTTTTACATTTAGGATTTTTGATATGGATGAGTATTCATTTATTTTAGGTTGGATGTGTAGTGCATGATTAGTTTTAACATCTATTTTGTTGACCCTGAGAACTCGTTGGTTATATGTTATGGGCTGAATTATAGCTCCCTCAAATCCATATACTGAAGTGCTAATCCCTACTACCTCAGAATGTGACTGTATTGGAGACACCTCTTTAAAGAGATAATTAAGTTAAAATAAGATCACTTAGGGAGGGGTGTAATCCAATATGACTTATGTCCTTATAAGAAGAGAAAATTTGGACAGAGATGCATGGAGAAAAGATCATGTGAAGACATAAGGAAAAGACATCTATCTATAGCCAATGAGAGAGACATCAGAAGAAACCAACCCTGCTGACACCTTGGGTTTGGACTTCCAGCCTCCAGAACTGTGAGAAAATAAATTTCTGTTTTTAAGTCACTTCGTCTGTGGTATTCTATCATGGCAGCACTGAAGACTAATCTCAGAATAGAATAAGAAAAGAGCTTCCTTTTCTATTTCTTTCTGGTTTGAAAGCAGATGAGATGTTTGGAGCTATGGCAGCCCTGGAACAATGAAGGTGACAAGAATAAAGACAAAAGCCAGCATGCTAAGGACACAGAGAAGAAAACCTGGAACCTCGCTCACATTTCAGAAGAGCTGGACGAGGGACTGCCTCTCTTTAAATTTCTGCTAGGTAAACATTAAATGTCCGTATGGTTTAGCCACTTTTCATTGCCTATTCTGTTAGCTGCTGCTCCTAATACAGATACATGTCTGTTATTCAACTCTCTAGCCTTAGCATTGAGAACAGTGTCTGACATGTGGTAGTACGTGGTCAAAGAATATTTTTTGAATGAAGAGTGAATGGATTTTAGATCAGATGCTAAGCATATTACCTCCACCACTGTGACAAAATAAATTTCTGTTGTTTAAGCCACTCAGTCTGTGGTACTTCATTGCAACAGCCCTAAAAACCTGATACACTGTTTTTCTTTGAGAGTTTCTTAGGGAAGGTCCTGCCTACATTAGAATAACTTTGTTTATGTTCTTTCTACCAGTATGTCAGTGTATCTTTGTGGGTCATACCTTAGGCAATATCAGCATATGTTAATATTGTTGTTTTACTCTAGTCAATATACCTTTTTGGATAGTACCTAAGATTCTTCAGCCGTAGGCAACAAAATTACTAGATTATCTCAGTGGGTATTTTGCTTTAGTGAAGGGATCTAGGTGGCAAGCAGATTTGATTTGTTTATTCAATAAATATTTTCTGTCTGCTATTTTCTGTCCAGGAATTGTTCTATGATTTAGGTGTTGGGGAGATACCAATTTGAACTAAAAGTTCAGGGTCTCAGGAAGCTTATGTTTAGCATGTGTATATTTATGTGCGTGTGTGTGGGGGTAGAAAATATACACTTAAATACATGAATAAATATATAATATGTCAAGTGGCAATAAGGCAAGGTAAGGTGAAAAGAAGGCTGAGGTTGTGAAGGATGGGGTTCTGTTGGAATTACTATAACACCTAAATGACTATTACTCAGACTAAATATACAAAAAGACAGGAATTTCATAGATGATTAGAAATAGATGAGAATAAAAAAGTTCACTTCCGTGTTACCTGAGGTTGTTTTAAAGAGAGAGTAGAAGTAATGACATTAGGAAAAAGGCCCCCACTAAAATGTGCATTTCATGAGGGCACAGTTTTGCTTTGTTTTGTTCCTTCCTATGTCTCCAATACTAGAGAGGTACCTGGCACAAAGTATTTAAGAGATGCTCAATACATAATTGCTAATGAATGACTGAATGATTAGGAAATAGATGATCTAGACTTTGTAAACTTGGCTAAATTAATTAACCTGGGTCTCAGTTTCTTCATCCATAAAATGAGAAGTTCAGGTGGCATACACTTTAGGACTCCATTTAGCTCTCAAATAGAAGTTGTTACTGTACTTCCTACCTCACTTTATCTGCCCTACTTGATGTATGTATGTTGAGGCAAGAATGACCGGAAAAATTATAGTGAATATTGCTTGTCTTCCCAGCGTTTATTATCTTTTTTGCTTTAACTAAGGGCACTTAAATTTTTGTCTGGGTCTAAACCCATACTGATATGCTTTGAAAGCAGTTGATTCAGAAATGGACTATGATTGACTTAAGCCAATCCTAGTAAGCCCATCTCCCTTGACACAGTGATTGGTTGAGGCCGGGGTTGCCTAATCCAACTGTTTAGGTTAGCCACAGTGATTGGTCAGAAACGGATTCCTGTCCCCAGTCAGGCCAGAGAGGCACAAGAAAAGATTTGCTATGGATTTCCAGGAAAGTTGTTTCTTGGCTCTTCTGAGAGGGCAACTGGAAGACATGTTCTCTCTTGTCTGCATAGTTTTATATGTGTCTGTGAGCTTAGAACCATTGCAACCATTGTGCTAGCATGAAGGCTGTAAATCTTGGAGCAAGCTCACACTGTAGAAGGGAAAGCTGAGAGGGGGAGAAATTGAGTCTTTGATAGAATCATTGAACTCATGCATAAAACCAACTCTAAAGCACACCCTGCCTTTTGACTTTCATACACCAATAAACTCCTTAATTGTTTACTCAAGATTGTGTTTGATTTTTGCAGTTCCATTAGAGGGGATAAGTTTAAATTCTGGAATATTTAGAGCAGAATGAACTGATGATCATCTATGTGATTAGAATGAGCCATACATGGGGGTGGTGAGGCAGCACTTTCAGCTCGGGATTATTTTTGGCTCTTTGTTCCTCAGAACACTTCTTTCCTGCTTACCTCTCTCAACCCCACCAGGATGGTGTAACTCAACCTATTTAGGACTGACGATGGAAATTTAGGTTTTTGTTTTTTTTTCTCAGAATAAGAACAGTCCCAAGGCCCACAGGAGTATTAGGGAAAATAATGCATGAAGAGTCGTACCTAATCACCAGAATATTTTCATCATCCCAAGAAGAAACCATGTGCCCACCAGCAATCACTCCCCACTGTGCCTCCCCAGTCCCTAGCAACCACTAATCTACTTTCTGTTACTATGGGTTTGCTTATTATCTATTATATACCTTGTCTCTTTTAATAATTTGTGAACCTTTTAAAATCCTCCCTCTTTGCTCTAAATAGCCCTTTGGTTTAATTTAAATGACTGTCTACTAAGCTGGAACTCTTCTAATTTAGGTAGGTTCAGTAAGTAGCCATGTATTTGATTCCATAAATCCTTACAGTGAAAGATACATAAAGCTTCATGTTTAGTTTTTTCTCTTTTGTTTTGTTTTTTCCTTTGATATAAATCCAGTTCAAGAATACAGAATACTAAAGAAGGAAAAGGAATATGAGAAGTACAAGGAGGAGGAGGAGGAGGAGGAGGAGGAGGAGGAGGAGGAGGAGGAACCTGACAGTATAGAAGAAGGAAAGTTTTATTGATGACATCAAAGAAGAAGTTGCCCCTGATGGATTCTTAAAAAAAAAAAAAAAAAATCAGCCCCCTCCTGTACAAACAAAAAGGGATGAAATAACAGAACCAGATCTTACATGATGAAAAACATTTTTAAAGTTTCACAGACTAAGACAAGGGCCCTCAAGGTATATTTCAAAGAAACCCTCCATTTTCATGTTAAACCCTAATTCCTTTCAATAAAGCATCTGATTTTGGGTATAGATTTTAAATGCTTTGTTAGCCATGAAGAAAGAAGATATAGCAATTTCATCATTTTGAGAAAAGCATGAACATCCTTTTACTTTATAAAGTTTAAGAGATCAGAAACATCTTTTTACATAAGAACAAAAGAATTTGATTGAAAGTGATATTATGAGTTTTTATTTTATAAAGGTAATTTGCCATTAACTAGAAACAGATGACATAAAACCGAGTGTACTAGAACAGCATGTAACAAAAAGAAGTCTACTGCCTGTCTTTCCTGACTTCTAAGCTTAAGAAACTTTGTTTTGTATTATTTCTTCAAGGAGGATTAACTGAAATTCTATATATTAATTTTTTTTTTTTTTTTTTTTTTTGAGTCAGGGTCTCGCTCTGTTACCTCCACTAGAGTGCAGTCATCATAGCTCACAGCAATCTCAAACTCCTGGGCCCAAGCAATCCTCCTGCTCTCAGCCTCCTGTGTAGCTGGGACTACAGGCATGTGCCACCATGCCCAGCTAATTGTTTTCTATTTGTAGTAGAGACGGGGTCTTGCTCTTGTTCAGGCTGGTCTCAAATCCCAACCTCAAGCGACCCTCCTGTCTCGCTCCGCCTCCCAGGGTGCTAGGATTACAGGCATGAGCCACTGTGCCCATCCTATATATTAAATTTTAACTCAAAAAGAGCATTCCTATCACAAATGGTGGATGACAAATGCAGCTTCCAACAGTACTGATATCACCAAAACAGTAGACTGAATGTTAGAAACAAACAAATAAAAAAAGAGAACTTCTTCTCCATACCTCTAGGTTTGACCACTAGGAAGGGTTTCAATTAAAAGCCACGGTGTAGCACTGCTATACCTTCTTTCTTCATAGCATCAGAGTAAAGGATGTCTATTTACAAATTTGGATGGGAATGAGTAACATAAGAAAGGTACAAGAAACAATTGTAAAGGGTTTATAGAAGAATGGTGGAAAGATGTTTATGGTGGATTAAAAATGGTGGCAAATTATTTGACACTTTTCCTAGAAAGATGGGGTCTAATTTCCCTTCCATTGAATCTGGGCTAGTCTTAGTGATTTCCTTGACCAATAAAGTTCAGTGCCAGTGACACTGAGTGGCTTCCAAGGCTAGATCAGAAAAAGCCTCGCATTTCATCCTTGGTCTCTTAAAGTGTTTGCTTCCTGTGCTTTTCAGACTCTCCCTTTTGAGAAACATAACCACTCCTTTTGGAGTCCAGTGGTTATGCAGTGAGAAGACCCAGCCATACAGAGAGACAGTGTGTAGGTGCCTGAGTTAACAGCCCTAGCTGAAAGCCAGCACTAACTGCTAGGTATCTCTGACATCCAGTCTAGCTGAACTTTCAAATAATTGCAGTTGCAGACGATATCTGACTGCAATTGTATGAGGGACTCTAAGGAGAATTGCCCAATTGTGCCCTTCCTGAATTAGTAACACCTCACATTGTAAGAGAAATAAAATGGGTAAGCCACTAACTTTTGGGATAATTTGTTAGGCCACAGAGTTAACCTGAAGAGTCCTGGTTTTGTCAGATTGCTCTAACAACTTCTGTCATACCAGGCTTTGTATGATGGGGTCATTGGATTTGCAAGGATAGGGGAACCTAGTCTGCAAACTTGCAATAAAGAAGTCATGCCATTATGAGGTAGTACTATAACACCGAAGTGAATGTTTAATGATTTTGTTGCTTAGTAGTGAAGAATCTCCTTAAACTTCTCTCTTATGCCTTCATTACGTCTAATAGTAAAAAAAAAAAAAAAAAAAAATTCTGTATAGTAATGTCCTTTATCTCCACTCTGCCCTTGATCTGAATGACGTTAGACCGGAGGAGTCAGTACTCCACCTGCTTGAATTTTGCTACTAGACCTCTTGCCCTTTCCCTCTTTCTGGGAAAGGTTGCCTTTGATGACAGCATTCCCCAGGCCTGCCAGGATTTCAGCAGCCCCAGGTTCCAGGGCAGACTGTTCTGAGCATGACCTGCTGGCATCAAAACTTGTGTGTGACTAAATTCTGATCTGCTCAAAACATTTTCTTACTTTAGCAACAACAGTTGTTGTTGTTGGGCTTCTTCTTTTTTTTAATTTTAATTTAGTGTTTGGGGTATTTAACTACCATGAGTCAAAATGTTAGAAATGTGTTTCTGGTATATCAATCAGCCCCTGTCCCCTCTCTGGAATATTCTATATCAAGTTTGAAGCATATTTCAGGCCTTATTTCTAATAGCTTTGCACTGGCCTAGGATAGGAGACAAAATTTACCACCTGTCGGATTGAAATATCCAGTTGTAAAAATGCCTCTTTCATTGTTTCACCATTACATCATTGAGTTTTATTAGGCATTTCAAAGTACACACATATGACTTCCTTATGATTTGTAAGAACTATTTCTTTTCCTTTCTTTCTTTCTTTTTTTTTTTGAGACAGAGTCTAGCTCTACTGCCCAGGCTAGAGTGCCATGGTGTCAGCCTAGCTCACAGCAACCTCAAACTCCTGGGCTCAAGCAATCCTACTGCTTCAGCTTCCTGAGTAGCTGGGCCTACAGGTGTGCACCACCCCAGCTGGCTAATTTTTTTTCTATTTTTATTAGAGATAGAGTCTCACTCTTGCTCAGGCTGGTCTTGAACTCCTGAGCTCAAATGATCCTCCCACCTTGGCCTCTCAGAGTGCTAGGATTACAAGCATGAGTCACTGCGCCTGGCCTGTAAGAACTATTAACCAGAAAAGTACCCCACTGGTATGGTATTTTTTGATGATAGGTATGTTGGGTCCCTAGGGGTAGTGATGGAAGGCAGTTGGGTGTTATGTCTTTTTGAATATCTATTCATTTAAAGCAGAAGCTGCAAGCTCAAAAGCCAATAGAGTGGGATTGGGTTGCAGGTGGGAGTTATGGTGTGGGGACAATATGATCAGATATTATATGAGTGGAGGTAGTAAGCTTTGTTTCATAGCAGCATTACTGCATTCCAAAACAAATCCTTTTTGACACCTCTGTTCTTTTCATTTTATTACACTTACTTTTTCCTTATGGATATCATAATTTGTAGAATGGTTTGTTTTATAACGGTGTTCTGAAATGAATGCCTACAACAGAGACATACTTTGCATATATTAAAACTTGTAGGAATAATTTTTATTTCCACAAAGAAATATACTCTTGCCCCATTTTTCACAAAATCTATGGGGAAGTCTACCTTTTATTTTTCCATTTTTGATATAGATATGAATGCAAGCAGATA
Organism: Varecia variegata; assembly: GCA_028533085.1. Lineage (NCBI taxonomy): Eukaryota > Metazoa > Chordata > Mammalia > Primates > Lemuridae > Varecia > Varecia variegata. Next base: position 74,505,675 of record CM052441.1, read on the forward strand.
TTTCTGTATTCTAAGAAAAATCAGCGTGCAAATAGAATGATGAATGGCGATCCACACAGGTTGTATGTGAGAGAGAAAACAGAAAATGGTGGCTACTAAGTTACACTGGAAAGTGAAGGCAGCGTATAAAGAAGACTTTGTCACTCAGCTCTACCTGTGTGTTGTGTGGGAATGTCATAATATAGGCCAACTTTTGACAGATCTTCTAATTTTCCACAAAAAGTTGGATATTGGATAAAAATTTTCTGATTTCCAAGTAGTGGCAACCAAGTCAATTTATAAGCGAATGTGTGGGTCACACAAAGCACGCTGTGGCGATAATTGGCTTGAGGGCTGTCACTGGGGGTCTGGACTTTAGAGGATGTATCCGTGTTTGAATCTGGAGAGCTGTGAAATATAATAAGATTATGGATTTTGGCTTTTTATATGATTATGATGTATATAATTATAAACAGCAAACATCGAGCAGGTGTAACCATGGACGATTTTCTGGAGAGAGAATGGGACTCAAACAGGGAAGTAACATCCCAAGAAGGACTTGCGTAGGAAAAATCCAGTGTGGCATATACAGATGGAAATAAATGGAATGAGGCCCCTGTCTGGAACACAGCAGAGACTCTTCTCTCAGGAACATCTGCCAAGGGTTATTTCACCTGTTTTGTACTGATGAGGAACTAAAAATTGATATTAGATCGGTTGAAATCTACTTTCTCCAGATAATTACGTATGTATAGTATGTGTACAGGGGTCAGGAGAGCCAGGCTGGTGCAGCTGAGATGTTGCTCAAAAACTGAATTTAAGCATGAGCTGAAGTTGGGAGTGGATCAGTAAGAGACCTTCTAACGAAGTGGCCTCCTGTGGCCGTCCTGAGTTGAGTCCAGGACAGTGCTTCAAATCATTTCTTTTCCTCAAGCATAGCTAAGTGGTGGACTTCTGCCTGGCTGAACTGGGAGATCCTATTTTTGCCACATCCTGATTAGCAGAAATTGCCAAGGCAAGAAATGGAGTTAGAGTGTGAGGATTAGAGAGAAGGAGAACCAAAACGATCCTGGATCAAATTGGAATGGGATTTCTTTTTTGTTTTTTTATTTTTTTTGAGACAGAGTCTCACTCTGTTGCCTGGGCTAGAGTGCCATGGCATCACCCTAGCTCACAGCAACCTCACACTCCTGGGCTTAAGTGATCCTCCTGCCTCAGCCTCCCGAGTAGCTGGGACTACAGGCATGTGCCACCATGCCCGGCTAATTTTTCTATATATATTTTTAGCTGTCCATATAATTTCTTTCTATTTTTAGTAGAGATGGGGTCTCGCTCTTGCTCAGGCTGGTCTCGAACCCCTGAGCTCAAACAATCCACCCGCCTCAGTCTCCCAGAGTGCTAGGATTAGGCGTGAGCCACCGCGCCCGGCCCAGTAGTTAATTTTCTTAACACATTTTTTGACTCCCTATAATGTCTTTAAAATTTTTTTTTTCCTTTCAATTCATTTACAAACCCACCGCATAATGTCTTGAATATTGGTGGTCCTGGACCACTGATTTTGTTCTGGGCCTTTGATCTTTATCTTTATTTCTAACCGTGATGACCTGGCTTTTGGAAAGGATTAGGTAAAACTTTTCCGCCTGATTATTCCACTTCTCAGCATCAAAGCCTAAAGATGCAATCAAAGCAGAAAAACAGCAGCCTTTATTTCTTTGAGAGAACATTTGCACTTCTGAAGACAGCAGACTAGAGCGTATCAAGTTCCTAGCTCCTATGCTCAGCTCAGGAACATTCCTTCTGAACTTACTTATATATATATTCAATGAAATCATTAAAATAATAGTAGGGCAAACCAAACATCCTATAAGAGCACTGACTTAAAGAGGATAAATATAACATTTATAATATATGGTCCTGCTTGATGATATTTAAAAAATGTTTTAAAAAACACAAAAAAAGTATCACTGATTGTTATGGACTGAATTGTGTTCTCCCAAAATTCATGTATTCAATCTCTAACCTCCAATGCAAATACATTTGGAGACAGGGCCTTTAAAGAGGTCATTAAGATTAAATAAGGTCATAAAGGTGGGGCTCTAATCCAATAGTACTGGTATTTTTATAAGAAGAGGAAGAGATACCAGGGTTGTGTGCACAGAGAAAAGACGGTGTGAAGACACAGGGAGAAGGGGGCCATCTGTAAGCCAAGGAGAGAGGCCTCAGGAGAAACCAAACCTGCTGGCATATTGATCTTGAACTTCTAACCTCTAGAACTGTGAGAAAATAAATTTCTGGGTTTTTTTTGTTTTGAGACAGAGTCTTGCTGTGTTGCCCGGGCTAGAGTGCTGTGGTGTCAGCCTAGCTCACAGCAACCTCCAACTTCTGGGCTCAAGCAATCCTCCTGCCTCAGCCTCCCCAATAGCTGGGACTAGAGGCACACCATGATGCCCAGCTAATTTTTCTATTTTTAGTAGAGGCAGGGTCTCGCTCTTGCTCAGGCTGGTCTTGAACTCCTGACCTGAAGTGATCCTCCTGTCTCAGCCTCCCAGAATGCTAGGATTACAGGCGTGAGCCACCACGCCCGGCCTAAATTTCTGTTTTTCCAGCCACTCGGTCTGTGGTGTTTTGCTATGGAGTTCTAGTCAACTAGTACACTGATTATGTTTTCTTTTTGCTCTGAGTTCTAGGAAATTCATAAGCAAATGTGAAGTTTGTAGTAACCATGTTGATTCAAACAGTACTCGTATTTTTAGTCTTTCTTTTGTGACTCAGATTTTTTTTCTAGTTCAATTTTATTAGCTTGTTATTTACTTTACTTTTATTTTTTTTTTTTTTACTGCCTCAAAGTCTTTGTAGGAAAGAGGCAGGGTACAAAGAAATAAATAACAGTTCAAATGAATTCTTTATAGTTACAGGTTCTTCTTCTATTTTATGAGAGCAATGTCTCAGTCTCCTGTGCTGGTCCCTTTCATTTCCTAGACTCTTTAATGTTCGAGTGCTGCAGGGCTCAACCCTCAGACCTTAACTCCCTACATGACCTTAGCCAGTCTCATAGTTTTAAACACCAGATATCTATCTGTCTATCTATCTATCTATCATCTATCTTTAGCCCAAACCTCTCCCCTGAACTGCTCACACCAATATCCAACTGGCTATTCAATATCTAATAGGCATATCGTGTTTAACATGTCCAAACTCCAAATTCTTCCCTCCCACAGTCTTGGTAAATGCTATCTTGATCTTCTCCAGTTCTATTCTTCTAGCTGCTTGGGCCCCAAACCTTGGAGTCATCCTTGACTTTCTTTTATCTTATCTCTAATTTCCAATCTGTTAGTAAGCTCTGTTGGCTCTTTTATAAAAATATACTTAAAAACTGATCATTTGTAATAGCTTCCTCACCACACAGGTGGAAGCCACTATCACCTCTCCCTTGGATTATCACCCACTAATGATTTTTCTACTTTTGCATTTCCCCCTTGTTGTCTATTCACCACAGCAGCCAGAGTATTCTATTAAAATATGTCATTCAGTTACTTCTCTGCTCAAGACCCTTCAGGAGTTTTCCATCTGCCTTAAATTAAAAGGTAATCCTTGTACTGATCAATAAGGCATGATAAGATCTAGGTTTACCTCTCTGACCTCAAGCATTTTCCGTTGGCTCACTTGGTTCCAGCCACACTGGCCTGTGCTTGCTGTTTTTTCTGCCTGGAACAGAATATCCTCTTCTCCAGGATGTCTTCAAAACTTACTCTCATTTACAAGTCTCTTTATCATTTTATTAATCAATACAACTTTACTAGAGATATTTACCCTGTGGTGTGCTGGTAAATGTTTAACAACCAGCTCTCTGGGGGAAAAAAACATATGTTTGTATGTACACTGTAACACAATCTTAAATTTAATCTGCATTGTTGACATTTTATTTATCATTTTCTTAAGTTTAGAGTGACCAGCAATAAACAATAAACTAAGCCCTGATTTTTTACATTTGCTGAATTTTCTGGTATAAATACTCCTATCATAGCCACTTTCAAGCTACTAAAAGGACGTTGCTCCAGAAACATTTCTTTTTTAAACTTAATTTTTTTAAAATATGGGAAATTTAAAAAATGTACAAAATCAGACAGAATAGGATAATAAACCCCCGAAAGCCATCATCCAACTTTGATAGTTATCAGCTCCTGCCCAGTTTGTTTTCATCTATACTCCCTTCCCCAATTAGATTATTTTGAAGCAAATCCAAATCATCATTTATCTCTAAAGAATAAAGAAAAAGGCACATTTTTCTTGGAAATTTGTCATTGTCCCTTTTTGGCCTAGTGTTTGTTGGTCAGTGACTTAATGTTTCTGAAACAAAGTTTCTTCATCTGAAAAATGGATATACCAGTTTTTCACAGATTTGTTTGAGTATTAAATAAGACAATATACACAAAACACTTTGTTGAACCACAAAGCACTACATAAAGTTTGGGTTTTCAACTCATATGTCATTACCCACATTGTGCTATTGACACAATTAAAGACTCTACATCAAAGCCGGGTTTGGTTGAGTACCTGCAAGCATGACTTGCTTTTTCTCAACAATGTGGTTTCCCAAGTAACATCAAGCTTCATAAATACAAATATGCCTGAGTCCTTTTTTTGTTTTGAGACAGAGTCTTGCTCTTGCACGCTGGCTAGAGTGCAGTGGCATCATTGTAGCTCATGTAACCTCAAACTCCTGGGTTCTGGAGGAGCTGGGAAAACAGGCATAAACCACCATGCCCGGCTAATTTTTCTATTTGTGGTAAAGACAGGGTCTTGCTTTTGCTCAGGCTGGCCTTGAAGTCCTGAGCTCAAGCAATCCTTCTGCCTCAGCCTCCCAAAGTGCTAGGGATTACAGTCGTGAGCCACCACACCCGCCTGGCCAATGCCTGAGTTCTTGAAGAGTGTCCGCAGTCACAAGGTACATATAAGGCCTTGCAAGACTGTAAAGTCTTAAGAGAAAACAAAGTAAGTATTATTTTATATCGTAGTAAAAAGGAACTGTTGAACATCATATATATTTACAAGAATCTATCACAACTTGAGGAATATGAGCATTTCTAGATTTCTAGATGCGTGTAGCCATGTGAAAGGGTGAGAGAAGGAACAAGGTGAGGTGACAAGATTCCTGTGGCACGTCTTAGTGCAGCCTCAGTTGTACGCTACCATAAATATAAAACCTTCCTTTAAATAATAATAATAAACAAATGAAAATAAACAACAATTATAACAATGATAGCAACATACATTTACACAGTTCTTCATACGTGTCAGGCACTGATCTAGGTACTTAACATATATTAACTCAATCCTCACAACAGCCCTATGAGGTAGGCACAATTATTATGTGCACCTGGGATATGGGGGCACAGAGACACAGAGAGGTTAAGAAATTTGCCAACATTACACAACTAGTAGAGGGAGATCCGTGATTTAAACTCAAGTGTTCAGCTTCGGAGTCTGTGCTTCTACCACTGTGCCGTCTCACCTATCAAAAGAAAAAGGAATCATTCATGTTTGCTGAACATCTAGCTATTCAAGTGTTCCCTTTATAACTCTTATTTGTGAAAAAATATCCATGAAATCAAATGGTTTGGTCAGCTGGTCATATTTTCTCCTATGACACACCTAAATATAAATCCATACTTGCTAAAATAAGAAATACACTTATCTGCATTCCATTCCAGTTGATCCCATGTACTATGATCTTGGACACATTGGGCTATGGAGTAGACTGCAGCAAGATTGAAATAAATAATTAAGATATCAAGATTTGAACTTATGGCAAATATTTTGCAGAGTTAGGCCTATGGACACTGTGGGCATATTCCTTTGTTCTTAGAGACATGTAGATGAGAACTTTGAAATAAACTGCTTAGGTATCAAGGCTTAGAAAACAAGAAACAAAACCTAAGGGTATATATTTGTAAATGGAGAGTATTAGTGATGGATTTTTCCAGGAGTTCTTATTATTTCCTGACACCAGGTGTATGCCCTGAGTAAGATACAATTCTTATTCTTAAGTATCACAGCCCACCAGGCAGGAAAGACCTGTAGATATTTTAAAGCAGTGAGATATGAAGGTTGAAAGAGGTTTTCTTTCTTTTTTTTTTTGACACAGAGTCTCACTCTGTTGCCCGGGTTAGAGTGCCATGGCATCAGCCTCGCTCATAGCAACCTCAAACTCCTGGGCTCAAGCGATCCTCCTGCCTCAGCCTCCAGAGTAGCTGGGACTACAGGCATGTGCCACCATGCCCCGCTAATTTTTTCTATATATATTTAGTTGTCCAGCTAATTTCTTTCTATTTTTTTAGTAGAGATGGGGTCTCACTCTTGCTCAGGCTGGTCTCGAACTCCTGAGCTCAAGCGATCCTCCCACCTCGGCCTCCCAGAGTGCTAGGATTACAGCCACCACGCCCAGCTGAAAGAGGTTCTCTTAAGGTGATAAATTTACAGAGTAAAGAGAGTTCATGCTCTGCCTAGGAGAATCAAAGAAGGCTTATTTATGAGTTTTAGAAAAGCAGAGAGAGAGAGTGGGAGATTGAGAGAGAGACAGAGAGAGAGAGAGAGAGATAACTCTGAAGCTTGGGGAGGAAAGGAAGGGAAAAGCCTAACAGTACCAGACCCTTTTCAACCCTCAAAAATAGTTACTAGCCAATTGTATGGAGGAAGAAAAACATGAAGCTAAGAGATCTATACTAGTTTGTGCAGAACCTGTATTTATTTCTACTTAGATCTTTTTGTCTCCATAGCTCAAGCTCCCTTGACTACCTACACCTGAACACTTTTATACACAAGAGTTGAAGTTGAAGCCAGAACAGTGTTAGCCTAGGATTCGATCAGATCTGGGCCTGTCTCATGGAGAAAGTGGCATGGGAGCACCAAGTCTCTAGTTCCCTGACAGTGAGGCAGTATAATATGATGTTTAGGAAGCAGTGCATTTAGAATGCAAATCACCAGAAAGTAGAGAAGTTATACTTCAGGGCTTTGGGGTCTGGATTTGATTCTGGGTCTGTCACTTGTCAACTGTATGATGTAGGGTAATTAATTTAATTTCTTGATGCCTTTGTTTTTTCAACGGTAAAATGGTGCACCATCTATTCTGGGAGTGGTCATAAGGATTAAATTAGATCCTGTATATGTAGAAGACATTCTGGAAATGAGAAGCCTCACAGGAAAATAACTTGTCATGTGGGAAGAGAAAGTTCACAATGGCAATGTACACAGGCTTGGTTTGAAGACACTTAGCCAGTGTTTGGGGAGAAATTTTCCTTTAGTTCAGGCTCCTTGTATTCAGGATGACATCTCAGGATGAGGGAGTACAGATGGAGAACAAATGAAAACCAAGAGAGCAGAGATGTCTGGGGTACAAGATGGCATGACAGTGGTGCCAGTAGCTACAGAGGATGGAAGCTGTCCTGGGCACACTTGGCCCCTCATGCTAGGCAGGCGGTGCAGATTTCTATGGCCAATGGCAGTGTTGCACACTTTGATGAGGGACAGTAGTGACTTCCTACTAGTAGATGTTGTCTGTTGGCTACAGCTTGGATGTCAAGGGCAGTAGGAGTTGTCGTCACCTTAGTGAGCTAGAATGGAAGAGAGTAGTCAAAAGATTATTCAGAACACGTTCTAATTTGGGGGAGGCTCAGTTTTCCACGGGCAAGCCGGGACAGAACAGGAAAAATCCTCATGCCTCACTGCCATTGTGTTCATTTTTTTTTCCCCTTGGGCTGGTTTGTTCTGGGAAACACAATTTCTATTTAAATAATGGCAGAAGGAAAGGAACTAAGAAAATTCCCCCTAATAATAGAAATGAACAAGGAAGTGCAGATAATATCCAGCATGGGCAAGTGTAATGATCAGTATCCCATAACGAATGACAGCAAGCACGATTTCAAGGTAAAGCATTCTGAGAAGTCAATTTGAATTCAAAAACAGAGATTTTCATTTAATATAATCTCAGTGTATTGTTTTAATACAAGAAAAGTGAAATATTGTCTGTTGTTAGGAAAGTTATTAAAACTATGAAAAAAAGCGTAGTTTTCGTTTACTCAGAAAACTGTGGTATGTTTTTGGGCAACACACTCAAGGAAGACAACAGAGCTGAAAATAAATAAACGAAGGTCAGAAGTAGAAGCATAGTCAAAATTAGGGAATGACTTCTCTTTAAAGGCAGATTTGAGAGACTAGGACACTGGTAGGGAAAAGGCCCAGAAGGAGATAGGATCAAAATTTGTTGCACAATGAAGGGTGTGGATGGGAAGAATGTGGACTTGGTCATCAAATCTTTAAATTTCAGCATTATTAGGTAATCATTAACACTTTAAAAAAGTTTATTTCAGGATAAGTAAAAGAAAGGTCTACTTTAAAAAATGAACAATATACATATGGAATTCATCCTGAAAGAATGAATAGGTTGCAAATTTAAATAGAAAATTTGAAATTCAACAGAGTGTGATAATTAATTTATAATATTCTTCAGTAAACACTTAGGTAGCTGGGATGTTTCTCAAAGCTTTTCACATTAATGTATGCAGAATAATTATTAATAATATGGTCTCTCCTAATTCATAGACAGAATTGGGGTATTTGGTTGAATAGCATTTTTTTAAAAATCTTTTGAGAGAACTGAAATGGTTTGACATTTTACTGTCTTATAAGTCAGTGTCTGAGTTAAGAATATAAGCCCTTTCTGATTTCCATATTAGGCCAACTTCAAGGAACAGTGCCTATAATGAACGGGAATATTGTTGACATTTTGAATTACAATTGTTAACAATACTAACAACAATAGACTTGATCTTTTAGGTAAAATCACCATCTTATGTAAAGGAAAGCAGTCTGCTCTTAGGTAAATCATAAGCATCTTAGTCTGAGAGCAACTTGCTAAATAATTATTAATGTGGTATTTTAGTCTATGAATAAACAGAGAGTTTCACTCACTATTGCTTTAGTATGAGCTTTACATAATAGTAACAGAAACTGAGCCTAATTAGTCTCTTCCAGTAAAAGTATTTGAGAAATTTTCCATTGCCCAATACCTTCCCATAATGGAAAATACACTGCATGAGAGGTATGTGTAAATATTTGATTCGTGTTTTACTGACTTCAGTGTCACAACCTATCAATCATTAACACTTCAAAAAACATATACCTGGTTAGTTGTTTCCAAAGCACATTCACTCTCTGAAGGCTTTTTAGACTCTTAGAACTAGGGAGGTCCCTAGTGAGCACCTCTTCTACTCTTTTAATGTCAAAGGTGACGAAACTGAGACCAAGAATGTTTGAGTGACTTTCATAAAGTCCTCCAACCCTAACAGGCTCCTAACTCAGTTCTCTTTTTAAGATACAATGGAGAATTACTGTTTACCCTTTGTTCTGAAGGAAGTTATATAAAAATACAATAACGTTGTCATAGTTATAGAAATTGAAGTGAAAAAAATCTAGAAAATTATAAGCACAGACATTTGTTTCCAATGCCAATACATATGTGGGCACTTCATAAAATAAAATGATAGCCTCTAGAAAAAGAATTGTGAGACTATTAGCTTGACATTGTACTATGATGACATTAAATAAAGGTTGCCAACCTAGTGCCTAGTATATGGGGCATATGAAAGTGTTAGTTAATTGCTTTTATCTGCAGGTAGAAAAAAAAAAATGAAAAAAAAAAGAAATAGAAAGTGTTAGTTAAATTTGATTGGGATTTAAAAAAAAATCAAAATTCTAGATAGGAAAATGCCTGGATTAGTCAATTGTCACTCTGTATCTTTAGAAAGTATAAATCTATCTACAGGATGACAAAATAATTTAGTCTGAAAGAAAATCAGTCACGCCAAGTATTGGGTGTAGTGTAGACTAAGCTACCACTTTCTAGGCATTTAGGTCTCTAACTGATGGAGGTGACAGTGAGGGGAGCGCCTAGGTGTGAGCAGCATTCCTTAGTGGAGTCAGGCATTTTGACTTTTTTTTTTTTTTTTTTTTGAGACAGAGTCTTGCTCTGTTGCCCGGGCTAGAGTGAGTGCCGTGGCGTCAGCCTAGCTCACAGCAACCTCACACTCCTGGGCTTAAGCAATCCTGCCTTAGCCTCCCAAGTAGCTGGGACTACAGGCATGTGCCACCATGCCTGGTTAATTTTTTTCTGTATATATTTTTAGCTGTCCAGATCATTTCTTTCTATTTTTAGTAGAGACGGGGTCTCGCTCTTGCTCAGGCTGGTCTCCAGCTCCTGACCTCTAGCAATCCTCCTGCCTCGGCCTCCCAGAGTGCTAGGATTACAAGCGTGAGCCACCGCGCCCGACCTTGACTTTTGAATAAACACTTACATTCGAGGTTTTATATGTGTGTGTGTGTGTGTGTGTGTGTGTATTTAGGTGGAGAGGCAGTATGATGAAATGCGTAGAGGTTCAGGCACGCTAAACAATTCTGTTGGAAACTTGTGCTCAGGATAAAGCCTATAGAAGAACTCCTCAACTAACTCAATCGGAGAAGCCGGCAACAATGTCCTGGGAGCCTCATCTAGTAGCAAAGTAACTATTTATTCCTTCTCTGCTTTGATGAAGCGATTCTATAAAATAGCTTCCGAACTCCCTGTTCTTTGGCCAGGGCCAAAGCTGATGGCGCCTCCTCATGTTTTCAGTCTCTTAGAAGCAGAGGCGATGTTGGGTGACAGACGATAGCCCAAGCTCCAAGGAGGGGCTGCAGGAGGAAGAGGTTCTACCGAGTCTGGGGGGCAGAGTGGTATGTTCAGGGAGAGCTGCTGACAGCCTCACTCTCTTCTGTGACATCACCTAAGAACCATCCAGCCAAAATGGAAGAAAATGGAGGTAAAATGAACATAGGAAGAGAGTTTATTTGGCCCAAGTTTGAGGACTACAACCAGGGAGTATAGATTCCAGTTGCCCTGAATATAAGCTCCAAGTAGCAGTAGTTATGAGTTTTTAAAGGCATAAAGAAAAGGCAGTTTCTAAGTTGTTTACCAAGAATTTACATGAAAATAACATAAGGTATCGATTACCTGTACATTGTTCTTTGTATCACAAATTTCATAATGTGAAGATAATGGGTGAGGCAGTTAGGAACAAAATGCCTTTAAACAATTGTCCCCAGGCATGGGTAGGGGAGAAAGTGACTGAAGTCCCACGCTCATATCTCTCTGGACCTGATAAATTCTGCATACCTGACATAGCTCAGACTGCTCTGAGCTACTTTTCTTTTCTCAAAACTGTGATCCAGCCGGTGCTATTAGTGGGGATGGTGTGGCTTACTCCCTTATATAACAGAAAATTAAAAAACTTCTAGTATAGAGTTGGACATAAGCCTGTTATCTTTCAATAACTAAATTATTAGTTAAGTAGAAATTAGTTGACAGCAGAAAGAAGAGCGAGATTCAAGACAGGTGTCTATAGAAAAATGATAAGGAAAAGTTTTGCGTTGTGGGGTTGTTTACCGCCCCCACCCCAGCGCCAAACCAATTCAGAAAAATTAAAAATATTTTAGTTTGTATTTAAATTTTCCTTATGCATAATGCTAATAGCTTTACTGGGTCCCATGATAAGAAAAAATACATATTATTTTGGGTATTTTATTTACCTTGTATGGTAAATTTTAAAAAATTGGCACTGAAAATACATTAAAATATGAACATATTTGAGAAGTAGCATAGGAGAGGAAAACTCAGTGCTTTGGAAATAGGCTGGGTGGAGAGGCAGCATGGGGCAGTGTGGAATGCTCCGTTTCACTTTCTATTAAGGAAGATGACAATCTTGTTCTTTTCCTCATTCACATACATGCTTCTCTGATGTTTCACATATTCCCTAAAAAGGGTAATATTAACTCTTTTTAGTTCAATCAATAATTTGTGTTTATATTATTATGCGACAACTAATTATTTATAGCTAAGCTACATAGTGGCTTATACTTGTTCAACTTCTTATATTTCCTAGAGTTAGTATTGTCCAGCATTAGTGGGCCTTTTTAATAGGCCATTTAAAGTACTTTATAGTGTTTTGTTTTGTTCTGTTGTTTACTAGATTCAACCACTAATTCACCCTCAAACTCTATCTATAGACTAAAAAATCTCTGAATAGGCTCACACATCAGATATTCATTATTTTCTCCTGGGGGATACACTTTCTTTTGTCTTCTTGATCTAGTTTGGAATGGTTGCTTTATAGGAATTTTGACTAACCATAATCTTAGATTTTTATTCACCATTATTCCAGATTTTTTTTCTCTTCTCTCTTTTTTCTTTTCCTTTTGTGTCTTCTTTCTTCTCTTTTATTTTGGCTCTCCTATTCTCTGCTGTCTTTGTGGGTTTATTCATTTAAATTTCATAACTGTCATTTTGTAGGTACAGTCATCCTCTGTATCTGTTGACAGTTGGTTCCAGGCCCTCTGCAGAAAATAAAATCCAAGTTCCTTATAGAAAATGGCATTGTGTTTGCAAATAACCTACTCACACCCTCCTGTATACTTTAAATCATCTCTAGATTACTTATAATATCTAATACAATGTAAATGCTATGCAGCTAGTTATTATATTTCAATTTTTTATGGTTGTGTTGCTATTCTTTATTATTCCCCCACCAAATATTTTGCAGTTGGTTGAATCTGCAAATGTGGAATCTGGGGATACAGAGGGCTGACTGTAGTTGAGGTAGAAATGAAGATAAAAATGTGGATTCAATATGCTATTAACTGGACCAAATTTGTTAACTTTACATAGATTTGGCTTGAAATACCCTAGAAAGTTGTGCTTTTGACTTATGCCTAACATACTTACTCCTCCATATCATGTTCAGTAAATAACGATGAAATCATGGGAGATTTAGGTATAAGCTAAATTGTAGTTTTTCAAACAAATCTGAATTGCTGATTCTCTAATATAGGAACATAAGATGTCCAGTTGTCCTCTCTGTACATGGTAAGTCTTTTTTAAGATTTATTTTTCCCTAGTGCAACAAAAAGTTATTTAGGACATTGTGAAATAACATAATGAGATAGTAATGTTCTATATTAGCACAATGCCTCCTATCCAGAAGGTTTGCCAAGTACTTTGTAACTTGGAGAAGAGACTGTTTTGTTCTTAATTTAAAAGCACTTCATTCTGAGATGAAATATTATTATTTTATGAGACAAAGCTACACAAAATAATATTTTAATGAAAGAAGTATTCCTTTATGAAAGGAGCTATGAAAATCAGATAACTATTGCTCACAAAAATTTTTAATTTTTATTTTTTAAAAATTTTTTTGTAGAGATGGGGGTCTCGATAGATTGCTGAGGCTGGTCTTGAACTCCTGGTCTCAAGCGATCCTCCTGCCTTGGCTTCCCAAAGTGCTAGGATTACAGGTGTGAGCCACCAAGAACTACCATTAGCTGACAAAAATTTTCAATGATCTTAGATCACTAGGCTCTTTCAGTTTCTTGTACAATGGCATCTAAATTCTACTGGACAACTTACTGGATTCTCTACCTTGAGATATGCATAAGTGCTATCACTTAATTATCAGGAACATATCTTACAGCATTCTCTCACCTGAAATCAGCATCTATAAACTAACTCAAAAGGGAGTTCCATGAAGACTGCCCAAAGGTTATAGGCATAAATAAATAAAAGGTCTTGATGTGAAAATTATTGAAATATTTATAATATGTAGTTTCCAAAATAATAGAAATCTTGAGATTGTGCCAAGAATATTCTAAAAAATGGTTAGGAGGCTAAGGGTCATTTTCACTTCTTCTGACCATTACAAATTAACAGGGAAACAGATTTAAGAGCAATATGAAGATTGTATTTACCTGGACAGTAAATGTTGCTAGAGATAATTTTTCATTTCTAGTAAGAGATTCAAAATAATTATTTTATAGACATTTTCCTAACTTTTAAAAATTCCAAATTAATTCCAGGAACATAGAGCCAAGTAAGTAAGGTAGCAAAACTAGATATTCTATTTTGTAGACTACCATTTAATTTCTAAATATAGTGACACTGCATATTTGGCAGTCAGACTTCTGGCAACCCAACCCAGACCTGCAGCTGAGAACCTGAACATAAATAAAAAAAGCCTCTGAGTGGTCACAATAGATGTCAAAAAAGCCAGTACTTTATTTGTGGCAGAGACATGCCAGCCCTCACATTTAGCACATATTCCATTCTACAACTGATTATAAAAACAGAAAGGCAGCTATTGTTAGGCACACTGACAACAGAGTCTTTATTATTTTAGAAAGATTTCCAAAAATGAGCAAACAAACTTGTTTTGTTATTAACTGCTAATAAATGAGAAAGTCATTCTTGTTGAACTTCACTTTGTTCAACTATACTGAATTTTTCTTGGGTCACATAAAACCCCCAACTCACATCAACTTAAAAGCCAGAATTAACTGAGAAGCTCAAGGTCATGTTGAAAATGTATTAAAACTCATAGGTATAGAAAATAGTAGTGGCTCACGCCTGTAATCCTAGCACTCTGGGAGGCTGAGGCGGGCAGATCTTTTGAGTTCAGGAGTTTGAGACCAGCGTGAGCAAGAGCGAGACCCCATCTCTACTAAACAAAATAGAAAGAAATTAGCTGGACAACTTAAAATATATAGAAAAAGTTATCCGGGCCTGCTGGTGCATGCCTATAGTCCCAGCTACTTGGGAGGCTGAGGCAGGAGGATTGCCTGAGCCCAGGAGTTTGAGGTTGCTGTGAGCTAGGCTGATGCCATGGCACTCTAGCCCAGGCAGCAGAGTGAGACGCTGTCTCAAAAAAAAAAAAAAAGAAAATAGTATGGAGAATGCCTTACATAATTGATGGCAAATTTATTCACTCAACAAACATTTTATTGGGAGCATACTATGTGCTAGGTGCTGTTCTACTGAAGTGGATACATTAATGAACAAAATTCTTGACCTTGTGAAACTTACATTCTAACAGAAAGAGGCAGAAAATAAACACGATAAATTAATAACATGATGTGTCAGAAGCCTTTAGGTATTATGGAGAAAATTAAAAACAGCAGGGAAAAGGGCGTTAGATAAGGCTCCGGGGGTGCGAGCGTGCTTGGTGTGTTTGAGAAACAGTGAGAAGGCCCCCTTGCTGGGCCAAGTGAGGGGAGGCGGTACTGTCAGTGAGGCGAGAGGGGGAGTGCGGATCTCGTGCACTTTGCGGGCCACTGTCAGGACTCCTGCTTTTACTTGGAGTGTGATGAGGAGGCCATGGTGGCTTTTGAGATGACCTGACTTATATTTCAGAAGGATCACTATGGCTGCTGTGTGGAGAACAGATGATAGGGAGTCTAGGGCAGAAAGAAAACACTGTTGGCAAGCAATTGCAGTAATTCAGGTGAAAGTTTGTAGAACTTCCACATATATTAAGTGTTTCATTAAAAACATAATTCTCTGACCTCTCCCTGAGTTAACTGACTATGCGCTGTTGCTGAGTCTTGACAAGTTGTTGCTCATGTAGCCTGATCATACCTTTAACAAAATTAAAGGAAATATTGCTTTTGATTAAAAGGTACCAGTTAAAAAAAAAACCATAATTCTCTACATCTCTTATAGTATTGAAGTAATCACCACACATTCTTATTTCTTATACAAAGCTTGAGATTCTTATACGAAAGTGTTGGCCCTGCACATGGCATTTTCCAGGGAAGCTACCCATGCCCAGACCTTGCATCGACTCAACTGTTCTGGATGAAGGGACCTTGTCTTTTCCCCCACTCCAGCCTGCTCTTGGTTGACTGGAGGGAAACTGGACTCAAGGACAGCCATCCACAGCAGCTAATCCTCCAAGGAGTGGGCCTGGGACAGAAGGCTCCATCCATATAGTTTTCAGCTGATTCAATCTGATTCTTCTAAAAAATTTAACTGCGAAGAATAAAAAGAAAACTAATTGATAACAGAAAGAGAAGGGGATAGACAGGAGCAGATAGGTTAACAGTGGAATGTCAGAGTGAAGAAGATTCATAAAGTCCTGCTTCTCAGGTGCCTAGGGAAGTTTAGGAATATGAATGGCCTTCTAGTTTCTGGCTCTATGAAGCTGATTCTAAGTAATTTCTGCTTTTCCTGGGTTTCCGTGTGTGTGTAAACTTGTATTACTTCAGTTAAATTGAATTAATCTCTATTTCTTACAAACAAAAGAGCCTGACAGAAATTATAATCACTAGTGTAACAGTCTTCTTGCATTCATAATCATCTGCCCGTGACTTTAGGCTATCACACACTGAAAAAGATTTTCACCGTCTACATCATTCGTGTGTAGTGGAAAAGAACACAGAGCGAAGAGCCAGACTGCCTGAGCTTAAGTGCCACCTCCGTTCCTTACCAGTTATGTGATCTTGGGCAAGTGATTTAACTTGTCTTTCTGTTTCTGTATCTATATATAAAAAAGACAAAATACTGTGTAGAGTTGTTGAGAAGATTAAGTGGGTGAACACTGAAAGCTCTCAGATAATACCTGGTACATAGTAAAGACTCCATAGGCATCGTCATTTGATGATGAAACAAACCAGGTAGTAAAAAATTCTCTAGGTTTATGTCGCTCAATTTCTTTCTGCAGATGCTCAATCTCCTTCTTATGATGACCAATCTCATCTTCATGGTGTTTTTTCAAGGCTGCCAGTGGTTCTCTAGTCTTCGCCCGGAAATATCGATCCTCTTCTGCCTGCTCTCTTTTTCTGAAGGCCCCACCAGCTTCCCAGATCGAGCCCGAGCCCGGGCTCCTCAAAATGCTAAAAACTGATGATGACTAAGTGCACACAGTTCCCCATAGAATGGCACATATCATTGCCCACTTCTATGTAGACATAGTTCTGGTTTAATTAATATTTGTCTGTGTGCCACTAACAGATTCTAATAAATTGTCATGAGTGAAACAAACAAACAAAAAAATTCTCTAGGTGACTACTATCAGGGGTTGGTTAACTGCTAATAGTTAGGACAGGGGTATTTACCATTTAATTACTTTGATTCCTTCAAAATAGACAATTTCCACTCTGGGAGGCCGAGGCGGGAGGATCACTTGAGCTCAGGAGTTCAAGACCAGCCTGAGCAAGAGCGAGACCCCCATCTCTCCTAAGAATAGAAAGAAATGATTTGGACAGCTAAAAATATATATAGAAAAAAATTAGCCGGGCATGGTGGCACATGCCTCTAGTCCCAGGTTTTCGGAAGGCTGAGGCAGGAGGATGGCTTGAGCCCAGGAGTTTGAGGTTGCTGTGAGCTAGGCTGACACCATGGCACTCTAGCCCTGGCGACGGAGCAAGACTCTGTCTCAAAAACATAAATAAAGTAAATAAAATAAAATAGACAATTTCCATACCCTATTGGCATGTTTCATAAAGGTCCCTGTACATTTTGTGAACTGCAGAGAAACAGGTGTCTAGGGAAAGGGAAAACAGGCAGTCATAGCTTTTGAGTACCTGTTCTATACAGGAAGGACATTGTGTTTGGTGCCAGGGAAAGTGATACTGACATTTAAGGAACTCAGAACTTACTCATGACTAGAATCTAAGCTCCATAAGTGCTTAGAGGTCTTTTTTAGGGGATGAGGGGACCTATGTCTGTATTTTTTTTTTAACCAATATATACCAACCAGCACCTGGAATATAGTAGACATTCCATAAATATTTTTTGAATTAGTGAATAAATGTCGAATAAATGAAAAGTAAGCACAATGACCAAAAGGCAGCCAGAGGATTTCAAAGCTGGAAGAGAGACATAAATAAAGGGCTATGAAAACACACGGGTAATAAATTCTGACCACTTTGGACCACGTGCATGGAGAGGAATGATTCAACATTTTAATTGGACCTGGAAGAAAAGTAGTTTTGACAAGTGGTGCAGTGGGGTGGGGCTTAAAGGGAGAGCTATTTTAGCAGAGGGAATTGCAAAGGATTAGAGATGTGAGTGTCTGGAGAACAGAAAGTAGTCTGGAGAGATTAGGATTGAGGGAAGGGGGTGGAGGACAAGAGCGGTAGTAAGGCAGTGACAGGAGATGCCACTGGAGAGGTTGTTTGGAACAAGAATGTAAAATGACCTCCTGCCCCATACTTCAGACTTTATCCTATAGGCATGAAATCAAAACAAAAATAATTTCTTTAGAATTACATATGTATATATATACTCATAATATTTAAACAATGTCAAACATTCTTTAGTACAATGTAGACCCAATGATCTCTGAGATTTTATTTATTTATTTATTTATTTATTTATTTACTGAAACAGAGTCTCACTCTGTTTTCTGGGCTAGAGTGCCATGGCATCAGTCTAGCTCACAGCAATCTCAAACTCCTGGGCTCAAGCAACCCTCCTGCCTCAGCCTCCCGAGTAGCTGGGACTACAGGCATGTGCCACCATGCTCAGCTGATTTTTTCTATATATTTTTAGTTGTCTGGCTAATTTCTTTCTATTTTTTTAGTAGAGACGGGGTCTCGCTCTTGCTCAGGCTGGTCTCCAACTCCTGAGCTCAAGCCATCCTCCCGTCTCGGCCTCCCAGAGTGCTAAGATTACAGGCTTGAGCCACCTCGCCCGGCCTCATTGTTTTTCTTAAAATGGATTAACACATGTAAAACCTGATGGAATTTGTGCTCTGTAAACTTCAATTTTTTTCTATCCTAAGTCTTAATCAAATCTTATTCTTGGCTGAACAAGGTTGATCTGGAGCAGAGTCCAGTTTCTCCAGAAATCTCATTTAGTCGTTCCGCGTTGGTTGGCCTCGGGCTGTGTACTTTTGATGCCGAACTTATCTTCTGGCATCTCCACCTGCGCGGCCAGTGTCCTCTGACTCAGATGGCATCGCAGGGTGGATCAGGGCTTTCTGTCCTTGATAAAATGGCTCAAGGCACATGATAACTTTGTTGTTGCTGGTGGAGAAACCCTTAATTGTGTACATCGTGCTCCTGAACACATGTAGCTAATAAATGAGAAAACTTTTTTAAGAAGAGAAGTTTCTTTGGCAAAGAACAGATATCAGGGTAAAGTTCCTATGGAGGTTTGTTCAACCTAGAGGATTGATATTTTCTGTTTCTTTCTCATCATCTACCTTCCCTCCTTCACTCTGCTTTGATTTCCTGGGAGGCTGACCTTTTAAAAAAAAATTATTTAAATTTTTTATAATTGTATTTAAATTTTTTTTAAATTTTTAATTATTATGGATACATAACGGTTGTATATCTTCACAGGGTACATGTGATGTTTTGATACAGACATACAGTGTGAATTAATCAAATCAGGGTAATTGGGATATCTATCACCTCAGGCATTTATCATTTCTTCTTGTTAGGAAACATTCTAATTCTATTCTTTTAGTTATTTTAAAGTATACCCTAACTTGTTGATTACAGTCACTTTGTTGTGCTATCAAACATTGTTCATTTATCTAATTATCTAACTCTATTTTTGCACCCATTAACCATCCCCACTTTATCTTCCCCTCCCCAATACCCTTCCTGGCCTCGGGTCACCCTCAATCTACTCTCTGTCTCCATGAGATCAATTGTTTTTAATATTTAGCTCTAGGAAGCTGAACTCTACCAAAGACTCTCTCATCAGGTTTCAGGTTGGGCTTTGCCCATAGGAGGCACCTGCGGAGATCTGATGAGAGGAGAATGGGTTTTGGGTATTTCTTCCTCTGGCTTCTTTTTGCTCAGTTGCCACTGATGGGCTTTTTCCCTCTGCTAGAGGTCACAGCTTGAGGGGCAGCCCTCTGTTACAACTATAGCATTTCTCTCTGGGCTCTAGCAACCCTTCCTGACCCTTCAGACCAAAGGCGGTGGGTGAGGTGGTGATGGCTCTAGTCGTTCTTCCCCTGGGCAGTTGTGCTAGCCTTTGTTGGTTTCTCTTAACACTGCTTACTCCTTTGTAAATAAATGTTTTATTAAACTGTCCTCAATTGTCCCATCTGTTTCCTGCTGGTCCCATGACTGGAGACACAGAGGTTTCTCTACAGAAAGAGCTGAATGGGAAAGTATAAAACTTTTGTACTGAAAATACTTAAAGCTGTTTAAATATCAGAGGTAATTTTGTCTTAAAGTAGCAGAAAAGAGAATTCTCAAATTAACTTATCAGTTTAGCCCATGGTCATTGATACATGAATACTCATGGCTTACATGCATATATTCTGTTTTTTGTCCCCCGGAACAAATGAGTTTATTTGGGTATAGCAGAGGGTTGCAATCTGAGATATACATGCTGTGATGGATCATAGGCATACTCAAGGGGGTGGGGGCAAAGGGGATATGTTTCAAGACATAAGCTGTCTACATAAGCGGCTTCAAAATGAAGTCCATAGGTCACCGAAGCTCATTGCTCAAAGATGGAGACGGCCATTGCTAGGTAGGTGTCCTTGTGCAGGAGGCTAGCTGGAATACTACAATCTGGAGGAAGATCTTGTGAAAAGTCATGTTACTGGTCTATGTGCAGGAAAGTCTTGTACTACTAAATCCTGTTACAGGCATATATTCTAATCAGAATTGGCAGAATTATTTTGAGGAGAGAGTGTTTTATATTAAGTATTAAGTGGCTGTGTATGTACTTATTTCAGAATCCACAACCACTAGGCAAAAGGATAATTTCCTTATAAAGTCTTTTAATTGCAAAGGTAGGAGTTGGATATGATTGGATAAGATACTTCTAGGGAGACACAGGGAATACTGGTTCAGTGTGAATCACGGATACTCAGTGAGAAAGATCACTGGTTAGAGGCAGCATGCAATAGTATTTAGAGCACAGCTTTTATAGTGAGACTTCCTGGGTTTAAATCTGCCTCTACTATTTACTAGTTGAGAGGCTTTGGGTAAGTTACCTAGTATCTCTGTGCCTCAGTGTCCTCATCTTAAAATAAGAAGAATAGGAGTACCTAACTCAAAATATTGTTATAAGGAATAAATGAGTTAATTTGTGTAAAGCACTTAAGATGTGCCTGGTGATAAGTGTTTAATTACTCTATTTTTTTTCAATATGAAGTGGGGGGATGGATTGAGGAAGAGGATTCAATTTCCTTTTATTTATTTTTTTTGAGACAGAGTCTCACTTTGTCGCTCTGGGTAGAGTACAGTGCTGCCATCTTAGCTCACTGAAACCTCCAACTCCTGGGCTCAAGTGGTCCTCCTGCCTCAGCCTCCTGAGTAGCTGGGACTACAGGGATGCACCACAATGCCCAGCTAATTTTTCTATTTTTAATAGAGATGGGGTCTCACTCTTGCTCAGGCTGACCTTGAACTCCTGAGCTCAAGCAATCCTCCCACTTTGGCCTTCCTGAGTTCAGGGATTACAGGCCTGAGACACCATGCCTGGCCTAATTACTCTATCTATTTGTATTATTCTGAAGGTACAGGCAGTTTCTGGGACTGGGACTGATTATTATTACTTACAGCAATAATCTTATTATCTTTCCCCCAATTCCTCTCCTTTCTGTGATGCTGAAATGAGAGCTGGTTAGACAGGCTTACAGATGGGGGTTGGTGGGTTGCACTGTAGGAGAGGAACCCCCAAAATATGAATCTGGAGTTTATTTAGGAAAGAGATATCCCTTTACAGTTTAAAAAAGGGAGAGATACCTTTGCTCCCTAAATAAATTCTCCTTGGGAAGAGAATGTGAAGGATCCTGGATTTTTCCCCTTTAGAATGTAAGTAATTGCCTCTGGGGGAAGAGAAGACAAGTATCTCTAGGTTTACAACTCCTGGAATATCTTTATGGCTTTAGGTCTCGTCTTCTCCTAGAAATATAAACACATACCTCCAGGGAGGTAAATATTTTACTATCTATTCAATAAGCTGTTGAGTTTCAAGGCTGTCCTTTAACCTAAGTCCTAGTAAAATTTTTCCAGAAATCCTTAACTGCACAGAAATATTAAAAATTCAATTTCTAACACCAGGCACATAGCAAGCCTATATAAATGTGAGCTATCAGGATTTTGTGAATGACCAGAAGCCATGAAAATCACATGGTAACTTTAGAGGTTTATTCCTATCTGAGAATTGTTTGATAAACTTACTTGCTTTCCCTGTACATTAATGCTGTTGCTTAATGAAATTCAAACCTTCTGAAAGTTTGTTATAGAATCCAAGATAATTTATAATCATAATCATAACAAATATAAGCTATCACTTTTATGAAGTCCTAGCTAATCACTTTACATAAATGATCTAATTTTAACACAATGGCAATATTATAAGAAAGATACTTAATATCAACATTTTATAGAATAGAAAAAATATAAAGCTCATGGGGATTAAATAACTTGCCCAAGATCACACAACTAGTAAGTGGTAAAGCTAGAATTCCAATTCGTGTTTGTATGACTTCAAAACTCATGCTCCTAACTGATTCAGTTGGAAGCAGAATCTGTTTCTTCAAAGGGAAACTCACAGGAGTCCTCTGTTCTCTCTGCCAGTAGATGCCAGCATCTGGGAATCAGAGAAACTGTGAAAGACAATGCTCTTTTCCTTCTGCATGGCCCCAACCAACACTCAGGTTTTGGTTTTGTGCCCTGAACCCATTCAGGTACATTGTATATCTTTATAGGGTACATGTAATGTACCCTATAAAGGCTCTGGAGGCTTGAATTTGGAGTCAGAAAACCTGACTTTGCTTTCTAGTTCTACCACTTAATGACTGTGTGACCCAAGGCAAGGTGGTTATTTCCTCTGAACTTCTGATCATTAATCTGTAGAATGGGGATAAAAATGCCTGTGTTGCTTTAATCACAGGGCTATTTGTGAGGATCAAATGGGATAATGTATGTTAAGGCACTTTGTAGACTGCAAACCTTACTAGAAGAGTAGCTATTGTTATTTACTTACTAGCAGACATGGATTTTTCCAGACACTGAGTTAGTTGAAGGCAATAAAAAAAAAATGAATAGGACATGATCATTTAGTTTTCTTTTTAAACTACTCAGTAATAAGTTATATATAGTAGACAATGTTAGGCACCTATCAAATAGCCATGTCCTTGTTTTTCTTCAACCTAATCGTGCATTTGTCCAGGATGGCATGTGCTTGACCTCAGGCAATGGATTATAATTTATTCAAGTCAACATGGCTCTCCTGTTCTCTGCTTTTCCAGCCTCCTTTGAAGTTAAAGGTCTATATATATGTAGGTTGGTGTCTTGGTGGGGAACAGACTTTCACTCAGATGGTCAATTTAAAAGATTTTGATGATGAATTCATTTACAGAGATGTGGGCAGGATTGAAGGTATCAATGAAGCCACCAGAGACCAGCCACAGTGAGGGGTTGTCATCACTTCAAGGAGGGAAAAGGCAGGAGATGGAATGTTACCAGAGCCCAGAGACACCTGGAGCCATGGAGGAGGGTACCAAGAGGGAGCCACGGTTATGGGGGGAGATGGCCACTGCCAGAATTGCAGTGCTGAAATGGTACAACAGGGAGGAACAGGGAAGAAATTGCCTGACCTCTCTCAACACTCACCCTCCAGTCTTTGCTCGCATCCTTCATTTGCCCAACCTGACCAGAAGCCATAAGGCAAAGAAGCTCACCAGATGACTTAATTTTAATCAATAAAATGTAGGAAGAAGTCTGTTGTAGGCACTTCTGGGAAAATCTGGCTTTCCTGATGAAAGAGGTCAGGTATGGATGGCAGCTCCCCTTATTCCTCCTTCCCCTCCTTCCATGAATGAGGACATAATGGCCAGAGGGCAGCAATACTCTTGCAGTCAAGAGGCAACAGGCCCGAAGGTGAAAGATAACATGTCAGGGTGTTGGAGCAGAATGACAGGAAGAGCCTGGGTCCCTAGTGGTCTTGCTGAGCAACTGAGTCAGCTCCTGCCATGATTGTCTTCAGACTTCTTGATTTGGAGGTGACTTTTGAGTCTCTATCAGCTGGTCGAATTCCTATGTGAACTAACATAGTCCTTTCATAGATGTTGTTTGCAGTTGGTGTGAGGAGATACAATAAAATCAGTCTTATTGAAAAATAGTCCAAATTAGTGAGAGTAAAGGATGCTCCTGACCGAGGAAGTAAATATTTGGCATCCGGGTTCATAAAGGGAGACTTGCATCCAAATGCCATATCTTTACTGCTTTCGCCATGCTTTTCCCACTTGCAATACCTGCTTCATAATTATCTTCAGTTAGACTGCAGGCTTTGTGATGTTGGGACCAAGCTTGTTGTCTCTGACTGCTTAATCCCTGAGGCTTCATATGGTGCCTAGCAAAGAATAGGTTTCAAATGACTGTTTGCTGACTTAAAGTGTCCAGAACCACTTAAGTTAAACGTTAACCTTTGCTAAGGTCAAGAATTTGCTATATTTTTTTTTTTTAAAGGAATGGGGCCTTGCTCTGTTGTCCAGGTTGGGCTCAAACTCCTGGGGTCTTCCTGTCTCAGCCTTCCATGTAGCTGGGGCTATAGGTGTGCACCACTGCGCCCAACTACTATCATTTTTTTAATGGAAAATTTTCTCAGTCATAGCTTCTCAGGCAAAAATTTCATCTTGCAAGAGCTGAAACATCAGAGATTCTGATTTTTCTACAAGCTATGAATGCTTGAGGACATTCCCTGGGATGTGAGTGAATGAATGGGAGCAGCAATTTGCAGCTAGTTCTGGGTCACAAGATTATATATCTAGAAGTGATATAGGCTGTGCTGGAATGCCCTGCTTATTTAAAAGAATTATGCCTCTATTCCTTCATTTGCCCAGTACTCTAGACAAATACCTTTTACCCCAGCCACAAAGCTAAAAGCAGATCTGCTTAATTAAGGAGGATGCAAACTGGAACACAAACAGCATTTTATTGGGGAAGAAGGTGGGTGGGGGGACCTGCTTTATTGTGAAAACATTTTATTTTTATATATGAGGTGTTATTAATAGTAGTGTTTGGTTACAAAAAAATAAACACCTATGGTAACTGGAATGTTGCTCTCAACAGGCAGAAAAATCACAAAAAATAGCTGTTTTATTTTTTAATGACTTGATTTACTTTTGTTATGAAAACAGCATAATCTAAATGCAATAATTTTTTTTGTCATGTGGCTTCAATTACATATTGAATTAAAAATGATTATGCTGGTAGTTGTGCTATTTTGTTGAATACAGAGATATATAGATAAGGTGCCTGTTAATAGCTTTTTAAAATCAATAACTTGAAGAAAATGGGTCTCCACTGTTGGCTATAATTTTATTTGAACTGATTGGCTTAAATTTCATCTGCTCATTATTATGTGAGATTGATTTTAGATGTGAGCAGAATTTTGAGAGAGCCAGTGTATGTTTTACCATTTTGGTAATTGGATTATGATAACAGTTCTCTGTAATCTGGTCACAAGAAGACAGTGTCCCTTTTCATAATGTTATTTTAACCAAGCCACCCACAAGGAGAAAAACACATTTATACTAATTTGATACCTAAAAAAAAACCCTCTGAATTGCTAGGAAAAGAGTTAGAGAGTATAAACTTGAAGAGAACTGATTTGACTGGAAAACTAGTATGAACTGTTTACATGCTCTGCATGTTTGTTTACCAAACATTTGAAATTAGCACATTAAGAATTGAGAATCTGTGTTGAGACACTAAATCATGAGAGATCAGGAATAGGCTATTTTCACCCCTATAATCTGCATGTTTCCCAGCATCTGGGTAAGGAAAAATATAAGTTTGCAGCAGAATAATGGCCATGATATTTATTATCTCAGTGGGGTGGGGCTGGGGGAAAGGCAAATAAGTAATTAATGAAAAAGGAAAGGGCTGTAAACTCCCAGGTGTCAACCATTTGGTAACTATTTCTTTGATTATTTGTAATCCCCATCCGAATACAAAAGGACATTAGTCCAAAATATCAAGGATGAAAAGACAGGACATGTTGATTTCATGAGCTGTTTTATGCTGCAGTCATTCAGAATGTCAAGATAATTGTTTGTTCTTGACTTATACTTAATAAAGGAGAATTTAAAATCAATACCTTTATGCAGCCTACTGTTACCTGGGATACACTCCCAGCACATGCATAAAAGGGAAACACTGTGTGTGTGTGTGTGTATGTGTGTGTGTTTGTGTGTATGAGAAGTAGGTGGAGGGTGGGTTGAGGTTGTGGGTGAATAGTTCTAATATCAGTTTTACAGCATATGTTTATGACTATAATTGCTTTTATGGGGTTTAGCAACTCCCAGTGGAATCAGCTTAAATTTAATTTATATTAGAAGCTGGGCGCGGTGGCTCACGCCTGTAATCCTAGCACTCTGGGAGGCCGAGGCAGGAGGATCGCTTGAGCTCAGGAGTTCGAGACCATCCTGAGCAAGAGACCGACCCATCTCTACTAAATATAGAAAAATTAGCTGGGTATGGTGGTGCATGCCTGTAGCCCCAGCTACTTGGGAGGCTGAGGCAGGAGGAGCGCTTGAGCCCAGGAATGTGAGGTTGCTGTGAGCTAGGCTGATACCACAGCACTCTAGCCCGGGCAACAGAATGAGACTCTGTCTCAAAAAAAAAAAAAAATTTTATATTAGAATTGCAGAATTCAGAAGGGAGAACCAAATCTCTATGGCTCATAAAAATTGGATACTAGGAAGTTAATATGTTTTCTGAAATACAATGTAAAAGAATGACTCTGTATTTTGGGAAAAAGTGTGATATGATGGTCAATGACCTGAAGGCACTGCCACCTTTCCAACTATTTTCTAATCCTGTCAACTTGCTAATAATTATGGTCTTTTCCCTTGCATTAAAAAATTTAAAATGTTTTAAAATTCCATTTTTAATTTTAAGTGATTTTAGATTCACATGCAGTTGTAAGGAATAATACAGAGAGATCTTGTGTATCCTTTACCCGGTTTCCCCTAATGGTAACATCTTACAAAACTATAGTAAAACATGGCAACTAAGATACTGACATTGACACAGTCAAGATACAGAACATTTCTATCACCACAAGGATCCCTCATGTTGCCTTTTATGTCCACATCCACTTCCCTTTTTTCTTACCCTGTCCCTAACCTCTGACAACTAATCTGTCTCCATTTCCACAGTGTTATCATTTCAAGAATGTTATATGAATGGAATCCGTATGTAACCTTTTGGGATTGACCTTCCCCCTTACTAAGTATTATCTGGAGGTTTGTCCAAATTGTGGCATGTATCACAGGTCCTTTTTAAATTTTTTATTTCAGAGTCGTATGCCATGGTATGGATGTACCAAAGTTTGTTTAATCATTCACTCAGTGAAGAGTATCTGGGTTGTTTCCACTTATAGGCTATAATGAATAAAGTTGCTATAAACATTCATGTATAGATTTTTGTGTGAACATTAGTCTTCATTTCTCTTGGATAAATGCCTAGGAGTACAATTGCTGGGTTGTATAGTAGTTGCATGTTTAACTTTTTAAAAAAACCACCAAACTGCTTCCAGAGTAACTGTACCATTTTACATTCCCAAGAGCAATCTGTGAGTGATACAGTTTCTTCACATCCTTGCTAGCATATGTAGTGTCCCTATTTTTTATTGTAACCATTCTTATAGGTGTATAGTAATATTCCATTGTGGTTTTAATTTGCAATTCTTTCATTGCTAATCATGTTTACCATCTTTTCATGTGCTCATAGCCATCAGTAAAACATCTCATGTCTCAATACCCATTTTCCAACTGGATTGTTTATTTTTTTACTGGTGAGTTTTGAGAGTTATTTTTATATTCTAGATACTAGTCTTTTGTTTGATATGTGGTCTGCAAATATTGGTTTATAGATTTCATTTTTTGTACTGTGTGTGTCTGGTTTTGGTTTCAGGGTAATAATAATACTAGCATTATAAAATGAATTGGAAGGGTTCCTTGCTCTTCTCTTCTCTGTAAGACATTGTGTAGAATCAGTGCTATTTCTTCTTTAAACATTTGGTAAAAATCCTAGTGAAACCATCTCGTCCTGGAGATTTTTTTTATGAGTTTTAAAATTATGAATTCAATTTCCTTAACAGTTATAGGGAGACAGGGAGACTCAAATAATCCATTTCATTGGGTAAGTTTTGTAGTTTGTGGGTTTTTTTTTTTTGGAATTGGTTTATATCATCTAAGTTTTCAAATTTGTGTGTGTAAAGCTGTTTGTATTATTCTTTTTATATCTGCAGTGTCTGTAGTGATATCCTCTATTTTTGATATTGGTAATTTGTGTTTTCTCTCTTTTATTCTTTGTAGGTATTGCTGGAAGTTTGTCAGTTTTATCCAGCTTTTCAAAGAATCAGCTCTTTGTTTCATTGGTTTTCTCTATTGTTCTTCTCTTTTCAATTTCATTGATATCTACTTTTATTTTTATTTACTTCCTTCCACTTTCTTTTGCTCTTCTTTTTCTAAGTTCATGGGGTGTGAGCTTAGATTATTGATTTGAGACTTTTCCTCTTTTCTAACGTATGCATTTCATTCTATAAATTTCCTACTCACTACTGCCTTAACTGGGTACTACAATTTTTTTGATATATTGTATATTCACTTTGATTCTGTTCAAAGTATTTTTAAAATTTCATTGAGACTTCTTCTAATCTCAAAGAAAGTCCATGGATTACTTATAAGTATGTTATTTAGTTTCCAAGTGTTCAGAGATTTTCCTGTTATCTTTCTGTTATTGATTTCTAGTTTGATTGCATTGGGGATGGAGAACACACTATGTATGATTTCAATTATTTTAAATCTGTAGAGGTCTGCTTTATGGTTCAGGATATATATGTCTTGATGTATGTTCCATGGGCACTGGGAAAGAATGTATATTCTTTTGTTGTTGGTTGGAGTTTCTGTAAATGTTGGTTATATTCTGTTGATGATGTCATTAGTTTTTTAATACCTGTGTTAATTTTCCATCTAGTTGTTCTATTAATTATTGAAAGAATGGGTGTTGAAGTCTCCAACTATAATTTGTAAATTTGTCTATTTCTCCTTTCAGTTCTATCAGCTTTTGCTTCCATATTTTTCAGCTTTGTTGTTTAGTGCATTCACATTTAGGATTATTGTTTTTTCTTGGTGATTACCTTTTTATCATTATATAATACTCATCTCTTTGTGTGGTTATCTTTTTTGCTCTGCAGTCAATTTTAAATGATATTAGTTTAGCCATTTGTTTCCTTTTTTAAAATTTTTAAAAATTAAAAAAAATTAATTATTATGGGTACTTAGTAGTTGTATATCTTTATAAGATGTATGTGACATTTTGATACAGGCATATAATGTGAATTAATCAAATCAGGGTAATTGGGGTATCCATAACCTCAAGCATTTATCATTTATTTGTGTTAGGAAACATTCTGATTCTACTCTTTTAGTTATTTTAAAGTATATCCTAACTTAATGTTGATTATAGTCACTTTGTTGTGCTATCAAATATTGTTCCTTCTATCTAACTATCTAACTATATTTTTGTACCCTTTAACCATCCCCACTTTATTTTTCCTCCCTACTAACCTTCCCAGCCTCTGATAACCATAATTCTGTCTCCATGAGATCAATTGTTTTTAGTATTTAGCTTCCACATATGAGTAAGAACATGTGACATTTGTCTTTCTGTGGTTGGCTTATTTCACCTAACATAATGTTCTCCAGTTCCATTTATGTTGTTTCAAATGACAGCGTTTCATCCTTTTTTGTGGCTATATAATATTACATTGTGTATATGCACTACAATCTCTTTATTCCTCCATTGATGGGTACTTAGGTTGATTCCAAATCTTGTCTGTCGTGAATAGTTCCATAATAAACATGAGAGTACAAATATGTTTTTGATGTACTGAACTCCCCTCCTCTGGATATATACCTAGTGGTGGTATTGCTGGGTTATAACGTAATTCTATTTTTAGTTTGTAGAATGAGTTTGAGAGTATTCCCTCCTCTTTGATTTTTTGGAATAGTTTAAGTAGGATTGGTATTAATTCTTCTTTGAATGCTTGGTAGACTTCAGCAGTAAAGCCATCGGGGCCTGGCTTTTTTTTTTTTTTTTGATCGGAGATTTTTTATTAAAACTTCTATCTCATTACTTATTATTGGTTTACTCAGGTTTTGAATTTTTTCCTGGATCAATCTTTGTAGGTTGTATGTGTCTAGGAATTTATCCATTTCTTTTAGGTTTTCTGATTTATTGGCATATAGTTGCTCATAGTAGTCTATAATGATCCCTTGGATTTCTGCAGCATCACTTACTATGTCTCCTTTTTTTGATCTCTGATTTTATTTATTTGGGTATTCCTTTTTTCTTAGTCTGGCTAAAGGTGTGTCAATTTTGTTTGTCTTTCCAAAAAACCTAACTTTTTGTTTTGTTAATTTTTTTTTCTAGTTTCAATTTCATGTGTCTGCTCTGATCTTCATAATTTCTTTTCCTCTACTAATTTTGGGTTCAGTTTGCTCTTGTTTTTCTAGTTCTTTTAGATGCACAACTAGGTTGTTTATTTGAAGCTTTTCTACTTTTTTGATGTAGGTGATTATTGCTATAACCTTTGCTCTTATTACCAATTTTGCTGTATCTCTTAGGTTTGGGTATGTTGTGTTTTCATTTTCATTTGTCTTGAGAAATTTTTAAATTTTCCTTTTAATCTCTTCCTTGACCCACTGGTCATTCAGGAGCATATTATTTAATTTTCACGTTTGTATATTTTCCAGTGTTCCCCTTGCTATTGATTTCTAGTTTTATTTCATTGTGATCAGAGAAAATACTTGGTATGATTTCAATTTTTTTGAATTTTTTAAGAATTGTTTTGTGACCTAACATATGGTCTATCCTTGAGAATGATCCATGAGCTGAGGAGAATAATGTGAAATCTGCAGCCATAGGATGAAATGTTCTGTAAATATCCATTAGGTCCATTTGGTCTATAATGCAGCTTAAGCCCAATGTTTCTTTGTTGATTTTCTGTCTGGATGATCTGTCCAATGCTGAAAGTGGAGTGTTGAGGTCTCCAGCAATTATTATGGTGGTGTCTATATCTCTCTTTAGCTCTGGTAATATATGCTTTATATATCTGGGTACTTCAGATATATATATGTGTGCATATATATTTCGAATTGTTATATTCTCTTGCTGAATTGATGCCTTTATCATTATACAATGTCATTCTTTGTCTCTTTTTATAGTTTTTGTCTTGAAATCTACTTCTTCTGAGACAAGACCAGACAAGGAAGAGGAGACCAGACCAGATGAGGAAGAGAAGACCGACCGGAAGAGGAGGAGGAGACCAGACCAGGTGAGACCAGCTGAGGAAGAGGAGACCAGACAAGACTGGACAAGGAAGAGGAGACCAGACCAGATGAGGACAAGGAGACTGACCAGAAGAGGAGACAAGACTGGAAGAAGAGACAAGACCGGATGAGGAAGAGGAGACCAGACCAGACGAGGAAGAGAGTGCCAAGTTCTTAATATGCAATACCTCATTCAGACCTCATGAACCATCCTGTAAGATAGGTATTGTTCTTTACCTTGTTTACAGATGAGGAAACTAAGGCTTAGAGAAGTTATATAATCTGCCCAAGGTCACACCTTAACTCATGAAACTGAGACTCAAAATCAGGCCTGACTCCAGAGTCTCTGCTCTTAGCCATTATGCAAGTCAGATACCTTCTTTCTGCCTATATGGCTGTTCCCAAAGCTTCCTCCAAAGGTGTCCGCAGGCTGGCCCTGGGGCTGAGCCATAGCTGCTGTCCTGGTGATTTCCAACCCCAGATTTTTTTTACTGTGGATAGGGGGAGGGGCACAATCCTGGGCTGGAGGGTAGAAATTGGGCTTCTTGTGCTGCTCCGTTTCTGGACACAAGAGGGTGAACTCTCAGCAGGTATCTTGCACTAGGCCTCACTTGCCCCATCTTTAACATGGGAATGATAATCCTACTCCTGGTGCCTGCCAAAATTACTCTTTTTTGAGATCATATATGGAAGAAATCTGTTAGACTATGTATAGCTATAACCCCCAGTCAAAGTTCCAGACTTAATTCTCAAAAGTTCCCAGCAAACTTGGAAAACCTCCAAAGGATCCTCACCTCCCTGCCTTTGTTCATGCCTTTGCATGTATCTGAAAGGCCTCCTCATCTTCATCCACCATGATCCTACAGATCTGAAAGGCCTAGTTCATAGGCTTGTTCCTAGAAGGTGTTTGTGGACAGCTGTCCTTGAAGTGATCCATTTCTCCTACCTAATCTTTGGCTGTAAGCACTTAAGACAGGCATCACTCCTAGCCTTACCATATAATTACTGATGTATAGGACAGCTCCTCTCTGGAGGATATGTGTTGGTTTTTGCTTGCCTAATATCTTCTTCCCCTTTTGGTAACAGCAACTTGATTTTCCTCTGGTGAACAACCTTCCCTCACTTTTACTCCACATGATTGGGATGGGGTCAACACCATTTCCAGATCCAGAGGTAGGCATGTGACATAAGCCTATTCAGAGTTACTATAATGGGTTCAGTGAAGGGCAGGTGACTCAATTAAAAGCATTGAGAATTATTCCTAGGACTATTGGCATAAAAACCTCTATTTTTGCTACAATTGGATGTAAACATGGAACTGTGAGGGGCTTTCACATGGAACAAAAATTCCTGAGGTTGAAGCCACCCAAGAGCAGG
>CM052441.1:74538711-74591198 GCA_028533085.1 Varecia variegata
CACCATGCCTGGCTAATTTTTCTATATATTTTTAGCTGTCCATGTAATTTGTTTCTATTTTTAGTAGAGACAGGGATCTCGCTCTTGCTCAGGCTGGTCTCGAACTCCTGAGCTCAAACAATCCGCCCGCCTCGGCCTCCCAGAGTGCTAGGATTACAGGCGTGAGCCACCGCACTCAGCCCTGTTTCATATGTTTTTAATAAGAACTGTGCATTTTATTTCTTTTCTGTAAGCTCAACTTTCCTTTAAAGTATACTTATGCCCATATATTAAATAGACACACAGACTTTTAAAGTATACAAAATATCTTTCCTGTAAGTATACATTTATTTCATAAATTGTGAGTGAAAATATGTAAACCACTCTATGAACAGATTCAGTTTATTTTAAACCATACTTAGCTAATATGAGAATTTTAAATTAATAGAAGCCTGAAGGGAGTAAGAAGAGGTATAAAGCAAGATTGGGTGACTTGAGAGAGAATGGGATGTAGGATATCAAAGATATATATTCATTATTCCTCAATTTGGCCCTGAAGATCATCTGATAAGTTTTCTTGGACCATTGACTGCTCACTTCTTTGCTAGGGAAGGCTAAATTCTTTTAATACAAGCATGCATTCCAGTGTTGGCAGAAGATTCTCTGTCTTAGGAGCATTTGAGACAGTAGCAATGAATCATACTGCCTCTAAGTAATTTTTTTATTTTCAGAGATGAGGCATGGAGCCAACCTTTAACTAAATACTTGGCTTTTGTTTTTTATTTTTTTAAAAAATTGCTTCTCCTTTGCAAATGGAAGGTAAAGATGAAATTTGAGGTAGAGATGAAAGAATCTAGGTTTATGAGTTTTCTTTTCTTCTCAATGGTCAGGAAAATATACAATGGATAATGTGTTTCATTTTGGATGTTTTATCTAATTAGATCAAACAAATGGCCGCTTCCCAAGGCATGCATTCTCCATGTATTGGATGAGATTAGATGAAAGGATAATAAATACCCAGGTGAGTCTAAAGAGAGAGAATTCACACAGCACTACTTATCCAACATGTAGGGAGTATGGAATGAACATGTGCAAAGAAAAATTCATCAACAATTTAGAGCTTCATGAAGTAGTGGGGCATAATGTGTTAGGAAAGCTCTTTTTTGACTGCTAGTAGTAGGAGTCATTCTAACTATCTCAACCAATGAGAGGATATTTTATTTTATTCTTTGTGTAAAATTTTTTTCATTTTTTTAAAGAACAGCTTTATTGAGCTATAATTGATATATGAATACTGCACATATTTAATGTGTACAATTTTATGAGTTTGGACACGTGCAAACACTCATGATACCATCACCACATAAAGATATATGTGGCAACAAAAAAATCAAGGATTTCATGAAAAAATATAGAATCTGACTTTTTGAAGGACCTTATGTGCATTAAACCCTGTGCCGGACAGTTTACACCCATTAACTCATTTAACTCTCCTGAAACAAAATAAAACAAAAAAAACCCCCAAAACTGAGACAGCATTATTATCCTAATATCTTGAGGTCAAAATGTTGTGGCTTGATCATAGTCATGAAGCGGTACATGGAAGACGCAGTGTGGCGTTTGTGATTCCAATGCCCACTCTTTTCGACTGCCCCCTATATTAATTACAAAGCTTTAATAGCAGCTCTCAAGACTAGTGGATCCTCTTGTTCCTACTATTTGAGATAATCATGGTCTTTTAGTTAAATAAATGAATTATATATACTTATGAAAGCTACTATGTATTTTAACAAAAATTACTAATTTTAAAACTCTATTCTTGTGTTTGGGCTTACTATCTTGTCTTATTAAAGTGAAGTCATTACAGGTTATTAAATATGACATTAATGTAGAAATAATTTTATGGCACTTTACCTTTTTTTGGAGTAACCTGTATTATTTATATAAAGGAGGCTAATCACATCACAACCCTTATGCAATACATCTGGTAGGTGGAAAATGACATTTTAGTTTTGATTAGGATAATTTGAGATTCCTGCTGAGAAGGTTGCCTAAGGTCACAAGACTACTCAGAGCTAGAAATACAGCAGAGGAATCTCTATTTCTAGCCCAATGATCCACTTAGTTAAAACAGGGCTCATGCTATTCATAAAGCAATGTCATCAGTCACAAATCTAGTTAAGTAAGATAGGAGCAAAAATTAGATGTTAGGAGAAACAATCACTTATGTAATAAATGTCAACCAATCTTTCTTTCAAACTAATTTCATAATATCATCTATCCATTTCTTAGAAAAAGGCTTATAGATTTAGGAAAAAAAGTAACTATTCTTGATTATCAGTTGCCCTGGTTGAAATATAGAAATTGCAATTAGAGTTCATTTTGTAAAGATTCAAGGATGTCTCATAGAATAAGATGGCAAAGAATTAGATTATTATTAATTATACAGATCTCTGCAATAATGCATAGCCTCTGTGATGTATGGTGTTTCTTGTATTTTATTAATCTGGGTGTTCAACACTGATACTTTAATTCAGGAACTCTTTACTTTTTTTCAGAATTTTAATAATGGTTTATAGTAATTATAATGTCCTCTAAATTTTTCTGACTCCATTGACTTATTCTAGCAAATGCTTTTCTAATAAATCTCTTCCTTTTAATTTGCCCTCGTTTCAAAGCTAAAAACAATCCTGAAAAATCACTATTTTTAGTTTTTCTCTTTGCCTTTAGTATTAGGTTAGAATAAAAACTCATTTTATTCCTAATTATTTTGTTTGCTTACCTTATTTTTTGTAGAAACATTTCTACATAAGATATTTTATTTTAGAGTTTTTAATTGCCAAATGTTCATTGAATACTTGCACATTTGGGGATGCCTATGTATTTTAGTACAATATAGAGCACTTCATAAAGCCTCAATAAAAATTCATTTTATTATTGTTAGAACCATTAGCAATGTAAGCAGTGCAATAGAACTATAGATCAAAATCTGTCCACAAGGACAGATCTTCAAATTTGATAATAGAAGATATTTGGCATTTAGGAAGAAGATGACACACAAGCCAAGGCTATGTCCTAGTGTATCTTGTCTCTGATGTCTTTGCCTACTTTTCTCTTACCTGCTATTTACTTTACTTGATATCTAACTATCTAACTTAAAACTGAAAATCATTGAGAGGGTGCCTGTGTAAATGTTAGCTTTCATCATAATTCCCGATGCTTGGGAAAATTCCAAATCATGAACACAGACTTTGACTAAGAAAACTCTGGAGATCTTTGAACAGTAATTTTTTTTTTTTTTTTTTTTTTTTTTTGAGTCAGAATTTTGCTCTGTCATCCTGGCTAGAGTGCATCATAGCTTACTGCAACCTCAAACTCCTGAGCTCAAGTGATTCTCTTGCCTCAGCCTCCTGGGTAGCTGGGACTACAGTTGTGTGCCACTACACCCGGCTAATTTTTTTATTTTTTGTAGAGACGAGGTCTTGCTCTTGCTCAGGCTGATCTTGAACTCCTGACCTCAAGCAATTCTCCTGCCTTGGCATCCCAGAGTGCTAGGATTAGAGGTGTGAGCCACTGAGCCCGGCAGGGACAGCATTCTCTGGAGAGCTAGAGAATTTTAGGGAGAGGTCCTTGGAGTCATAGAGTTCTAACACTACTTCAGAGATGAACTATTTGTGTGTGCTGGGAAATAATCAGGAAAACCTTAAGCACAATTTAAGTTTTGCACTAATTCAGTAGGTGCTGCTAAATATCCCCAGGACATAGGCTAGACTGAGATTTCTGGCCTAGATTTATTCTAAACCTTATTGCCTGGGGATTAGGAAAAAACTGGTTTTGCTCTGATGAAGTGGTATGTTAGCAAGTGGTGTGTTTGGGGCATGAGGCATTAGCCATTTACTAGCTTGTGGGGGCCACTAA
Source organism: Varecia variegata (assembly GCA_028533085.1). Taxonomy (NCBI): domain Eukaryota; kingdom Metazoa; phylum Chordata; class Mammalia; order Primates; family Lemuridae; genus Varecia; species Varecia variegata. The sequence goes on from CM052441.1 coordinate 74,542,609, forward strand.
GATTTCCTTAGCTTTTTCTGTGCCACTGAATTCTACCAATATTTATTCAATACCCACTAAGTGCCCAAGGCTATGCTAGATATTTGGTTAAAACATATATCATAAAGTTCTTGTCACTCAATGGCTTATCAATGGGTTTTAAACTGTGTTCATTGTATTTTATGGTTCCAAGGACAAGCCTCAGAGCCGCCATAGAGGTTGGTACAATTTTAGAGTTGCACCTGGCACAAAATAAATGCCCAATTTGTGTTAGCCTTGTGGGCTTATAGTTCAACTAAAAAACATTTATTTGCTTTATATGATATATATTTATATAATGATTTTCTGACTAAGATTTTATTTGAAAAAATTGTCTGCTGCTAAATAAAATTTGAAAACCTAATGGTCTCTGACATCTCCTGTTTTAGAGTCTTACTAAATATTCATATAAACATTCCATCAAGACTTTACTCAATTTTATAATATTATAAAGTCCTACTTGTCATTAATTGACTGTCTATAAAGAGTCAAAACATTTTAACAAATGTATATTCTTTACTGAGCTTGGAATGGCCCAATTTTAGATAATAGAAAAAAATAGTTATAGCCACAAGCCTTATGACATTTTATATGTGTCAAAACTGTACCTGCCTTTCTGAACATCGTAAAGGTTAACATTGAGTGCTAGGTACCATTCTAAATAATTTTAGATATTTTATGTCATTTATCTTCATAACCATAGTATGAGGTAGGTATTATTTTACAGATGAGGTAATGCTAAAGACCAAAAATTTTATTTAACATGCCTAAAATCATATAGCAAGAAAGTGTCAGAGCTTTGTACAAGAACACAGGGCATTTGACTCCAAAGCCATTAAGTATTATTATCCCAATTTTATAAATAAAGAAATTGAGATCCAAAATATTAGCATTTTGTCTTAGATTATATGGCTATTAACTGTCAGAGCTGGAATTCAAAATGAAGTCATCTAACTACATCAGTCATTCTAACTACTATAATAGTTAGAAATAGTTAAAACTTAGCAAAAGATTAATTGGGGTTTTCTGACAATTATGTAAAATAAATACTTGATTGAGAAGTTCAGATACATGTAAAACTATGTTACAGAGCCTAAAGAGACTGACAAGACAGCATTTGATGGTCATTAATGTATCTAAAGGAAGATTACATCAATCTAAAGAGACATTTAACATATTTTACCAGATATATCCTAAGTATTTCATACTTTGATGATACTATATTTTAAAAAGTCCAATTCCTGATTATTCATTTCCAGTATGTAGAAATACAATTGATTTTTTGTATATTGATTATTGCATTAGACCGAATACTTATGTCTCCCCCACCAATTGATAGGTTGACATTCTAACCCCCAAGGTGATGGTATTAGGGGATGGGGCCTTTGGGAGGTGATCGTCTCATGAATGGGACTAGTGCCCTTATGTAAGAGATCCCAGAGAGCTTGTTTGTCCCTTTTGCCATGTGCAGTTGCAGTGAGAAGATGGCCATTTATGAGGAAATGGTCCCTTACCAGACACCAAACCTGCCAGCACCTTGCTCTTGCACTGCTTAGCCTCCAGAACTGCAATAAATTTCTGTTGTGTATAAGCCACCCCATCTACAGTATTTTGTTATAGCAGCCCGAATACACTAGGGCTTCTGTATCCTGAAATCTTGCTAGGCTTACATATTAGTTCTAGCATTTTTTTTGTAGATCCCATCTATTATCTATTTCTTTTTGAATGAGTTTTGGTAATTTGTATTTTTCAAGGAAATTGTCCATTTTATCTAAGTTGTCAAATTTGTAGGCATAAAGTTGTTCCTAACTGTATTACTGATCTATTGCTATGTAATAAATTATCACAAGCTAAATAGTTTAACACACACATTTATTGTCTCACAGTTTCTGAGGATCAGGAATCTGGGCATGGCTTAGCTGGGTCTTCTGCTTAGTCTTCACAAGACTGCAATCAAGGTGTCATCCAGGACGGGGTTCTCATCAGGGTATTGGCCAGGGAAAGATTTGTTTCCAAACTCTTTTGAGTTGCTGGCAGAATTCATTGTCTTGTGGTTGTAGGACTCATGGCAGCTTGCTTCTTGAAAGTCAGCAATGGAGAGGAAGAGACTCCAGCAAGACAACCATCATAATTTTCTGTAATCCCTTACATGTAAACATGCATATCTCATGGACTTCACTGCGTTTCATTGGTTAGAAGCAAGTTATAGTTTCTACTCACACTCAAGAAGAGAGGATTGTACAAAGTCATGAATGCCAGGATGTGTCATGGGGACCGCCTTAAAGTCTGTCTACCACAATAATATTCCCCTGTATACCTTTTACTATCTGTAGAACCTGTAATGATGTCACCTTTCTCATTCCAGATATTGCTAATTTGTCTCCTCTTTTTTTCCTGATCAATCTGGCTAGAGCTTTATCAACTGTATTGATCTTTCCAAAAAGCCAGCTTTTGGTGTCATTGATTTTCCCTACAGTTTTTCTGTTTTCTATTTAATCAATTTATACTTTGATCTTATTTTTTTCTCTTTCTGCTTGATTTGGGTTTCATTTTCTCTTTTATTTTTGAAGTTTTTTAAGGTGGAAGCTGAAGTCATTGTTTTGAGATATTTATTCTTTTTTAATCTAGGCATTTAGTACTATAAGTTTCCCATAAATTCTGTTTTTGTATCATTTCACAGGTTTTGATATATAGGTGCATCTTATTGACCTTTTCTGCCTCAAAAGTAGTCTGTACCACAAACCATAATATTGTATACACCTGAGCTCAGCCCAAGTACTTCATGGATGCCAGCAGATAAAAGGCAAACATTTATTTAAGATAATAACCTAGGACTATTTTTCAGAGACTTCTTTGACTTTAACATCCATGTTTTTCACCTATATTAGATTAGTCAGGGTTCTCCAGGGAAACAGAACCAATAGAATATCTATCTATCTGTCTGTCTATCCATCCATATATTTATCACCTGTCTATATTCTATTTCATCTATATAGATTTATTTTAAGGAATTGGCACATGTGATTGTGGGGCTGGCAAGTATGAAATCTACAGTGCAGGCTGCCAGGCTGGAGATCAAGGGGAGAGTTGATGTTGCAGCTTGATTCTGAAGGCAATTAGGAAATAAAATTCCTTATTCCTTGGGGGACCTTAGTTTTTTTTTGTTTAAGGCCTTCAACTGATTGGGTAAGCCCTACCCACATTATGGAGGATAATGTACTTTATTCAATGCTTACTTATTTAAGTGTTAATCTCATCTAAAAAAATGTTTTCACAGCTACATTTAGACAGGTGTTTGCCCAAATATCTGAGTTCCATGGGCTCAGTCAAGTTGACACATAAAATTAGTTATCACATCACCCATCTAATTTTCAGATCTCTCAATTATTGATTCCTCATTTCCCATGACCCACCCACTCCAATTATGTATCTGTTCCACGGTTACATTCTGAACCTCGAAATCACCAGTCAGGGGCTCCTTCCAAAGTTGCTAATTCAAATACTCCACTCCCTGACCAAAGTCCCTTATTACGCCAGCTTAGGTGCTCCAATACTTTTAAGGTAACAGCTTTTAGAAGAAATACGAACCATCTGGCCCTAGATCCTTACTTTTTGCTCTATCAGTCAGTGCTCTCCCTTATCTATCTTAGATTCCATGGTCAAATTCTTAAATTACTTTCTCGTAAAAATATTAAACAATATTACTTTTCTATCTTTCCATCATATCTTCTTGGTGAAAGCAGCATGGGATGAACCCACATTTTCTCCATGTCTGCATGTCTGCCTGTCTGAACATCACTGGAGAAAAGACTCAAGATGGACAGACTGGTACCACTACGAATTCCTGTTCAACAGCCTCAGTGGGCTCTCAGTTGCTTGGCAATTATTTATTTCTTTAGTTAGCCACATTTCTCACTCCAGACTGACCATTTAATAATATATCCATTCTCATCAAACTTCCACATCCACCTTTGCCTTGTCACTTTGGTATTTCTTCACCTTTGACTTCTTCAAGAAAACAGAAGCCAACAGCAGGAGCTCCTCTACTGCTGCCGGCAGTTCTAGTTGCTGCTTACGCCTTCATGCTCAGGAGTGGTTATGGTGTCTTACAGCTGCTGGTCACTGGGTGCTTTACTGTTCCTCGTTGGCTATCTTAATCCCTTCTCACATGTCTGTAACTATGGCCTTCATGAAACTCTCTCCAGTTAAAGCTGTGTGTGTGCCATCTCTTTACTTATGGATAAAACCCTAAATCTGCCTTTTGCTCAAAGGAACCATCACTGCAGGCTCCCATTATATACATTTTAATATAGATTTCTCTAAACCTAACCAGATCTTAGGACAAAGATGAAAGACTTGGCACAATTTTCACCTCCATGCCCTGGGCCGATATTACAGATCATGGTATTTATTTCTACTGATCCTTCCTACCATCAGCTAGGCAACTCACGAATAGATTGGTTTGAATTTTGTCTTTTGCAAGTTGCATTCTTTTAGAGCAGTCTGCTTTTACATAGCTTGGTCAAAATCTTCTCTTGTCACCTTTAGTTTGATTCATAGATATTTTGTGATGGCTATAACTTTATTATTAGTATTCATTGCTTACGATGGTTCATTCACTTTTTGAATTAACCTCTAATTTAGTATTGTAACTAAGTCTCAATAGTTGGAGAACACAAGCAACTCTGAATTTATCCCTGTGCATGATCGGGACATCGATACAGAACATTTTATTGAATCTACTTATGACAGATTGGTACGTGTTCAATTATATTTATGTATTTGCCATGTATTTTAATAATAGCTTTATCAAATAATTATTAATATTGAATTTGTGTTTTATTTCATATAACATGTATTTTTTTTGGTGATTGGATGACCAATGATGCCAGTTTAATGGAATCTCCATATGAAATGTCCCAAGACACAATATTTCCTGAAAGATTACTGGAAATATGTATGCATCCACATTATGACATTTACAGAAACTACATTTAGAAGAATGGGCATGAATATGCTCCCATGGAGCAGCTGACTGTATGTCATCTTACATTAAGCTGGGAGGATGTCTACTGCTGTATAGCAAGGTAGCCCGGTCATTAAAGGGCCTGGGTGTTCACTTTATTCATCTGTGGGTAGGGCGTCTGCCGTATTCCTGCCCTCTCGGTCCCTCCCACTTTCCTGGAATCCTGAAGAAGTTCACAGCATATAAGGAAATGTACTTGAACCTCTGTTAGCAGTGCACCTGCCAAACAGACGGTGTGCCCAGGACTGCTGCTCCTGCCAAACAAGTTTTCTCATTTTCCAGGCCTGAAGTTGAGGACCTCCTTAGTGATGTCAACCAAAATATTTTTGTCATTATGTATTTGTTTCATGGACTTGAGTCAACTTATACCTATTTACCACCTTCTATATGTCAGGCTGTCTTCAAATGCTGGGTATTAAATGCTAAACAAAATAAGAGTTATTTTTGGAATAAATATGAAACCTATATCAAAGTCTATGTTGAGAATTAAGCCTATGTTGAGAACAAGAAAATCCTTAAAATAATTTGGTACAGTCGTATGTCACTTAATGATGGGGATATATTCTAAGAAATGCATCATTAGGCAATTTCATCACTGTGCGAGCATCACAGAATATACTTACACAAACCCACACTGCACACCTAGGCTATATGGTACAGAAGATTGCTCCTAGATGCAAACTTGTACAGCATGTTACTGTACTGAACACTGTAGGCAATTGTAACACAATGATAGGTATCTGTGTATCTAAACATATCTAAACATAGAAGAGGTACAGTAAAAATACAGTATGAAAGATAAAAAATGGTACATTTGTTTAGGGCACTTACCATGAATGGAGTTTGCAGGACTGAAAATTGCTCTGGGTGAGTCAGGAATTGAGTGGTGAGTGAATGTGAAGGCCCAGGACAGTATTGCACCCTGCCGTAGACTATATAAACACTGTACAGTTAGGCTATACTGAATTTTAAAAAATATTTTTCTTCCTTAAATAATAAATTAATCTTCATCTACTGTAAATTTTTTACTTTATAATTTTTTTTAACTTTTTTTTTTTTTTTTTTTGGTAGAGATGGGGTCTCAGTCTTGCTCAGGCTGATCTCAAACTCCTGAGCTCAAGTGAACCTCCAGCCTTGGCCTCCCAAAGTGCTAGGATTACAGGCATAAGCAGCAGTGCCCATCCAAGTTTTTAAACTTTTGACTCTTGTAATAATGCTTAGTTTAAAACATAAACACATTGTACGGCTGTACAAAAATATTTTCTTTCTTTATGTCCTTATTCTATAAGCTTATTTTTATTTTTATTTTTGTTACTTTTTAAAGTTTTTTGTTAAAAACCAAAACATAAGCACACAGATTAGCCTAGGCCTACACGAGTCAGGATCATCAATACCATTGTCTTCCACCTCCACATGTTATCCCGCGGGAAGGTCCTCAGGGGCAAAAACATGCATTGAGCTGTCATCTGCTAGGATAAAAATGCCTTCTTCTGAAATACCTCCTGAAGGACCTGCCTGAGGATGTTTTACAGTTAACTTAAAAAAAAAAATCAGAAGGAATACACTCTAAAATAACAATAAAAAGTATAGTACAGTAAATACATAAACCAGTATGATAGTCGTTTATCCTTATCAAGTATTATGTACTGTACACAATTGTATGTGCTATACTTTTATACAACTGCCAGCACAGTAGGTTTGTTTATGCCAGCGTTACCACAAACATGTGAGTAATGCATTATGCTCCAACGGCTACAGTGTCACTAGACCGTAAGAATTTCTCAGATCTGTTATAATCTTATAGGATCACCGTTGTGTATGTTGTCCATCGTTGACTGAAATGTAGTTATCCAGTACATGACTGTAATTACTTACAACTTCTGGATGGGAGAGTGAAACCAGCATTGTTGGTTTATTCATTTTTATTTTTATTTAAATTTATTTTTTTATTTCAGAGTATTAATGGGGGTACAAATGCTTTGGTTACATAAATTGCCTTTGCAATGCCCAAGTCAGAGCTACAAGCATGCCCATCTCCCAGACAGTGTGCACTGCATCCCCTAGGTATGATTTTACCCATCCCCTGCCCCCCACTTGCCTGTCACCCTATAAATGTTACTTTCCATATGTGCACATTAATGTTAATTGATTAGTACCAATTTAATGGTGAGTACATGTGGTGTTTGTTTTTCCATTCTTGTGATACTTCACTTAGAAAAATGGGCTCCAGCTCCATCCAGGGTAATATAATAGGTAGTTCACCAATTTTTGTGACTGAGTAGTACTCCATGGTATACATATACCACATTTTATTAATCCACTCATGGATTGACGGGCACTTGGGTTGTATAGCAGCACAGTTCACAATTGCAAAGATGTGGAAACAACCCAAGTGCCCATCAACACATGAGTGGTTTATACATTTTTAATAAACTTTACTATCACTGATTTCTTAAAAGAAGGCTGACAGTGGAGAGGAGACCATGTTGCCCTGTGTGTCCACCATTCCCACTGTCCTTCCACATCCAAAGCCTTATTCTGTGAAAAACAGCCAGTGTTTCCCTGCTCCTGAGCTCATTCTGCTTTACACCATGTGACTCCTGCTTTCCTGGGTCAGTTGACTTAGTTCAAGGGATTAACCCTTGGACCAAAGATAGACAGCTACAACCCTGGCTATCAGCCCATGAAAATAAAACTGTGCCCAACAAGGGTGGTCAGTACTGGGTGGCCACTAACCCACAAAGCAGATCTCTCTTGGGAATTTGGAGGGAAACTTAAAAGAGAGAGCAGAAGGCAAGAGACTCATTGAGGCCTCAAAGTTATAAGACAGCAAAAGCTAATGGAGGCCCTGGAGTGGAGAGAAGGCAAGTGGAGAGAGGAGCGTTGGGAGGTATAGAAGACATACAGCAGAGATTGAAATCAATTCAGTAACAAGTTGGGAAACTTTGTCATACAAAGTAACAGAAATTTATTACTGAACAGACCTTTGCAGATGTGGCTGTTGAGTGTAAGAGCTGTTGTCAGTCCTCCACGGATGGTTCCAGCTGCCTGGCTAAGTAGTTGCTAACACACAACCTCTTGGTTCTTACTTGTCTTGTGTATCTTTATTTTCAATTTGTATTTTATTATGTTTTTTGAGACAGGGTCTCATTCTGTCCAGGCTGGAATGCCGTGGCATAATCATAGCTCACTATAACCTCAAATTCCTGGCTCAAGTGATCCTTCCACCTCAGCCGCCTGAGTAGTTGGGACTGCAGGCGTGAGCCATCACACCCCAGCCCTTGTGTATCTTTAAATCTACACCAACTAAGGCAACTTGAAAGCGTCATGGTTTTCTCAAATCCAAGTAAGACTGACAAATAAGGGCATTTATACATTGCAAATAAATTATTTAACAGCAAATTTATCTCCATTACCATATTTTAAACAAATGAGATTTAAAATGACCCTAAATGAGTTCTACCTGTGTACATATCCTTTCTGTTACTATTTGAGATCTGATAATACTTGATAATTCTATTTGTCTATTTAGCAGAAGCTATCAGTTTATTTCAGAATACCTCTAATCCAAAGAGAGGGTAAAAGTAGTGCATATTCTCCACTCAAATTGTTATCAATACATTTCAAATAATTGAAAGTGAATGGAGTGAGATAAGAAAGTTAAGGATATTATCTGAATTAATTCAATTCCAATGTTCAATAAAACAAGAAGAGTTTCAACTAAATTTGTGTGTAATAATCTGCTCTCTGTTAATAAAAAAAATAACCAACATTGTCATGGTGAATTTGTCAATAGATCATGTATTTTAAGAAAATAACAGTTAATCTAAATTTATGGAATCCTTTTCTTCCTCTTTTCAAATATTCTAAGTCTAGTTTTTCTTTTTAAACTTTTCTGCTTCTTCTTCAAAAGTATTCACCTGCAGCAAACACACTCAGAAGCTTAATAAATAATACACAAGCAAAATCTAAAGAGGTTTACTGCACAAAGACAGGGCCCAAATCCTTTAGCTGCAGGACCATTCTTTACATAGTTTCTGAGACCCTCGGGGACTTTCCCTTCATTTTCCCATAGTCTCCCTACTTAGCATTCACAAAAGGTGTCTTTCCTTTAGGCTAGATTAATTTAGGCCTAGAATTTTTCTTTTCTTTTCTTTTTTTGAGACAGAGTTTTGCTCTGTCACCCTGGGTAGAGTGCAGTGGTGTCTTAAACTCCTGGGCTCAAGCGATCCTCCTGCCTCAGCCTCCCAAGTAGCTGGGACTAGAGGCCTCACCACGATGCTTGGCTAATATTTCTATTTTTAGTAGAGATGGGTCTGGATCTTGCTCACACTGCTCTGGAACTCCTGAGCTCAAGCAACCCTCCCACTTCGGCCTCCCAAAGTGCTGGGATTACAGGTGTGAGCCACCACATGGGCCTAGAATTTTTTCTGTTACTTTTTTTTTGTAGAGGATGGGGAAGGAATAGGAAAAGGAGATAAACTTTGAAGCATGCACTTATGAATGCAGAGACCACTGACTAGATTATTTTTTAACATAAAAATAACTTTTAAATGACTGCATTTTATGATCTTTGACAATTTATTTCTTTCTTTGAGTATTCCTATATTGAAACAATAGTACTGATATGATCTTTTCCATTAGTAAACATAGATTCACAAAAAATTATTATTGTCTTTACTCACTGGTTTAAATACTTACTATTGAAATGCAACCATGTAGCAGTGTCATAGCACATAGTGGCAACCAGGAGTTTTGTATACAAATAAGGTTTGGTGGAACCACAAAGGATCATTGTTCAAAACATAAGCCATACTTTCATTGAGGTTAAACCACACAGTTCATTCAAATTTTCCTATTTTTCTCTCCCTCTATTATCAGATTGCATTTGATTTCGCCATCGGTTCAAGGGTAAAGGCAGAAGATAATGAGTTTATTTTGCAAAAATAAGACTGGTAGGTTCTAAATTGAGGGTATGTTACATTTTCTTGTTTAAAAATGAACTCAGAAACACAAGAAGATAAGAAATGAATCAGACCCAATATCCTTTCCGCTAGATCTGAAAATGTAGGGTAAGTTTCTTTTTTTTTTTTTTTCTGTTAGTAACAAAGTCTGAGAGTAGCACTAGGAAATAGATGGTTTTTAATTATTTTTTTATGATATGTTCTCATAGATCTATTATTTATCCTAGTTCTTCCATTCTCTCTCTCTTTTTTTTTTTTATTTTGAGACAAGAGTCTTGCTCTGTTGCCCTGACTAGAGTGCAGTGGTATCATCATAGGTCACTGTGACCTCAAACTCCTGGGCTCAAGCGATCCTACTGCCTCAGCCTCCCTAGTAGCTGGGACTACAGACATGCACCATCATGCCTGGCTAATTTTTCCTATATGTTTTTAGTTGTCCGGCTAATTTCTTTCTATTTTTCAGTAGAGATGGGGTCTTACTCTTGCTCAGGCTGGTATCGAACTCCTGACCTCTAGTTATCCTCCCGCCTCGGCCTCCCAGAGTGCTAGGATTACAGGCGTGAGCCACCACGCCCGGCCAGAAATCATTTTCATATTATGAAATTATACTCTGCAGTCATCTTCTATTTCTAAAATTATTGACCAAAATTGCTCTCAGTGCTGATCTCTGTGGCATCTCCCCCACTGCATGTATTCTTCTAAAATCTATGCTCCAGTTTTTGGCACTAAGGTGTTTTGTTTTTATCCATGATAAAATATTTTCTGTGAATATGGTTGTCCTTTGATATCTGTGGGGATTTGGTTCCAGGACATCCTGAGAATACCAAAATCTACAGATAACTCAAATCCCTGATAAAGTATTTGCATGTAACCTATACTTATCCTTCCTATACTTTACATCATCCCTTTAATTATTATAATATCTAATACAATGTAAATACTATGTAAATAGTTGTTATACTGTATCATTTAAAAAATAATGACTAGACAAAAAGTCTGTACATGTTCAGTACAGATGCAATTTTTTCCCAAATATTTTCCATCAGTTATAGATAAGTTAAAAGCCCAAAGTCAGTTTGCAGGCAAACTTTTTTATTTTTTTTATTTTTTTTATTTTTATTTTTTTCTGCTTCACAGCTGCAGGAATGCAGGCAAACTTTAAGAGCCAAGAGTTTGGAGTTAGTTGGAAATGGAATAAGACTAAGAACTTAGTAAATTCTAGAGTAATTGGTGAAACAGACTTAGCTTGTCAAGAGTTAAACTTTAGCCAAATGATTATATTAATAAGATGATTTTGGCTGTAATTTATAGAAAACTGCACCTTAAAGAAGACAAGATTCCCATGTAAGAGGAATCCTGAAGGCAGAGTGATCCTGGGTTAGTTAATTCAGTGGCTCAACAGCATCATCAAGGAATCAGGTTTTGATTGTTTGTTATTTTTTGCAGATGTGTCATATGGATTCTCTGCACAGTTGCAAGATGGACAAAGCAGCTCCTATATTCCTATCCAGATATGAAAATGACCATAACAGAAAGGGTGCTTCCTTCCTTATGTCATTATTTATTTATTTTTTTGGATGTTATTTTTTAATGGCTATATTCTATTGCTAGACTGCCATAATGAAATAAATACCACTGACTGGGTGGCCTAAGGAACAGAAATTAATTTAATCATTGTTCTGAAGGCTGGAAGTCCAAGGTCAAGATATCGCAGGTTTGGCTTGTTCTTCTTGGCTTGCAGATGGCCACCGTCTCTCTGTGTCCCCGGGTGGTCTTTCCTCTGTGTGCACATCCCTGGTGTCTTTTTGGAGTGTCTGAATTTCCTCTTAAAAGGAAATCAGTCAGATTGGTTTAGGGACCTCCCATGTGACCCCATTTATTCTTAATTACTTCTTTATAGACCTTTTCTACAAAAGCTGTCACATTCTGAGGTACTGGGAGCTTCAACATATGAATTTTGGGGGGATGCAATTCAGCTCATAGCAATAGTGGAAAACCTTTCCAAAAATTCCTCCAATGTTCTCTCCCTTCATGTCTCGTTGGGCAGAAATATGTTATTAATATATGACCATGCTTAAGCCAACCCCTGGAAAAAGAAATGGGGTACAGACCTATCAGGATTTACTATTTGGAACTGAGAATGGGAAAACCCTTCCTTGGTTCATGTGGCAGGAGGAGGTGGGCACCGCATGAATGAAATCAGGGCCCTTCAAGCAAGGAAGTAATGAGAGTGAACTGCTAGGAAGGCGGTCAATTTGTGTCTAAAATAATCAGGGGCTTGTGGTTTATGGGTGATTTGAGCTAGTCTAAAGGGTTAGAAGCAGACAAGACCATAAATACGCTAAGTATTGGTGATGTCTGGGGAAATGAAATCAGACATTTGAGAGCCGTTTAGAATGTCAGCTTAGGAGAGCGGTTAACAGAGAAGCTGGTATATGGGAGAAAATAGTAATGGATAACCAGAGATAAAATGAAGTAAAGAGTTTGAAAGGATGGCTCAAGAAATAGTTCCACAAATCCTGACTTGCTGGGCAGGTAGTATATTGTACCCTCAGTGCGTTATTTACCTTCTCAGAACTTTATTGCTTTATTTGTAAAATGGGAATGGTAAAATCAATTGTTTCATAGATTTGGAGGATTAAATAAGACAACTAGGTGAAAATTATTAAAATATAAAGTACTAAGTACTTTTCAAGGAGGTGCTGACTGTTCCATCTCTCACCTGATGCTAGAAGAGGAGCCAACACGGGCCTCTGGTGTCCACTCTCCAACCCCCTCACCCTATGTCCCTCTGTTGGGGAGGCAATGGGGGGTCTTTGACTGTTACTCCCTATGCATGGTTGCCCCCTTCCTCCAGCACTGTTCCTCTTCTCCCTGGCCTGGGAAGACTGCTCACTGTTCACCTTTCAAACGGCTGGTGGAGCACGAGATGGGATAGGACATTGAACCTGGGAGGAAGGGGCCACTCTACTCACACTGGGGATAGATGTGAGCATCCCAAGTGACTGGTTCGACCCACTCTCCCATTTACTTCTCCACCTATCTTTCTCCCTTCCTCCCCCCTCATTGATTTCTTTTGTGTCAGTGGTGCCATTTTTACTTTATTCCTTTTTTTCCCCCTTCACAGAGAAATACATGTCTAGAAATAAAATGTATATATAAATAACCACATAGATATTAGAACTTATTATAATGCATAATTAACAATATTTAATCTAGTACTTGATTTTATCTCCAACACAATTTGGGAGAGGAACTTAGTTCAGTAAAGACTTAGCAAAATTAATATAATCTGTTGTGTATCTCATTTTTATTCATGAGGGCATAATTTGCACTATGATCATCAGATAATATGGGATACTTGTATAAAAAATGCCCTGTTCAAAATATTTATCTCAAAGGTTTAGTCTATTCTGTTAAGGTGTATGCTTATCTCTGTGTGAATATGGAGTTGTTCCCCTGGGTATATATGTGTTTGTGTGTGCAAGTGTGTGCATGTTTTGTTTTTTTGTGTGTATGAAGGGTAAGCAAGGTTTTATGTGTTCCAATCTCTGGATATGGGCTTATGAATTGATTAATTCCCCTTCTGTCACTGGGGGAAAAAAGTTAAAAAAAAATCCACTCTTTTAAAGGTACTTAAAATTTTCATTCTTAAAGCAATTAAAACCAGGAACGGTTAAGCAGTCTTTCAAATTTGAGATATATATGCCTGCAGCTATTTCATTAATTAGAATGTGGATCTCACGTGAATTCATGAAGATTATTGATCCAGGTAATCTTTTTTGTTTTTTCGTGGTTAATAATGATGGTAATGATGTTGATTTTTTTTACTCACTCTTGAACTGTTGTAACTTAATACTACTGTAATCATTATCTATAACTGTATGCTATACAGTTGTAGCTTAGCTTAGGTTTTCCAGGGAGCAGAGCTTGAGACAAAGGCTTGTTTTCAAACACTTTACTGAGGAGTATGAGGCCAGGGATCAAAGGTGAGTGATCAATGGAGCAAAACAGGAAAGAGTTGCAAAATGAGGCTATATTAATATTATCAAATGTAAATCTCTACAGACAATTAGTTGTCCAATCACCCACCCACACAAAATGTGTCTTAGGACTGTCCTTCTGTGATAGGGAGAAGCCTTTACCTATTGTTGGCCAAATAATCGGTCTTGCCCTCCTGGGTAGCACATGCATGGATGGGTACGAGGTATGCTTCTGTGTCATTCACATAGTGGGATCAACAGAAAACACCTGGGCAAAAGATGAGAGGCTCCTGGAACTGGTCTGGGGCAAGGTGCTGTCCAAGGGAACCAACTTTGAAGTGGCTGGAGATGCACAGACTTGTTGCTTCACCTATGGCCAGAAGGGAAGACAGGTGAGGTGAAGTCTCAAAGGATGCATAAAGACACATCCAGGACACTGTTTATATACATAAATAATTTTGGTTAGCTAAGGTTTTACTGTTAAAATAAACATTATTACTTTGTAAGTATTTATGGTGGGGAGATGTTTATTTACAACTATATAGAAATATAAAGTTTTTTTTCTTTTTTTTCTTCAGAAGTTCTGTTTTGTAAGAACTATAAAGTTTTTAATGTGAATGTCTTTCTCTATATTTTAAAATGCTTGCCTACCAAATTTAACACATTGACTGCCACACTAGAAAAAAAATTTTTTTCCTTGGGGCCACGGTGTTGTATTATGAAAATAGGATAAAATTTTGAAAACAAAACAATCCTTTCTAATTTAAGGAAAAATTTGTTATTTTTTGTTGCATTCTGTGCACGAGTAATATGCTTTTTCCTAAAACATACTTCAATCAAAAAATAATATAAAAACTTGAACATTAGTGATGTAAAAAGTAATGTGAAAGGTGAAAAATAGTTCATAAGGATAAAGAGTTTTCTTGACTTGTCAGGCTGAAGTGTAATTTAAAGATAAACATAAATAGAAAAAAAAATTTATTGACTTCTATTCATTTAATCCATGTTTTTGGAATTAAATTGTCAATATTAATTGTAACAATAAGAACATCAACAAGTAAGATTTTCACTAACCAACTGTAGGGTTTTGCCCAGGGGGCCACCCATCCCGTAACATGTATGCTATACTGCAGGGCAGCGTGAGTTGCCTGCACACCAGGCGGCTCCCAAGGTAAAGAGGCATTGAATTACATATGCTTCATGAGGCCCCGGGCTCAAAACTGATGTGAATTAAATACAACTTACATGGCAGTTAATGTATTAATATATTTTGCAGAGGAAATGCAATATTTAAGGGTCTCATTTTATGCTTTCCATTTCCTCATCAAAATTAAGAGAAATATTAATGATTAAAGAAGAATGGCAGCCGGGCTCGGTGGCTCACGCCTGTAATCCTAGCACTCTGGGAGGCCGAGGCAGGAGGATCGCTCAAGGTCAGGAGTTCAAGACCAGCCTGAGCAGGAACGAGACCCCGTCTCTACTAAAAAAAAAAATAGAAAGAAATTATATGGACAACTAAAAATATACATAGAAAAATTAGCCGGGCATGGTGGCGCATGCCTGTAGTCCCAGCTACTCGGGAGGCTGAGGCAGTAGGATCGCTTGAGCCCAGGAGTTTGAGGTTGCTGTGAGCTAGGCTGACGCCACAGCACTCACTCTAGCCCGGGCAACAGAGACTCTGTCTCAAAAAAAAAAAAAAAAAAAGGAAGAATGGCATTTGGGGGATTGTCTTTATTTTTAAGTTACCAGGAAAATTAATATGTGATAGTAGGTCCTGCATGAGTATGCAAACATGATATAATGTTTAACTAAGAGTTGTCACTTAGTCAGGAAGGATATATGTTCATTGGAATTAAAGAAGAAATACTATCCCTTAGTGATTTTTTGTTGACACTGAACTAATGACAGAGAGAGACATTTCTGTTTCCTTAGAGGACACTATCCTTTCAGGTGTAATGTCATACTCTGGGGACAATTTCTTTTTTCTTTCTTCTTTCTTTCTTTCTTTCTTTTTTTTTTTTAGTAGAGCTGGTGTCGCTCTTGCTCAAGTTCGTCTCGAACTCCTGAGCTTGAGCGATCCTCCTGCGTTGGCCTCTCATAGTGCTAGGATTATAGGTGTGAGCCACTGTGCCCGGCCCTGTGGGGGCAATTTCTCAGCTCCACTGCTTGCTGTGTCTGGATTTTGACAAAATGGATTGGGGATGTCAACCAGCCACCTGCATTTTATTATGATTTCTTACTGTAATTATAGTTATCATGGACATTAGACATTATTGATACAACTTAAAGTTTTTCCAGATGAATAAGTTACTTTGCAAACCTGTGGTGATGAGGTAAGTTGTCATATCCGTAGTTACAAACAACAACTTCCAATGGCATCAGCAAGTTGTATTGAAAAGGCTTTCTATTGAGTAATTTTTATATCTGTTTGATATTACGTTTCAGTAGAAGTTATTTTCAAAAAGGGTGGGGTCTCGAGAAGAAGACAAAGTTTGTCTTGATACTACCATTTTCTTTTAGTATCAAGGTCAATTATTTAATGATGAAATTTAAGAGTGGTGGCTAAATTTTCGGGAGAAGGAGGCATTTTATCAGCCAGCAGATTATAGTGTATTTGTGACTACCTTCTTCCTGTGGGTGCTCTGATTCTGTTTCCCTATGTGACTGGCACACACACTACAGATGACTTTAAACTGACATCCATCTGTTTTATTTTCTATTATAAACTGTTAAGTTGGAAATAATTTTTGGATTTTTTTTTACCCTCTCATACAACAGCATGACATGTTTATTTCAATCTGCCTCAACTACTAAGGACACATATTTATAGAAGGGTAACTTACTTACTTTATTATAATTATTACGTGTATTTTGTTTGTTTGTTTGAGACGGGGCCTCACTCTGTTGCCCAGGCTAGAGTGTGGTGGTGGTGTCATAGCTCTCTGCAACCTCAAACTCCTGGGTTCAAGAGATCTTCTTCCCTCAGCCTCCTGCGTAGCTGGGAGTACAGGCATGCACCACCATGCCCAGCTAATTAATCTGTGGTAGAGACAGAGTCTCATTGTTGCTTAGCCTGGTTTTAAACGCCTGCCCTCAAGTGATCCTCCCACCTTGACAGTCCAAAGTGCTAGGATTACAGGTATGAGCCACTGCACCTGGTTTTATTATATGTATTTTAAACTATAAAAGTAGTATGTAGAAACACTGGAAAATAGAGAAACATTAAGACACTAACTTTAACCTGTAACACTCAAAAAATCACTGTTACCCTTCTGAATATATTTTTCCAGTTACTTTCCTTATATGTAGTTTCTATTTGAATGATTGCAACCACATTGTACATGTAATTGTTTAGCCTTATTTTTTCCAGCTATGCTGGTGTGATCAAAACTTGTTACTTTCTAATGGGAACATTGACAATATATACCTGAAGACTTAAAATGCTCATACACTTTTGGTCCAGCACTACCTGGCCTAGAAAAAGTTTGAAGGAAATCAATGATGCTATCATATTCCTGGGGAGCAAATCAGGAATATTCATCAGTGTATTCTAATAGCAAAAGCTGGGCAAAAACATGGTGGTTAGGAGATTGGTTAAATAAATTGTGGTATAGTTATACAATGGAATAACAGTTAGCTATTAAAATTATTTTGTAGAGGTATGTACATTTACTAGGAAAAATGCTTATGGTCTACAGCTAGGGAAGAATCAGGCTAAAAACAGCATTTCAGTCAGTTTGGGCTGCTATAATACAATATCATAGACTGGGTGACTTCTGTTCTGGCTGAATGGTTCTGGAGGCTGGGGTATCCAAGATTAAGGTACTGATAGACTTGATGTCTGATATGGGACTGCTTTCTGCAAATGATCATCTTCTTGTTGTATTTTCACATAACCAAGAGAAAACTCATCTTTCTCATGTTTTTTCTTACAAGGGCACTAATCCCATTTATGAGGGCTCCATCCTCATGACCTAATTACCTTCCAAAGGCCCCACCTCCTAATACCATCACATTGGGGATCTGGATTTCAACATATGAATTTTGGAGGGCACAAAAAAATCTGTAGTCCATAAAAAACAGTACATTTTATATAATTCCATTTAATAAAAACCTAGTCCATAAAAATATGTAGTCCATAAAAAACAGTACATTTTACATAATTCCATTTAATAAAAACCTACACGTATGCACATTTGTAACATATATACCTGTAAAGAGAGACAATTAAAAGTTAAAATGATTGCTTCTGGTTTATCCGATGATTGTTAAAACAATTTTGGTTCAGTTGAAGGTAACAAAAGCTATTCTAGAAAGGAATTTAATGAGAGCATTATGTGCTTACAAAATCATTGGAAGGGCTAGAGAAGCAGGCTCTTGACTGAGTTTCCAGAAATGACTCTTGGACTTGTCAAGTTGCCTGGTTCCTCAGCCATGTTTCTGAAGCTGTTGCCACGATTTTGGGCTCCAGGGCCAAGTAAAATCAGCTGAGATCTACACAAGCAAAATGGTGACATCCCTGAGCCAGGAAATAGACAGTCATCTCTGTTACCACTGCTGCATAAAACTTAACACCAGAAAAATCCAGAAGTGCAGACAGGACCTGTTTTCCATTTTCCTAATCTGTGTGGGTATATCTGCTTGGTGGAAATTAGGACATATATAGAAACTGAGCTCAACGAGCCTTCTAGCCTTCAGCTCTCCATTCTCCAAAATGCAGGAGGGCAGCTACAGGGGATACAGTTGGGATAGAGTTGTTAACCAATATACCATAGTAGATTCAAAAGTTGATTTCAATTTCATCCTTTACACTTTTGACGTTTGCTAAGTTTTTTAGCATTGAGCATATATTACCTTTGTGATTAGAAAAAAATCTTTATATTAGATAGTTTTCAATGTTATTACACAGGCTTTATAACCATAACAGCTATTTGTTGGGTTCTCAACTGAAAAAGAATTTCTCCTACTTTCCTTCTGAAAATTGAGATCAAATGTCAAATAGGGTTTCTGTGTTTCCGTGAAGTTTCTGAAAATATTCAATCCTGTATGAAATGCAAGGCAAAAAACACACATGCAAAAGGCAAATACAACTCATAACATCTAGAATGAAGATAAAGAACACAAATATTAAGAAAAAAAGAGAAAACAGCTCTTTTTCACTTTGATGCCACAGTGACACACAATTTTACCCTGTTGGCTAACCTGCAACATGACAAATAAAAATGCTCCTTCCATAACTTCTCTATGAGGGTTGAGAAAACTGTGTTCAGATAGTGAATCTTATCAAGTCAATCACATAAGACTCTACCTGTCAAACAGCAGATTTATCTTGGTGATGCTTATGATGCTGTCTACCCAAAGTGAGCAGCTTGAACACAAAAATAGGTCTGTGCCCCAGGGAGAAGTGCTGTTTCCTTCCCTGTGATACGCGTCTGCAGACTCATCTCCATCTAGAATACTCGTTTGAATTGATTTTATTGCTTTCTGTGAGGTATTTTTGAGATGTCTGCTGAATGCCTAGCAATGTGCAACATGGCACAGAAATTCAACAGTAGGAAGACAGAATCTCTGGTTCTTGGAAAACTGTTTTTGAGAGAGATGAGTCAAGACGAACACATTTAAATAATGGGAAAAAAAACCAACCTTAAATGACGAAAAGCCATAGTATTTCCTTATCTAGAAAGTAATTTTATGGCATACTGCTCCTACATTAACTACAGCAATATTTTCCAAGGCTGGTAAATTTTTGGGAAAATAAAACCCAACTTCATGCGTTCTACACCTGAGAGTTTGATTCGATAAATTGAGTGCACACAAACTACGACTGTGTATTTTTAAGAAACTTCTGAGTTATTGAGTTACTGTCCACTGGTGCCAGAAGAGCTAAAGAGGATCTGCTATAGTCTGCTTTGACACACACACATCATACAAATGTCTCTTAATATCATAGAGAAAATCTAAAAAGGCAATTTTATTGGCGATATAGGTAAAGAAAGAAATGACATCATTTGTACTTTTATCTCCCTCCTATTTTTCCTCTCATGTGCAAGTCACCACTAAGGGGGTAGTGATTTACTCTGGATGCCATGCCAAGGCCCTTCTTTAACTGGGATCTGACCATACTGGATGTCTGCTGAGGCTTGTGTACAGAGGAAATGAAAGGATCTGTCAATAATGGTAGTTTCTCCTCATGCTTAGAACTCATTGTACCCCCTTCTCTTAGTTCTGTCTACTAAAACATGTCTATGCCTCACTGTGCCAGACTCATCCATCTTCCCCGAGACTGCTACATCGTGACTGGGAGCTTCATTTTTATTGGGGTGTTTACTCTCTGAGGCACTCCAAGAAGCACACGCTTTTAATCAAGGGATGGGGGTGACAATCAATCATTCTGTTGATTTGAACCACCTCTCATTCTCAACAGCATTACTTTCATGGCTAGAATTCTGAAAGACCCCTATCCAGTTAGAGGTGAGGAGCGGGCAAGAAGGGGCGGTGAGTCAGAAAACCCTATAGTACTACACAAAAGATAAAAATCCGGTTCTTTATCTTGCTTAAAACTCTTCACTGGCTCCTCAATGCCCTCAAAATAAAGGAAACTCCTTAAACATGGCTCACAAAGCCATCAATATCATGCCTATGTCAGAAACAGCAGTACACATTACATATTTCTTCTGTTCCCCTACATTTTCTAGGTCCTTGTAGTTTTGGGGTGGGGTAGGGGAAGCATATGACTGGTGCTAGCCAATAAGGGTATAAGTGGTATGTGTCACCCTAGACTGACACATATAAAAGATATCCAGATGTCTGTTCCCCTACTTTGGTGGTCAAGAAAGCTGATGTTCCTGGCATTGCAGATATAAGATGGCAAGTCTCCATCGCCCTGGGTCCCTGAGTGGTTGTGTTCAGCAGAGACCCTACCACCACCAACTTGCCTCCAACTTACCTTGGATACATATCTCGAGTGAGAGATGAACCATTATGGGTCAAATCACTGATATAGTGGTGTTTGCTTGTTACGTGAGTATAACCTAGACATCTTGACTAACATGCAGAACTTGCCCGTCATTCTCCCTTCATCGCGTGCTGCTATTCTTACACTTGATATTGCAGCCAAACTGAACTTTAAATTCCTGGAACGTACCTACCTCTGATCCTTTGCACTCCCATCATTCTCTTTCTAGATTGTCTTTCCATTTCTTCTTCACTTGTCTACCTCTTTTCATCTTCTTTTTCTCAGTCAGAACATTGCTTCCTCCAGAAAGCTTATTTCAATCTTCTAAGTTTGCATTAGATATCCTTTCTAGAGAACATTTACTAGTACTTATCACATCATTAGGTAGCTAATTCCTGCTTGTTTATCCATGCGCTCCTATGGGCTGTAAACCAGTATGGACGGGCACCATCTCTGTATTGGCCACATATATCTATTATATTCCAAATATGGAGAATACCAGCTATAAAGTAAGTTCTCAATAAATATTTGTTGAACGAAAGATGGAGTGAACAAACTAAACTCCCCAAGGCTTAGTTTGGAGAGCTGAGGCAAAAGGCAGACTAAGGGAGGCAGCATGGCAGCAATTGGACAGCAAATGGCTATTGAAAATTCACCTTCAGGGCATGCAGATGGTAGTTATTAATCTCCACTCTACTGCCTGGGTGATTGCTGGGCCTTTTCCACCCTCTGGTGGCTCTCTCCCAGTTGGCTTGCCATATTTCATAAAAGATATGCTAACATCTATTGCCAAAGATTAAAAAGTGCAACTGGCTCCTGAATACTAAGAGGCAAATGTTTACTATAAGCCAGATGAAGACAGGCTGTTCCCTTAGCAATATTTTGCTTCTAAGTAAGGGGAAAAATAATCTAAAATTAATTTTAGATATAAATTATAATGTCAGAGAGAATCGGTGCATATCTGTCTGCTTCTTTTTGAAGTATTATTCGCACCCAAAGTAATTTTCTTAATATGGGAGCAGTCTGTTCTAGATTAGAAAGGCAGAAAGAAGGCACTCCACGTAGCATATTTTTCTTTTGTTCTGCTTCGTTCTGGGTTTGATGATCCAGGAACACCATTTTCCTCAGATGAATGATGTTTGGATAAGAATAGTGGCCATGCATGAATGTACACCAACCTAAAAATGCACTCACTGTGTTCTAATAAAAGTTATTCACCCCAAAACCTTGACGCAGCTAGCAAACTGATTCAAATGCTCAAAGTAGATGAGTTTAAATAAAATACAATTTCACACTTTCTCTTTCATTTTAGGCCTATTCTCTAATGGTTCCTTTTTCATATTTAAAATGATAATGGTCTCAAATAAGAGGCAGTCAGACAATTAAAAAAGAAATTAGAGAAATGCAATGGATGAATGTTTTCTAAAAGCTCAGAAAAGGCTGAGTGTATCCATTGCCATTTGCTTGAGTCTATTAGGGAGCTATAGTGCAGAATATTGAATCCAAGCATAGTGATTTTTCTAGATGTCAGCATCAGTAGCCAGAGGGCTCGCTCTTCATCAAGACAATCTTCACCCTTCATAAGCTTGGCCCTGAATAAATAGAAAGTATTGATTAAGAAAAGTGAGGATAGGGAATTATTTTGATGTTTTTTTAGATTCCAGATAATACCGTTGGGTGTTTATTATCTGCATTGCTCTCTCCTGAGGGCCCAGGGTGTCTCTTCAGAGATGCTCTGTGTTCTGCCCATAATAACAAGCCCTTTGGGCAAGTAAAAAAGAAAGAGAAAGCTTTGTCCCTGCCTTTGAGGAATGCATGAATGGTCGGAGAGACAAAACTCAGAAAATTCAAGCACAATTAGCAAGCATCAGGTGAACATGGGCAAGATAATATGGTATGAAGTAGGATCTGCCGAGTAAAAAATCATACATTGTGGAGCGAGTATAGCCCAGTGTTTTAGAACACGGGCTCTGGACTGCTTGGGTTCGAATATCATTACTAATATTTATATCTAATGTGTGAGTTTAAGAAAATTACTTAATCTATAGGCAAAATGGGGATAATACAATGTTCACTTCATTTGGTTGTGAGGATTGAGATAATACATAGAAAGTGATCATCATACCTAGAACATAGTGTATATTCAAAAAATGTTAGCTATTATTATTAATATCATAGGCAATATTTTGATCAGGGAATTACCTTTCTTAGAGGTGGCAATTTTCTACCCCCTTCCTAACATGCTATCTTTCTCTCTTGTTTTTCTTAACTCATTTCCACACTCAGCATTTTCTAGACCCTTTAAAAAGTTTATCAAAGTTGATGTATCATCCAAGTGCAAACTTCCTTAAATGCATTACCCACTTAATCTTGCCAACAACTTATGAAGTAGGTACCATATACAGACTGACATGTACATATCCACAAAATGAATATTTTAATATTTGTTTCATGTATCAACCTGGAATCTGAACAAAAATCTTTCCACATATAATCTAGGTTTTCTTGCCATTTCAATGCAAACTAGTAGTAATATTTGCCAAGAAAGATCATAATGATTGCTATATAATAGTAGAAGTATAAATGTATAATAATATCTAACATTTATGTGCTTATTTCCAAGCACTCTTTTAATTATATGTATATATGTATACTGTGTATATATGTGCATGTGTTTATTAATTTAATACAGTTTCAGAAAGTCTATATTGGTCACGAGGATAGCCAACAATGAATTCTTTTGGCCACAGTGCTTTTTATTGACTCTAGACATAGTTAACCCAATTAAAAAATTTCTGGGACTCCTTAATTACATTTGTATCCCTGGGTCACCTTAATGGTTAAAAAAACAAAACAGAATTATTATTTCTTGATAGTATGTCTCCTTATTGCCCCCCAAAATCAACAATAACATCAATAACAACAATAGAGCCATATAACTTCATCAGAGCTCCCATGAGAATTAAGAAATATTTGTGCCAAAATGTCATATTGTCTTCCTTGAGATCAAGTTTTCCCAACATTTTTATTATTAGCAACTTTTGGTCTCATTTCCAGTCACAATTTCCTTTTGTTACGAGACCATATGTTTGTGCAGCAATATTTAAGCAAGAGATTGAGAAATCAAGGAGAAAGACATGTTAACATCTAAGCCATGTGTAGGTTTTACAGTCAGGGATGCTGTGCTGGGTGGAATAACAGAGAAGGGCCAGGAGCCAAGGAATGCAGGCAGCCTGTAGAAGCTGGAAAAGACAAGGAAAACAATTTTCCCCTAGAGCCTCCCTGTGGATCTGTTTTGAACT
This sequence comes from Varecia variegata, assembly GCA_028533085.1. Classification (NCBI taxonomy): domain Eukaryota; kingdom Metazoa; phylum Chordata; class Mammalia; order Primates; family Lemuridae; genus Varecia; species Varecia variegata. Next base: position 74,566,857 of record CM052441.1, read on the forward strand.
TCTGATTTCCAGAGCCATAAAACATTTGTGCTGTTTCAAGCCACTGAGTTTGTGTTACATTGTGACAGCAGCAATAGGAAGCTAATATAGATAAATACTAAACGGGAGCATCATCATTTGCTTAAATCATTGTATTCAAATTTGTCTATCCTGACTAAAATATGTTCATGATTGTAAGATGCATGTTTTCTCCACATTAACAGCTTAGATATTGGGATGCATCTTAGAATCAGTGACATTTTACAATTGCTGTTGTTCAGACAGCAAAGGTGCTGTAGTGGGATTACCTACTCTTTTGGGAACCTAAAAACACCATCAACCAAACTTGCAGAATGGCTGTCAACTATTGGAAAGAAAATGCCAGAGAAAATAGTGGAGCTCTATTAAAACCATTTTGTTTTGAAATGATTTCAGACTTTAAGAAAGCAATAATGGAAGAATTCCCTCCCTTATAAACTTGACCCAGATTTCACAAAGGTTAACATTTTACCATGCTTACTTTATCATTCTATCTTTATCTATGTAATGTAAATTGTGTTTTTCTGAATAATTTGAGGGTAAGTTACAGGCATGCAGACATGATGCCCTTTACGTTTAAATAATACTGTACTTCAATGTGTATGTCCTAAAAACAGGGTAATTCTCTTACATAACTGCAGTACAGATATCAGCATAAGTCAATTAGCATTGATAAACTATTCATATCTGAAGACATTAAAATTTTGTCAATTGCCCTACAAATGCCTTTTTCAGTTAAAGAAATAATAATTCTTGTCCAGGATCCCAACAAGGGTCACATGTTGTATTTAATTGTCTTGTCTCTTTAGTCTCCGGTAATCTGAACAATTCTTCAATCTTTCCTTGTCTTTTATGACCTGCCATTTTTTGAAGATTACAGGCCAGTTATTTTGTAAAGTCTACTTTAATTTGAGTTAGTTTTGATGTTCCTTCATGTTTATATTCAGGCTATACTTTTTGGGGGGTAGAAAGAGGGCAGGAAAATCATGGATATCCTTTTTCAGTGTAGCATATTAGGAGTTACCTGATGTCATTTTGTCTTGTTACTGATGTTAACTTTGATCATTGGGTTAAGATGATGTAACTGGACTCCAGCACTGTAGTTACTATTTCTCCTTTGGTAACTTACATGGATCATGTAGGAAGAAACTTTATGTTCGCTTTAATATCCTTTTTCTTCTCATAATTTCTTAATAGAGCACTCTTTTAAACTGTAGGAACAAAATAGTTGTGGGAGGAGGTATGGGAGGTGGTGAGTCACATGTGTTTGCAACACTTTTGAAATGAGAGTCAAAGGGATGCCAGGCAGTTTTACATAGTCTCAAGTCAGCACGGAGTCTTACACCAATGGCTTTTGATTCTGTGGTAGATTATTTTATGAAATGCTGTATCACAGTACAGTTGATGCAATAGAAGATATTTTGTGGAAATAAATTAAAACATAGGCATTGGTGAGTCTGAGCCCAAAAGGTAGACTTCGAATGTCAAAAATTTATAGGGGAAAAAACCATAAACAATTTATTTGTCTTATTTTTTGGGTGTGTTCACAAAAATGATGTATAATAAAAATTTGTGTATGATTCTGTCCAAAAGAACTTTTCAATAAGTACAGATAAATATTCTCAGTGTTAAGAAAGACTTCTGTCGTAGTTTCTTTTTCTTTTTTTGTTATTAGTATATAATGGCATGTTTTACAATTATGATGTCTTATATTCCATACTATAGAAGCATTGACATTACAGAATAAGGACTTGCTGATCTAGTCCTTATTATTTTATTCTTTATTGTTATTTCTATCTAAGTTGTATTCTTATATTTCCTAAAAGAAACTCAGATAAAAATAATTTACAATGTACCATCAGCATGATGAGCTCTAGTCAAAGTATGAAGTAGGATCAATTATTTACTATTCTCAACCCGAGTTTAGAAAATCCCTTTGGTGGCATCTAACCATTTCATCCCACCCCTCTCCTATCACCCTCCACTTAGGATACTGCTGCTTTTAGGAAAAAAAATCTGATCAACTTATTTAAACCAAGTTAGGAAAGATAGTGCCATCTCTCAATATCTTCTCTCTGCATGTTTGGATTTTTGTGGGTACAGAGCTCTAGGTCAGCTTGACCAAAGAAATGAAGGCTAACTAAACACTTTCACACATCTTCGTGCTTGGTGGGTATTATTTTTAGAGAGCTGGGAAGATTTTTTTTTTTTTAATTTTACCACATAGTCAACTATCTATTCTGCCTGGAGGTGGGAACTGCCCACGTGGGGTCTTCTGGACACAGCAAAGCCAGAGGAGTCTGTGTTATTGGCTGTATCTTTTTTGTATGACCAATGTAACAAGAATAGTATAACCAGAAACACAGTAGTCACAAAATAGCCTATTTACCTTCATGAGTTATATACACATAATTCCTGAAGTCAACTACTCAAGGAAGATGCAGAGTAGAGAAGATTCTACAGACATCAAGGACAATAAGCATAAATTAAAAGGCTTTATCATGAAAAGTGAAATGATTTGGGAATACTCTATTTACTCTGCAAAGAAAAGATTAAGGGGAAAATGTGTTTGGTGCTGTAAAAATACAAACTAGAAACGAGGAATAAGAAGGTCTTTAACAAAACTACTCTGGGCCTTTATTTTTCTCCCCCCCATCATCATCTTGGACTTGGAAAATTACATTGTCTGACTCCAGAAACGGAAAAGGACCAAAAGTCATTAGCATTGGATTATAACAATGTAAATCATTCTCTATTTGGCTAGTAAGTCTTTACACTAACAAAACATCAATTGTTTTGATTGCTGATTCTCATTTACAGGTAAACGTAGAAAAAAGTTGGTGACACTTCACAGCTGCGGTGAACAGAATTATTACTTTCTTCCCTTTTTGGCTCTTTGAGTTCTCGGGAGATACAGCAAAAATATCAACACTAGATGGCTCTAAAAGAGATTCCCAAGGGGGAAAATGCCATTTTTAATGGTTTATAGGGCAAATCTCTTGGTTTAGTAGTTTATACATGTTGTTTGGTCCTCATATAATGAGGTCTTATCAATTTAATTGCTATGGCAGAGACCTACTTTGGTCCTGATCCAAAGTTTCCAGAAAATAGAAATTATTGGAAGAGGAAGCACTCAGGATATGTCTTAGATTTTTCTCTAACTTCTTAGATAAGTTTGGATAGAAATAGTTCAGTTTTCAATATATGCTTATTAGTAATTTAACAACGTGCATTGCTAAAAGGGAAAGACATAAGGAGATGAAAACAAACTAGCATTTTGAGAAACTAGTATATATGCTAGGCTTTCCATTCTGACAGAACCAATCTATTTGTCTCATATTTTCTTTTTGATGTATGCACAAAAAATATCTGTGATAAAAATCAATGCCTAACACGTCAGGCCAGCTACATAATTTTCAAGGCCCAGTGCAAAATGAAAGCGTAGGCTTATTCAAAAGGCAGGATAAATGCTTTCCTTTTTCTCCAAGGTTTCTTTCTCTACCTGTCATATTATCTTTTATTTGTTATTTAATATTGTGTTCCCTCTGGCATGGTGTTACTTGCAGGGTGAGTGCAGACCCTCACAGGAACTCAGGGCCCTGACCTGAGACTTGAGTAGAGTGCTTACATCCTGCCCCAACCATCTCTGTGCCCATGACCAGGTCCCGGCTGGGGGTGGAGAACAGCAGTGGTTGCTAGGGGGTGAGGAGAGCATCTTTGAGAACTCATCTCGGATAGATGGATAGGAAGGACACCGTAAGCCAAGACTCCAAGCCTCTAGTACCACTCCACCATCCCACAGGACTTCACTTACAAACCTCACATTCAAAGATAAAATTATTAACAATTTTTAGGACAGTGGCTGTAGAGGATTAAACCTCAGACATAAGGCCCATCTAAGTATGGAACCCTCTGTGACCCTATGACTGCACTGGTTGCATGTCCCTGGTCATACATACTTCTGAGTAGGTTTTGTTACCCTTATTGTATGGATAAAGACATTAAGACAATTTTCACACCTAATAAGTGACAGAATTGGAAATTAAACTTAGCTTGATTTGACTTCTATGCCAGCACATCTTATTGGTTTCTCTCTTCTGGAATCTACCTCCAGCAGCAGTTGGCTCTGATTTTGCAATGTGCATTCTTACTTGAGGGGAATGCCATCCAATGTTATTAGTTCAGATATTTTTACAATGAGCTGAAATAATTGCATTTCCACTATCAAAATGACAGTATATGTAAGTCTCCATGTTGCAAATACCTGAAAGAGAAATGTGACTTTTGCTTCTTTTCTTGAATCTTTTGAGAACTCTATTCCTATTTACACAGCATGCTTCTGGAAGAATTCTGTAAACTCAGCATATAAATCTAGCAGTTCCCTTGGTCACTTCCTAGAGAATATTCAGTTCTTTTTTCTTTTTTTTTCTTTTCATTTTGTGTTTAGGGGATTTATTCAGTTCTTTATTGAATTGACTCTCCACCTACGTGCACATTAGAATCACCTGGGAAGCTTAAGCAACTACGAGGCCTTACCCTTCACCAATTAAAGCAGAACTTCCAGGGGGTTAAGACTGGGCATGAGTGCTTACAAATTTTCCCAGGTGATTCTAATTTGTAAACAGAGCTTCGAACCACTGCTCTGGCTTTCACTTTGAATAACCTGACGTAAACTACATTAGTTTTTTTAAATTTATTTTTATTTTATTTTTTTATTTCAGCATATTATGGGGGTACAAATGTTTAGTTTTCATATATTGCCTTTGCCCCACCTGACCATTAGACTATGTGGGATGAACTACATTGGTTTACAACAGGAGCCTTTTAGTATCAGAATAAATTTCAAGTCACTTGTCATCATTGCCACCTAATATATAATATTTTCAGTTATACCTGCATATGAATGTGGCCAAGCTAATGTAGAAATATTTCTCCCACATACATTTATTAGTCACAGTAGACATCTACTTACATTGTAAAAAGTAGCATATAGTATGTATATGCAAGTCAAACCACTTACTCTATGTATAGATCATGCTGGATATTTGGTGGTCTAATTGCAAGAACTCCCTAGGCCAGGATCTCCAAGTTATATCTGTGCATAAAGTTAAATCATCATAAAATAGCATATTTGAACTAAGCTTCCCTTCCTTGTTAAGAGTTAAAGACACACCCTTTATAAAGACAAATATGAGCACATCAATTTAAAGGAAAGTCTCTGAATTTCCCAAACTGTAAATGAAAGTAGTGCTCATAGTGCTAATATTCAGATGTGGCCCACCTGGGACAAGTTGATGGCTTTCAGTCAACTCCCTCAACTCCCTTTTAGCACAGAGGGGATGCTGATGGATTGTAAGTTTAAATATTCATTTTTTAAACAAATATTTATTTTCCAGTTCTGTGCCAGGCTTGCTTCTTACTCCAGAGGAGCAAATGAAGAAGATAAAAATCTTCATCTTCATGGAGTTTACATTCTAGTAGGAGGAAATAGACAATAACAAATGAGTTAAAAATTAGAGGGTATTGAGGGGTATTTTGAAGAAAAAGAATGCAGAGGAGAATAACAGCTGAGGTGGCAACATGATGTAGGACGGTTAATTTTAATTGGGGTTACCAGGAAAGGATTACTGAGAAGGTGACATTTTAATAAAGGCTTGGAGGAGAAGTAGTGAGCTGAAAAGGTACCAGAAGAAGAGCAAGGGCAGAGTCTAGTGCTTTCTAGGAATAGTACCAAGGCTGTGTTTTTGGAACGGAGGGAACAAGGGTGGAAAAAGTTCCAGTAGATGGTGAAGTTGGAGGGATTTTGAACAACCTTTTTTTTTTGAGACAGAGTTTTGCTCTGTCTCCCTGGGTAGAGTGCAGTGTTGTCATCATAGCTCACTGCAGCCTCCAACTCCTAGGCTCAAGCAATCCTCTTTCCTCAGCCTCTCAAGTAGCTGGGACTACAGGACCACACCCAGATAATTTTTCTATTTTTAGTAGAGACAGGTTTTGCTCTTGCTCAGGCTGGTCTCCAACTCCTAAGCTCAAGCAATCCTCCCACCTTGGCCTCCCAGAGTGCTAGGATTACAGGCGTGAGCCACCTCACCTGGATGATTTTGAACTTCTGTCATTAAAGGTGTTGATGCACAAGTTAGTGCGATTTTAAGGAAAGCATTGTAAAAGATTCACCATCAGATGAGTACTTGGACCAGACAACCTTTATGTAACCTTATGACGTACCACGATTCTTGATTGTTGTGAGATACATGTTACTCTTGCAGGGCAGGTGTTTTCAATTTCCAAGCCAGTGGGGGTGAAACAGTGAAAAACCAAATTCAAAGTTGTCCTCTATTGAAATGTAAACTCCATGAAGACAAAGAGTTTTATGTTTTTTGTTCACTCCTGTGTTCCCAGGAGCTACAAGTGAGCCTGGCACACAGTAACTGCAAAATGAATATTCATTTAAGTAATAATCATTTACATTTACAATCACTCAGCATCCACTTTATTCTTGCTGAAGAGAAGTTAACTGAAAATCAACTTGTTCAGAGTTAAAAAGCATGATTTCTGGTTGTGATATTAATGGACTTTTATAACCCTAAAGATATTTTAAAGAATGAAGACAATTGGTCATATTAAAATTTTGGGCCGGGTGCGGTGGCTCACGCCTGTAATCCTAGCACTCTGGGAGGCCGAGGCGGGTGGATCGCTCGAGGTCAGGAATTTGAGACCAGCCTGAGCAAGAGCGAGACCCCGTCTCTACTAAAAATAGAAAGAAATGATCTGGCCAACTAAAAAATATATATAGAAAAAATTAGCCGGGCATGGTGGCACATGCCTGTAGTCCCAGCTACTCGGGAGGCTCAGGCAGTAGGATTGCTTGAGCCCAGGAGTTTGAGGTTGCTGTGAGCTAGGCTGACCCCACGGCACTCACTCTAGCCCGGGCAACAGAGCGAGACTCTGTCTCAAAAAAAAAAAAAATTTTTTTTGGCACCTAAAATCCTGTATTTGCAGAAGATATCTCTTCTCTCAGGTATGTGCATGGCACGGTTCACCAGTTGTTTGTTCAAATCTCACTGTCTCTGTTCAAATGTCACATCCTTGACTATCTTAATCTAAACATGCCTCTCGACTGTTACTTCCTATTTTTTTTCTCTCCTTCTTTTGTTGTTGTTGTTGTGTGGGTTATGAGTTAAATTGTGTCCCCCTCAGAATGATACATTGAAGTCCTAACCCCCAGTACCTCAGGATGTGACCTCATTTGTAAATAGATGACACGTCTTCAAGTTGAGGTTATTAGAGTGGGCCCTAGTCCAATATGACTGGTGTCCTTATAAAAAAAACTTTGGACATAGACATAGGCATGCAACGAGGGAAGAGTATGTGAATAATTACAGGGAGAATGCCATGTGAAGACAGAGGGTTGGAGTAATGCATCTGCCAGCCAAGGAATGCCAAAGATCACCTTAAACCACTAGAAGCGAGGAAAAGGCCAGGAAGATTTCCCTACAGGTTTTAGAAAGCGCATGGCCCAGCTGATACCTTGATTGAACTAACTTTCAAAACTATTAAGACAATAAATTTCTGTTGTTTTAAGTTATCCAGTTTGTGGAACTTTGTTATGGCAGCCCTAGGAAACTAATACTACCTGAATGATATTTTTTTCTATTGTTTAATTTCTGCTTGCCCCTACCAGATGTTAATTTCCATGAGGAAAGAGATATGGTATATTCTGTTTACTTTTGTACTCCCAAGTGTTTAGAACAGTGCCTGGCCCTCAGTAAATATTTGCCAAAAGAATGTAGGGAAAATATTTTATTTTCCATTCTTTTCTTTTCTTTTTTATTGATGCATAATATTTGTACATATTTATGGGGTACACATGATATTTTGTTACATGCATAGAATGTGTAATGATCAAGTCAGGGTATTTAGGATATCCATCACTTCAAGCATTTATAATTTCTATGTGCTGGGAACATTTCAAGACCTCTTTTCTAGTTATTTTGAAATATACAATACATTGTTGTTAACTATAGTCACCCTACTCTGCTATCAAACACTAGAAGTTATTCCTTCTGTCTAACTGTGTGTCTGTATCCATTAACCAACCTCTCTTCATTCCACTCCCCCATACCCACACCCTTCCCAGCCTCTGTAATTATCATTCTACTCTCTACCTCTATGAGATCAACCCTTTTTAGCTCCCACATATGAGTGAGAACATGGGATAATTTGTCTTTCTGTGTCTGGCTTATTTCACTTAACATAATGACCTCCTGTTCAACCCATGTTACTGCAAATGATATGATTTCAGTTTTTAATGGCAGAGTAGTATTCCAATGTGTACATATACTACTTTTTATTTATTAATCTGTTGATGAGCACTTAGGGTGATTCCATATCTTTGCTATTATGAATAATGCTGCAGTAAACATGGGGGTGCATGTATCTCTTTGATATACTGATTTCCTTTCCTTTGGATAAATACTCAGTAGTAAGATTGTTGGATTGTATGGTAGTCCTATTTGTAGTTTTTGAGAAATCACCATACTGTTTTTCATAATGACTGTACTAATTTAAATTCCAATCAGTAGTGTGTAAGAGATCCCTTTCTTCACATCCTTACCAGCATCTGTTATTTTTACCTTTTTTATAATAAATCTTCTAATCATGGTAAGATGATATCTCATTGCGGTTTTGATTTACATTTCCCTGATGATTAGTGATGTTAAGAACTTCCTTATGTACTTGTTGGCCATTTGTATGTCTTCTAAGAAATGTCTATTCAGATCCTTTGACTGTTTTTTAATGGGATTGTTAATTTTTTTGCTCTTTGAGTTTTTTGTATATTCTGGATATTAGCCCCTTGTCAGATAGTTTGCAAATATTTTCTCCCACTCAACAGGTTGTTTTTTCACTTTGTTGATTGTTTCCTTTCCTGCACAAAAGCTTTTTAGTTTAATATAGTACCATTTGTTTATTTTTGTTTTTGTTGCCTGCAGCTTTTGGGGTCTTAGACATAAAGTCTTTGCCTAGACCAATGTCCTGGAGTGTTTCCCCTATGTTTTCTTGTAGTAGTTTTATAGATTTGGGTCTTATGTGCTATAGTTTGGTTACGGTTTGTTTGGCCCCACCAAGTCTCATGTTAAAATTTGATCCCTGAAGTTGTTGGTGGGGCCTGGTGGGAGGTGTTTGGGTTGTGGGGCAGATCCCTCATGAATGGGTTGGTGCCACTCCTGTGGGAGTAAGTTCTCACTCTTAGTTACCATGAGAACTGGTTGTTAAAAAGAGCCTGACACCTCCTCTGCTCTTTCTCTTGCTCCCACTCTTGCCGTGTGATTGTCCCACAATTGCTCCCCTTCACTTTCCACTATGAGGGGAAGCTTCCTGAGGCCCTCATCAGATGCAGAAGTTGGTACCATGCTTCTTATACAGCCTGGAGAACAATGAACCAAATAAATCTCTTTTCTTCATAAATTATCCAGCCTCAGGTATTCCTTTATAGCAACACAAATAAACTAAGACATTATCTTTCAGTTTTTTACCCATTTCAAGTTGATTTTCAGATACGGTAAGAGACAGAGTTCTGGTTTCATTCTTCTGCATATGGATATCCAGTTTTCCCAGCACCATTTATTGAAGAGGGCATCCTTTCTCCAATGTATGTTCTTGATGCATTTGTCAAAAATCTGTTGGTTTTAAATATGTGGATTTATTTTTTGGTCTCTATTATGTTCCACTGGTCTATGTTCCTGTTTTTACACCAATATCATGCTATTTTTGTTATCATAGCCTTGTAATATATTTTGAAGCCAAGTAGTGTGATGTCTCTACCTTTATTCTTTTTGCCCAGGATTGCTTTGGCTATTTGGGCTCTTTTGTGGTTCTGTACAAATTTTAGGATTATTTTTTCTATTTCTTACAAAAAGTGTCATTTTTTTAAAACATTTTTTGCTACAATTTGCTTCTTAGATACATCCATGTCCAGCTATTAGTGAAGTAGGAAAAATTTTCAGTAGTTATAAAAATGTATACTGGAAATTTTCACTTTGTGTTCTATTATGGTGCCCTAAAAAATACTGTGTGATAGGAACTATTTCTCTGGTAGGGAGAGTTTTAAACATCTCTGAGCATTTTCAGGAAGGCACTATTGCTAGGGATGGAAACATTGCCTACACAGGGGACCCTGTTGGGTACTAAGGATCATTTCTGCGCGCGCGCGCGCGCGTGCGTGCGTGCGTGTGTGTGTGTGTATGTGTGTGTGTATTGCTTGTTGCCTCTTACCTGTTTATTCTGCCACTCAAAGAAAGAGATGGCAAATTCTGGCTGGCCAGACTGCTAGATTTTCCTTCCCTTTTGTTATTACTGACCTCTGCTGTCATAAAAGCAGCACCTCCGCTTGCCTCTGTAGCTACTCCCCGGTTGCCAACAATGGAAACATTCAACAACCAGTCTCATCATTCTGGAAAATACAAATGCTTTTGGAGCTCAAAGGCCACAGAGACTTTGCCATTTATTTCCTAAAATGTATTCTTACATTTGAAAGTTCATCTGTGAGAACCGTATACAGGGTCACACATTTGTCTTCAGCCTTCAGTGTTACACAGAAAAGCAGACAGAGGGTGTTGTGCTCAAAAGAGAAACTTGATGCAGCTCCCGATTTCTTTTGACTGCTGGATGTGCCTTCTGCAACTTATGCAAACTTTGGTAATTGAACTCATAATAAAAATAAATAAATAAATAAAAATTATAAAATTAAAAGATAACTTTTTCTATGGTTTCATTAATTCTTACCCTTATCTAATTCAACTACCTCATCTGGCCAACCAATGTGAGGAAAAAAAATTCTGTCCCTTCATTTAAGAGACAGATGAACAATCTAACATGACTCACAAATAAAACATTTTTAAGATTAATGATCTTGGTGAAGTCCTTCTGATAAGACATAAGCCTGATAGTCTAAAATAGAAAGAATAAAAACAAAGAATGTGTGCATGTATAAATATCCTTTCTAATATGTGAGTTTTGGAAAATCCTGTATTTCATGAATCATTAGCTTATGTTTTGTTTTTATGTTATACAAGCATTTCAAAAACAAGTCTGTGTAGATATTGCCACCTACTGTTTGCCTGGAAATGTACTAGTATAATTCACTTTATGTAATGAATGATACTTTTTCCTCTAATTGCATTTCTTTTTCCATGAAGACCATTTTTTCTCAACACCTTCTACTTTTAAATTTATTCATTTATTTATGAACTTACTCTTAAGTACAATATCTACGAGGTCATTACAAGAAATTCTTTCCTTTTACATTGGAAAATCCTGAGGCAGTGACCTAATTTTCCTTAAATTTTTCCCAATATGGCTGAAATAGTAAAGCAGTTTCAGGTTTGAAAAGACTATATAGTATATATAATTGAAATTCCATTTAAAAATATACTAGTCTCCAATATATTAATAATTAAGAGTGGTCAAGGTTACTGAATTGCTGTTAGTTTTATTTTGAGATTCAAATTCAAGATGTTTATAGTGTAAATATCTGCTTTTTTCCTTTTAGTCTTAGTCTATTCAGTCTGCTATAACAAAACACCATAAACTGGGTGGCTTATAAATGTCATAGATTTCTCACAGTTCTAGAGTCTGGGAAGCCCAAGATCAAGGCACTGGCAGATTTGGTGTCTGGTGAGGGTCACATGGTGGAAGGGTGGAGGGATCTTTCTGGGTCTCTTTCATAAGGACACTAATCCCATTCATGAGGGCTCCACCCCCATAACCTAATCACCTCCCAAAGGCTCCACCTCTTACTATCACCTTGGGGGTTAGGATTTCAAGATATGAATTTTGGGGGTGACACAAACATTCAGACCATTGCACTGTAAATATATTTGGATGTCAGTGATTAAACAGCAAATTATTTTTTAAGATAAAAAATCAGTTATTTACAATTATCTTCTGAATTGTTTACTTTGTAGTTAGTTTTATGATGTATATGTAGCACTATTTTCAGTATGCTATTGATTAAAACCAGAAATAAAATAAAAAATTTAAAATTTTCACAACCATATTTTAGGTTAATTTAAATGCACTGAGATAATCCATGGTTTATAGGCAAATAACTATCACTAAACCTAGTAATATTTAAAATCTGTAAAATGTTTTACAGTTTAAAAAGTCCTTTGTATATTTTAATAAATTTGGTCCCAGTAACAACCCTATGAAGTAAGTAGTACAGTAATTGTTTTCATATTACAGATAAAGACTAAAAGAAATTAAGGTACTTGAATATTATACAACCAAAATAACTCTATAAATCAAGTTCTCTTAATTTCAAAGTTTATTCACTTTTACTGTCCCTTATAAATTAGTTTGTTTAATTTATATGAATTCATAATGAGCTATTTTTCAACTATTGCTTGTTTAGTGAAGAATTTTAAAGTGCATTCAAATAATCAAGCATTCACCTCTAAATCTTTGGGTAGGCTGCTAATAACTGAAATTGGCTGAAATGTATTCTTATTTTATGAGATTGACTTGGATAAGCAGGTCCCCAAATGCCACCTGAATGAATCTGGAAGTGGATTATTCCCCAGAGTCTCCACTGAAGAACTCAGCCTGCCCAACACCTCAATTTCAACCCTGTGATGCCTCAAGCATAGAACTCAGCCACATCATCAGGACATCTGACCTACAGAAGCTGTGAGATCATGAATTTGTGTTATTTTAAGTCTGAGTTCCCTGTTTCCTTGCTGGCTATTGGCTAGGGGCCACTTTTAGCTTTCAGAGGCTATTAGCATGTGTTTCCTTGTGGTCCCTTCCATCTTCAAAGCCAGCAGTGGAAAACTTCTCTCATGTCAAATCCCAATCATGCTTTGACTCTCTCTAATTTTCTTGTCACTGACCTCTAGACATGGATTAAAGGACTTGTGATCAGGTCAGGCTCTCCTGGAATATTTCTCTACCTTAATTGACTTGGGACCTTAATTGCATCACAAAATCCCTTCACAGTAACACCTAGATTAGTGTTTGATTGAATAACTGGGAGCAGGTGCGTTTACACAAAGGCCTGGAAAGTTGTGGGGTGTTTTTAGAGTTCTGCCAACCATGCTTCTCACCTGCCTGTCTACAAGCATTTCCTAGTTTAGCCCCCAGTCTCCTCTCTGCTTTAATATTCCCATCAATTTACATAACAAAATGATCTCTCAATTCAATCATTCTAAAGCACAGTTCTGATTAAGTTTAATATCTTACTCAAGTCAGGAAAAACAAAACAACCAACAGTTTAAAGGCCTCTCAGGGCATGTAAGTTAGGTCTTTGAAAATCAAGGTCTGAACCATCCCTGTTTCTCTCTACCTTTCTTAATGCATCGTTTGATTGAGTATTCACCTTGTTTGTCCTGTGCACAGAGAGATTGGTGCTTTGATTTCTCCCTTCTTTCCTTACTCTCTCCTTTATGAAAACAAATCCCAGTTGTTTGAAGGCTGCGTTGTAATGCCAACTCCTCCAAAGAGCTTTGCATTAACCTCTTCCTCTTTGAAAGTCTTTAATATCTTATTTCAGAAATCTGTATTTCTAGTGTAGTTAGCACTCCATCTTGGGTTATGATAATTGACAAATGCCTCCTTCCTCCTACCAAATGGCAGACTCCTCTGAGCCAGATTGGTATTTGGTTTATCTTTGTCTCTTCTATAACACCTGTAGTGCCTTGTAGAGATGATATGCTCTAAAATATTTGTTGAGCAATTAACTAAAATATAAAAATAGACACTAGAATGTTATGCAAACTAGGAGCTCATAGATCTGCACTGTGAATGCTTCATTTTATTTTCACATCTTTTGCATCAGTCTGATTGTGTTCTTTCTTTTGTGGCTGCTGTTTTTCAAGGTCACTGTTTCCTGAGATGCCACCTTTAAGTTAGATTGTATTCTTCTGCTGTTGGCTAATAACAAATGACTAACTCATTTATGCTTTCTTCTATTATAAATAAATGGCTTTGTTTGTTTTTTGTTACCTGGAGAAAGAAGTTTCTGCTCCAATTTTAAGAAAATTTTCAAGAGCTAGAGGCAGACTTAGTCTTATATCTTATTTTCTTGTTCATACAGTTAACCTTTTTCTAATATTAGGAATATTTCCCTACAAGTCATTCCTGACTAATGGACTCTGCTGTGTGAGTCATATATGACTCAGCAAGTATTTTGGATGTTTTAATGAGTTACCATTTATTTAAGCAGGCTTCAGAAACATTAGTCATTGTGAGAGATTCAGCTTGTACGCTTTCACTTAGTGACTAATTGAAAATAAGAACAGAATAGATATTTACCTGGTAACTTTCCAAATTTTTAAAGGACTTTGGCATCAATTATCTCATTTTGTTTCATGAAAATTGTGTCACATTGGCTGTGAAAAGTAGTACCTCATCTTAGAGACCCCTCTAGCCTTACAACATACTAGAAAAAGTCATCTTAGAAAAAAAAATGAATGAATGAAATGAACTGATGGAATAATGATGGATGAGAAAAGAAACTGAAACAAAAAAAATAGGTTTTAAAATTGAATGTCCGAACAACAAATAAAACCTTACCACTTAACTAAAGAGCACAAAGAAGACCTCAGTAAATAGACAACCATATCATTATGTTAATACTCCAGATTGTGAAGACATTAATTTCCCCCAAATATTCAATTGATGGGAATTCAAAGTACTAAAGAAGTTTGTTTGTTTTGTTTTGTTTTTGTTTTAAAGAAGATTGGTTTTGAAGTTTACCTGTAAGGGAGTATGGCACAAAACTAAGAAAATTTTGAAAAGGAACAATGAAGGTTTGCCACACAGTTTCTTCCTGTACTGCCCACACCGCTCACTCTCAATGGCTCATTTCTGACACTAGGATGTGGGGCTTTCCATCCCCATACGCATCAATTCTCCAGAAAACACCAACCAGCCATCCCATAATTCAATTCAATTCAATTCTGATATTGTCTACCTGGAGCTAGAGTCACGTCCTACAGGTTAAGGGCTCAGTTCTGTAAGACTGTCCCCAGTCCAGACGCCAATCGCAAGCCAAAAACTTCCAAGTGACTGGCTACAAATTGGGGTTCCTGTGACTCCCTCCTTGAGTTTGATCATTTGCTATACTTCGCAGAACTCAGGAAAGCACTTTACTTATGTTATCATTTATTATAAAGAATATTAAAAAGGATACAGATGAACAGCCAAATGCACAAGGCAAGGTGTGGGGGAAGGGGTGCAAGGCTTCCATGTCCTCTCTGGGGTTCACCATCCTCCCAGCACCTCCATGTGTTCAGCAATCTAGAAGCTCCAAACCCCATAGTTCAGGGATTTTTATGGAGGCTTCATCAAATAGGCATGATCGATTATTAACTCAATCTCCAGGTTCTCTCCTCTTCCAGGAGGATGGGGTGTGAGTGGGCCTGAAGATTCCAGGCTTCTAATCACAGCTTGATCTTCCTGGTGACCAACTCCCAGGCAGGTGTCCCCCAAGAGTTGCCTCATTAGAACAAAAGACACTCATATCACCCAGGAAATTTCAAGGGATTAGAATCTTTGTGTCAAGAACTGGGTTCAAAGATTAAATATTAGAACAAAAGATTCAGGAGCATCCTTATTGCTTAGGAAATTACAAGGGTTTTAGAAGCTCAGGACAGAGACCAAATGGGACAGAGACCAAATCTATATTTCTTATTATATCACAATATTACAAAAGTATACTTTAAATATGTGGTAAATAAAACAGTGCAGAATTAGTAAGTATCAACAAATAGATCATCAGAATGGAATACGGAATCCAGAAACAGACCATTTAGTAGTTTTGGAAATTTAGTTTATAAAAAGGATGGTCTTTCCTTAATTGGTGGAAACTTTTTATGTAAAAAATATAGGTGCAAAGACAGTTGGCCCCATTCTTTGATGCTTCCTTAATTATGGAACTCATGATTTCCAGCTGGACATATTGCTACCCACAGTAGAGACAATACCTGCCAGTCTCCCTTGCAGTACGGTGGCCATGTGATTAATTGCAGACCAATGGGATGTAAGCACAAGGTTGGTGCTAGAATCTTTTTTTTTTTTTTTTTTTTGAGATAGAGTCTCTCTCTGTTGCTCTGGCTAGAGTGAAATGGTGTCACCATAGCTCACCGCAACCTGAAACTCCTGGGTTCAAGCAATCCTCCTGCCTCAGCCTCCTGAGTAGCTGGGACTACAGGTGCATGCCACTACACCTGGCTAATTTTTTCTATATTTAGTAGAGAGGGGGTCTAGCTATTGCTCAGGCTGGTCTCAAACTCCTGAGCTCAAGCAATCCTCCTGCCTCGGCCTCCCAGAGTGCTAGGATTTCAGGTACAAGCCACTGCACTCAGCCAGCGCTATAATCTTAAAGTGTGGTATATGACCACCTATGCCCTTCATCCTTCCTGCTGGCTGAAATGAGAACGTGATATCTGCTACCTGTAGCTATCTAGGTTTATGTGGATAAAGCCATGGCTGTGAGTGGTGGAGTGATAAAATAAAAGGAATAGGATCCCTGACACTGCAAGCCTTGACTTTCCCATGTTTAAATTTTATTTTTGGAGGAAAATAAAATTCTATTTAGTTTAAACTACTACTATTTTAGATTTTCTGTTATCCCTAGATTAACCCAATCTTAGCTGACACAGATGTAAGACTACTGATTACACATTGAAAAAATTAAATTTAAAATTTACAAAAAAGTAAAAGATGAAGAAATAAAGAAGCCACCCTATCAAATCTGTTAAAAAGGAAATAAAGAATTTCCCCAACCCAAGGCATATATTTTTGAGTCTAGGTTTCATCTCTCTACTCCTAATGTAATAATTCTTTAAAGGGATATCCATTTATTTTTTGTGGGATAATAGTGTCAGTTCCAAAAGTTCACTTGTAAATTTCTTGTTTAGCACATGGAATATATTTTCCCATGGAATTAAACTTATAGATGATGGTTGGGTTCCCTGTGGGTCAGTGCTTTGGAGGGCAATGGTAGATTCTGATGAACACGTAGGACTTTAAACCACAACACCGAGAGTGGTGTGCATTTCCAGGCCCCTATCCTTCTAATGTAGTCATGATGTAAGTTTACAGTATTGTATGTATTTATAGTACGTATCAGTCCATTTTGCACTGCTATTAAGGAATGCCTGAGGCTGAGTAGTTTTTAAAGAAAGAGGTTTATTTGGCTCATGGTCCTGCAGGCTGTACAAGAAGCATGGTGCCAGCATCTGTTTCTGATGAGGGCTTCAGGGAGCTTCCAATCAAAGTGGAAGGCAAAGGGGAAGCAGGTGTGTCACATGGTGAGAGAAGGAGTGTGGGTGAGAGAGAGAGAGAGAGAGAGGAGGGGGCGCCAGGCTCTTTTAAACAACCAGCTCTCATGTGAACTAATACAGTGAGAACTCACTCATTATCATGGGGAGGGCACCAAGTCATTCATGAGGGATCTGCCCCCCAAGACCCAAATACCTCCCACCAGGCCCCACCTCCAACACTGGGGATCAAATTTCAACATGAGATTTGGTGGGGCCAAACATCCAAACCAGATCATGGTATTATGACTATAAATACTATTTATTGCTTAGCCAAACATCATACTATGATTATTTTCCCTTTACTACAACTTTTTGTTCTCCTTAAGGTTGGTTAATATTCTTAACAGTTAATTTTGTTTATTTGCTTATCTTTCTATATATGAATCATCAATTTGACCCTAAACTTTGCAACCAATTGTCTAAATCTCCTCTTAATACATTCAGACCCACCAGGTATTTTTACAATGCCCATTATTTTGCGGAATCTCTCCCAGGTCTTCAGGCCTGCTTTCATCTGGGATGGTTTCCCTGGAAGTCTTGTGTACACCCACCATCCTGGGAACTCTCTTCACCTCTCCCGTGAGTAGGGTCCCCTGGTTTTTGAACTTTGCGTTTTTTTTCTTTTTTTGGTTTACTTTCTTTGTAGTGGAGCACATCTTCTAGCAACCTCCTAAGAAAAGGTTCATAAGGAAGGATGCTGCGTCTTTGGAATATCTTGGTGTATCCTCACACTTACTTGCCGACATGACTGAATAGATGGTTTTAGCTTTGAAATTGCTTTCCCTCAGAATTTCAAAAGCACCATTCTATTTTCTTCTAAATTATAGCTTTGCTGTTGAGAAGTTCAAGACTTTCTGGTTCCTAATCCTTTGTAACTGTATTCATTTTCTACTGCTGTGTAACAAAATTGGCACTAATTTGGAGACTTAAAAATGACAATTGACAACTATTTATTATCTCTTAGTTCTACAACTCAGGAGTCAAGCTGGGTTCAACTGAGTTCTCTTTTTTCAGGGTCTCATAAAGCTAAAATCAAGGTTTTTATTTTGGGCTGGGCTCTCACACGGAGGTTATGGGGAAGAATGTGGTTCCAAAGTCTTTAAAATTTTTGGCCAAATTTGACTTTCATTTGTAGGGCTCAGGTCCCTGGTTCCTTGCTGGTGGTCACCTGGGGACTGTCCTCAGCTTCTAGAGGATGTTCTCACTGCTTGTCATATGGCCTCATCTGTCTTCAAGCTAGCAATGGTGCACTGAATCCTGATGGCTTCCAACCTTTCTGAGTTTCCCTTCTGCCACCAGCCAGAGAAAACTGTTTTTAAAGGGCTCAGGGGATTAGATTAGGCCCACCGAGATAATCTCTGTATTGTAGAAGCAGTGATTTGGGATTTTTATGGCATTAGCAGGTCCCTTAGCTGAAGTACCTAGTGTAGTTTGATTAAATTACTGGAGGAAGGAAATCTTGAGGGATCTCTCTTTAGAATTCTGCCTAGCACAGTAACCATTTATACTTTGCAAAAGAGCCTTCTGTCTCCTAGGAAGTTTTGATGTTCTCCTTGGCTGCTTGAGTAGAGAATGATTTTAAAGGGATTAAAATGATTTTAAGGGAATTTGCAAAAATACAAAATGGCATCAACCTTCTATTTTATGTTTTAGAAAAGACAGGTATTTTAAAAATGTTATTTATGTTAGCATGTACTATGTACATTAATATTATATATTTAAATATGGTAAATATTGATTTCCATGTTTCATATGAATAAAAGGTTTTTGGAGCTCTCAATAATTTTTAATTACTATCCCAATAAATAGAATGATGTAATTAGTCAAAGAAGGAAACATGGACAACACCAGCTACCAAATTTGCTAAATTAATAGTGTTATAAAAATGTATTCTGTGGCACTTTCCTTCTTTTCTTAAAAATAGCTTGGGCTGTTTTGGAATAATTTTTGACTCATTATATGTGATTGCAGGCTCCTTATGTGCTTTGGAATTCAGAATTTCATGCTTCCACACTCACAACTGACTTCATTTAACTTTATGAAGTTTGTGCTAAATATATAAATGCTCAAGGATATGTGCTTATCATTGAAAATGCTGAATTAAAATGATTTTAAACAAGTTTTTTATTGTATCAACTTTACATAATTATCTTGTATTGTTTTCAGGGAGTTGCATTGTTTTCTACACATTGCTTAATTAGGTTTAAAGAAGGGGAAAATGACAGGAGAGACTACCTTTCTAGAACAAATGAAAGGGACAACAAAAAGTTCTTCACGTTCCCTGCCAATGTGTGTTTCTTCTCAGCCCTGAATTCGCTGGTCTTCCACTTGTCCCCACTCCAATTATTTTTTTTATTACAGGTTTTCAATCTCAATCCTGTAAAAAGATCTACCATTTTCTTAGAAAATGAGCTGTTTCTGGACAGAACTAGGAAGTGGTAGGAGCTGGGTATGTGGAGGGGACTTTTGGAGGCTTTTGTGAACAGGTCTTCTAGAACTACTAGGACGGTGGAAATATTACTCTTCATAATTTTTGCACCACATTCTCTTTAATAAAGGGTATCATTGCAGTCTTCCAGTTGTCTATGTCAAAATTGAATGCATATAAAGGAAGAACAAATCCATGCAGCTTGTAGAACAATCACAAATTTGGAGAAAGCTAAGGTGGAAGTATTCTTCTGTCATGGTTATTATGGCCTTATGCTCACCTGAAACTACATTTTTGTGATTGATGAAGGTTGTGGGAAAGACTATTCCCTTCTTTGGACTCATCTATTATTCTCACAAATCATTCCCTTGGTTCCATTAGGGATGTTTTTATCCTATTTCTTTAGCAGTTAGTGCTGGGATGGCAAAAACTTTGTGTTGCATACACTATACTGTAACATATAATTACATAAACAGAAAACAAAACCAGAATTATTGTGATTTCATTTTCCCTCACAATAAAAAAATAGGTTTAATCCTTTACTTAATTTGCATCCTTTGCTCCTCCAATCTTGTTTCATAATTCATTAGTAGGGAGTAACTTAGTCGTAAACAGCATACTGTTTCCCCTTGTTGGTACTTAGTAAACTTTAGCTTCTGCAATCTGTTCTCATAAAATGAATCCCATAATTCCTTTAATCATTTTAGTCACTCTTCTCTAGATCCATTCAATTAGATTACAATTTTTTGGCAAGAGAAGTACTTGAGTTGAACAGTCTTCCCATATGTCGTCTCAGAAGAGTGGTAGGGGAAAGGCTTAAATCTTTTACATTTATGGCTCAATGGCTACAGTCATTTTGACTGATATAGCTCTCAGAATATAATAGGTATTGAACAGATGCTTGTGAATGAAAAATGTTGAATATGGACTTATTGACAATTCATTATTTTCCCCATCTATCTCTTAAACCCTTTACCGACACGTAGTTTCTCCTTTGGAAAAACTCATTTTAAATAGTAAGACTTTTAATGTATATCATGCTGATATCATAGATTTTGTTATAATACCATATGTACAACAAAGCTTTAAAATATTTTTACAAAAATGGGCATAAGACGTATTAGTATTATACATTGGTATGACATCAAGGGCCCAGGAAAGGATATTAGAAAAAACTCACAGATACACATTGAGAAGATGAGATTGTGAAAACAAGGTAAGGGAAAGAAGGTGAAGTTAATCAAATTGCATATTAGAAGATGATAAAACTCCCAGGAGAAAATTTGGGTAGCTAGTGCTATAAAGAAAGGATTTTGTTTTTAACATGTCCTAATATGTAACCCAGCTCAGATAGTTATTTTCTTTGACATAGGGAAGCATTTCAGAAATGGAATGAAATGAACATTTTTCATAAAACATTTTTTCTTAGCACAATGGCACCCATTTTGCATGGAGATGAGCACATGCTGGAAAAAGTTGTAAAAGTGGAAATAAATATTAGGTTATTAAGTATGAAATGTCCTATTTCCTTAAGTACTCACTTTGACAGTTGCTATCTCTGACATTTCACTTTAACACTCTTTGTTTTATTTTTATTGTGAAGGTACATCCTCAGTCTTTCAAACACATATTTTGGCTTGTGATTATCTTTCAAAAAAAATTTTTAAAGCAATGTTTGTAAAACCATGGATAAGTAAAAAATTTGTGTTTTTCAAATATGAGTTCTGTCATGGAACCAATGCAGTACAGAAAGTTCAAAATTTCAATGGAGCATTTGGGAAGGATGTGGCTAATGAACACACAGTACATTGCTGGTTTGAGAAGTTGCATTCTGCTGATTTTAATCTTGAAAATGAGCCACATGGGCGGCCTGAGACCAAGGTAGATAATGATGACCTGAAAGCTAAAGTGGAAGCAAATCCATCTGAACCTATGCCTGAATTAGCATAAAGGCTTTTTAAAAAAAAAATTTAATTTTTTTTTTAATTTCAGAGTATTACAGAGGTACAAATGCTTTGGTTACATAAATTGCCTTTACAGTGCCCAAGTCAAAGATACAAGCATGCCTGTCCCCCAGACAGCATGCACTGCACCTGTTAGGTGTGAGTTTACCTATCTCCTCCTCCCCCCTCCCACCTGCCCAACACCTGATAAATGTTACTTCCATATGTGTGCGTAAGTTTTGATTGATTAGTACCAATTTAATGGTAAGCACATGTGGTGTTGGTTATTCCATTCTTGTGATACTTCACTTAGAAAAATGGGCTCCAGCTTCATCCAGGATAATACAAGAGGTATTAGTTCACCGTTTTTTATGTTTTTATGGCTGAGTAGTACTCCATAGTATACATATACCACATTTTATTAATCCACTCATGGATTGATGGGCACTGGGTTGTTTCCACATCTTTGCAGCTATGAATTGTGCTGCTATAAACATTCAAGTGCAGATGTCTTTTTTATAGAGTGTCTTTTTTTTCCTTTGAGTAGATGTCCAGGAATGGGATTGCTGGGTCAAAGGGTAGTTCTACTTGTAACTCTTTGAGGTATCTCCATATTACTTTCCACAGAGGTTGTATTAGTTTGTAGTCCCACCAGCAGTGTACAAGGGGGCTTCATCCCAGAGATTCAGGGATGGTTCACCACATAAATTAGAAGTAAAAACGAAGACCATATGGTCCTATCAATAGATGCAGAAAGAGCATTTTGCAAAACTTAGCACCCTTTTATGATAAGAATGCTTAAGAAAATAGGCATAGAAGGGACTTACCTAAAAATGGTAAAAGCCATACATGATAAACCCAAGGCCAACATCACACTGAATGGGGAAAAATTGAAAGCATTCCTGCTTAGAACTGGAACCAGACAAGGTTGCCTTCTATCACCACTTCTATTCAGCATAATGCTGGAAGTCCTGGACAGAGCAATCAGAGAAGAGAAGGAGATCAAGGACATCCAAATTGGGGCAGAAGAGGTCAAACTATTGCTCTTTGCTCATCATGGGACCTTATATCTAAAAAACCACAAAGAATCTGCCAAGAGACTACTGGAATTGATAAATAAATTCAGCAAATTCTCAAAATCAATGTACCCAAGTTAGTAGCATTCATATATGCCAACAACAGCCAAACTGAGAACCAAATCAAAGACTCAATATCTTTCACAATAGCAACAAAGAAAATAAAATACCTAGGAATATACTTAACTAAGGGGATTAAAGACCACTACAGGGAGAACTGCAAAACATTGAGGAAGGAAATAGCAGAGGATATAAACAGGTGGAAAACCATATCATGATCATGGATTGGCAGAATCAACATTGTTAAAATGTCTATACTACCTAAAGTGATCTACAGATTCAATGCAATCCCTATTAAAATACCAACAACATTTTTTTGCAGATCTAGAAAAAATAATTCTACACTTTGTATGGAACCAGAGAAGACCCCATATAGCCAAAGCACCCTTAAGCAAAAAGAACAAATTGGGAGGCATCAATTTACTAGACTTCGAGCTATACTACAAGGCTATAGTAACCAAAACAACATGATACTGGCACAAGAACAGAGACATAGACCAATGGAACAGGACTGAGAATCCAGATATAAAATCATCCTCATATAGTCATCTGATCTTTGACAAAGAAGACAAAAACATACATTGGGGAAAAGAATCCCTATTTAATAAATGTTGCTGGGAAAATTGTATAGCTACATGTACAAGATTGAAACAGGATTTATAACTTTTACCACTCACAAAAATCAACTCCCAATGGATAACAGACTTAAATCTAAGGCATGAAACCATAAGAATTCTAGAAGAAAATGTTGGAAAAACTCTTATAGACATCAGCCTAGGCAAAGAATTTATGAGGAAGACCCCAAAAGCAATCACAGCAACAAAAAAATAAATATATGGAACTTAATCGAATTAAAAAGCTTCTGTATAGTCAAGCAACTATAATTAGAATATATAGACAACCTACAGAATGGGAGAAAATATTTGCATGCTATACGTCTCATAAAAGGCTGATAACTAGAACCTATATAGAACACAGGAAAATCAGCAAGAAAAAAATCATACAACCCCATTAAAAAGTAGACAAAGGACATGAAGAGAATCTTTTCAAAAGAAGATAGACTAATGGACAACAAACATATGAAAACATGCTCTACATCTTTAATCATCAGGCAAATGCAAATCAAAACCACAATGAGATATCATTTAACTCCAGTGAGAATGGCTTTTATCAAAAAGTCCTACAACAACAAATGTTGGCATAGATGTGGAGAGACAGCATCAAGGTTTGATGTTATTATTCTAACAATATTGGACTATTTGAAACAAATCAGCAAAGCAAAGAAGCTGGATAGATGGGTTCTACATGAATTAAATGAGCATCAAAAGAGAAATCATCTTGAAGCTTGCCTTTCTTTGCTGTCACGACATAAAGGCGAACCATTTCTACACGATATTGTTATGGGTAATGAAAAGTGGATTCTCTTTGACAATCATAAGTGTTTGGCACAATGCTTGGATAAAGATGAAGTGGTGAAACTCAGTCCAAAACCGAAT
>CM052441.1:74591298-74621063 GCA_028533085.1 Varecia variegata
CCCCAGACCTTACCTCAACTGCCTGCCACTTTTTCCAGGCTTTGGACAACTTATTGCAAGGAAAAATATTCAATTCTCAACAAGCTGTGGAAAATGCCTTTTGTGATTTCATAGCCACTCACTCTCCAGGCTTCTTTGCTGTTGGCATAAACAAGCTACCATTAAGATGGCAAAACTGTGTTGATAGTTTAGGCACACACTTTGATTAATTGTACTGCTTCCTGTTTGAGATATAATAAACTAAACTTTTGATTCCAAATTAGACATTTCATATTTAATATAATCTCAGAAGACGATTGACAAAAATCCAGGTGAGGCTCTGGCACAAGGAATTGTGGGAATTAAACACCCTACCAGAGATCTGGAGAAAAGCACTAAGAGCAAGTCTAACACTAGGATAGAAGACATGGTCTTTTTTCTTGGGGAGATCTAAGAGTTCACAACAGCCATGTTGAGGATACAGTTTTAGGTGGGAATCAGCATCAGAACTAGGTCTAAATCCAAGATCTGGATGTAGATCAGGTTGTACAGAGCAGAAGCTTCAGAGTCAATCATAGAACCAGGGTCAATGTGATGAAAATAGAGACAGTTATCATTGTTCTTAGGAAATGAGACTTTTAAAATGGACCAAGAGAGTCAGGCCTGATGGACTGGTTGGAGTTCTGGCTTGGTATTCCTCAATCCCAGAAGACCTGGATGGAAGTGATCAGCCATGGAGACTATGCACCCATATGAGAGTCTGGTTTGATTCAGAAGAAACTCCCTATCCTCCCCCACCAACTACTTTAAATTGCAGTTCATGGCAGCATAAGTGAAATTTTAGACTCCTTTTACTAGTGAAGAGAAATCATTTCCTATTTCCTCTGAGTTAGGATTGTTCCTGGGACCCTATGGGGCAGCCTGTAGATGATTCCATGTTCACTGTGGACAGCTGGGATGGGCTGGGATTTGTGAGAAACTGACATTTAGAGAATTGGAAGGCTGAAGAAAGATAGCTACAGTTATATAATGAAGGACCAGAATTAATTTGGAGGCCAGAAGGGGCCCGGAAAAGAGAATAAAAAATGGGAATTACAAATGAGTGGCTCTTTGCCATTGGTAAAAATCTGGGTCACTTACAGCTGTATTTTTCCATTTGTGTTTTTGTCTAATAAATAAATACAGTTGTCTAATAAATGTTTCATCATCTGATTCTGACAATGGATTTCATTCTAGAATACAATTGTTATATAACAAAAATTCAGTATGTTGGGGAAAAGAGTCAATCAACACAATTTTAAGCTTTGTATGTCCTTTGTTTGCAGGGAGTCAGGCATAAACGAGCATTTGTCATTCGACTCTTCCAGTGCAATTCTAGCACAGTGTGCCTTGGGCATGACACATCAGAGTCTGATGTTTATCTTTTATTACCTGCCAGACCCCTCTGGAAAAAGCCTCCATGGAATTCATCATCTGCAGTCTTTGTTGTAGGTATGCATATAAATACACGCTGAACGCATTTGTTGAGGATATTGTGGTTTCCAAAGCTGACTTAAATAAAAAAGTGTTGAGATGAATGATGAAGGGGACCTTCTGCAGGAGGTATGAAGCTAATAATTAAAATGTTATTTACCAAAATACTGACAGCAAAGCTTTTTATTTTTCTATGTCTACTATTTGAGTGCCAGTAAGAATAAGGACAGCATGACTCTACTTGTTATATGTCTGCTTTGGAGAAGTTTGTGAAGAAACTCTCTTGTCTACTACACAGTGAGTTTATAAATATAATAAAAACTAAACAATTCAAAATTTTTGTCTAGGAAAGTTCACTTAAAGTTTGAATAATCATTTAAAATAACTCATCAAGCACTGAGTTGCAGCAGCGTAAGTATGCTGTAAGTATGCTATTTATTCCTGTTTTGGTTGTTATTAAGAGAACAATCTTTGTTTTTCTCTTTGGTCTTACTAGTAAAAATGCTTTGAGGTGCAACAGCTAAAGTTGAAAACCTATTTTCAAATTTTATTTGGAATGCACAGCATATTAAATAGTGATAGCCAGTCATTGGCTCTAGAATATATTAAAGTAATTGATTGTTAACAGGCAGCACTTCTCATCAGTTCTTTACGTGTATGTACCCAGCTTCTGCTCTTGTATTTCTGACTGACCATTCTGAAAGACTGAAGTGTAGACTTGGAGTCAAGCTGTGGTAAAGTCTGGGAGAATAAGAAGCATCCCTATAATGTGCAGGGTACAGTGGAAGACCAGTGTTTTGTGTATGAACTAGTGGCATAGAGAAAATAGATCTGGTCCCCGCTCCTCCATCTAGTGGAAAAGGTAGCTGAAATCTAAGGAAGAAGGGAGTCACTGCTACATATAATGAATATAAGCAGTGTGCTTTGGGATGGAGACAAGAGCTAATGTACTTTCCACGGGGGAAACTGGGCACGGTTATGTGAAGAAGGCACTCAATGAGGAGGAGCTATTGCTTATCCTGTATTGTCATCTCATTGTCTTCAGCACAAAATGATGGACATGTTTGTGTAAGAGAATGAATTTAGCTGAAAGTAAATTTGTAACTGCAAATGAAGCCTTAGAGAAAGTAAAGGTGACTAGTATGCACATTGTTAGCTATTTTGGATTTTGATTCTAACTGTTTGACTTCTTTATGGACTAGGTTTTACTTATTACTCCTGAGCCTATGGCAGAACTGTGTTTTCTTCCAAGCTCTCACAATTTTAGCCTAGAATTCCAGGTGATACAGCTTCTGTGAAAATCCTTAGGAGCCAGACCCTCTTCAAGACCAGTCCAGACCAAATGTTGATTGTTTACTCTTAGCAGAATAACAAAAACCAACAATGTGATTTCAAAGTACACAGTTTTCATAGCAAGAGATATACTCTGTCTTTTGGGAAAAGGTTTCTTATAACTAGAATAGGACATTATATTTAATAGAAATAAAGGTGAACCTTTGCTGGACACTTGACCGACCTCTCCACTGAATAAGCTCCTTCATACTCTGCTGCACAGGGTCATATTCTCAGCAGGAGAAAGAATATGGGAGGAGGAAGAGAGATGGCATGTGACATTCCTTTTCTAGCTAACTAACATCTGGAAAAGAACAATGATTTTGTTACATACCAGATGCTCTGGTAACGTGAGCAACAGCAGCATGAAGTTAACTGCAAACATACGGCAGCTGAACAAAGGTTTGATGGATTCAGACGGGCAGATTGCATGTGTGAAGAAAATCCCCCAGAATGATCACTTCCCCAACCTGAACAAATTCTTTGTCAGAATCTTCAGTAAAATGAACACCTACTAATCTTAGATTTGGCATTTCTCTAAGGAATATTTTATTGAGATTCCCTGTTCAAAGCAATGCCATACAGTCATGCATTTAGCCAAATTCTTAGCAGTGGTGAACAGAAAATAGATCAAAAACACATTCTTTTTCCTCAAAATAGACCCTATGGGTGTATAAAGTTGTGAAATTGAGGGAAATGGCAGCACGTAATACTAATTAAAATCTATTTATCAAGAACCTTCCATGTGGGGCTGAGCTGGGTGATGTGCCAAGTGAGTTGGGTAAGATCTGTTCTCCGTTCCGTAAATACTTATAACTCAATACAGAGAAGACTGGAACAGGTAGACACAAAGGGCTGACGTTTGCGCATCATAGAAGGAAAGAACACCATCTGGGGTGGGCCCAGAGATTCATCCTGCTCTGCAGCCTTTATCCACTGGTGGCACTAAGTGCCGACCTACAGAAGGCTCTGACTGACCTTCTAGTGGCTGGCCTCCGGGGCTAGAGATTTACTTCAACTTACCCTATATTCCCTGCTTTATGCCATTTATGCTTTATGTCTTTATGTCTAGAGACCTCTTGATCCTTTTTTTATATTTTCAATGTGTTTTGTCTCTTAGGATTCTGAAGGTTTGCCTCCACATTTCAAGGTTTGTAGTTCATTTTATGCTTATTTTTATTTACCTCAAACCTACCTAATTCCATTTAAGAAATCTCGATGTTAAAAATTAGGTTTGTGTTTCAAGAGCAAAAGTGAAGCTCACATTCCCTGAAATCAGAATGCCCGTATTTTCATCTTGGCTCTGCTACTTAATAGCTGTGTGACATGGGGCAAAACTTCTCTGTGCCTCATTGGGATATTAATAGTGCCGACAGAAAGATTTTACAGACATTAAATGGGTTAATACATGTTAAGTGCTTAGAACATAGTGAGCACTCATTAAAAAGGAGTCATTCATTATATATTCTTAATTGTGTTATACTGACCATTAATAGCTACCCTAAGTTGTCATTTTTACAGCCATAAAGAGTTTTACACATTTTCCTTTACATGATAGAATTTTATTTGCCTATGATAATAATGATAACAATTATATATCATATACATTTATATAAATAAACACATAGCTATCCACTTCTAGCCCATTAAGGCTTTCCTAAGGCTCAGTGACTAGAACTATTTTTAATACTCTAGTTATAAGCACATTACAATTTTTTTAAGGATAGAATTCTTTCTCCTATCATATTTAAATATTCCTATTTTTATCTGTAGCAGCTCATTAGCCGATAGCTTCACTAATAGTTCAATGATGTTCTTGGATCTTTTTTCACACCATATTTAGAGCCCATTATCATAAATATATATTATACACACATGGCATAACATTGCTCCTTCTTCTAACGTTCTATCCTTTTTCCTTTCTCTTATAGCAGGAGATGTATTAAAGTTAATCCGTTCATTTCAATGCTAGTTTTCATCTTTCCTGCCCTCTCAGGGACTTCACTTCATTCTTTATCTCCTCTCATCAATATCTTTCTTATTGGTTCCTTTCATTAAGCATTTAAATATGTGTAAATCATTCTTACCCAAAAGCAACATAAACTTTTCTTGAACCTCTCTGTACTCCTCCAATGGCCATCTTGTCTGTCTTTTTCTCTTCATATTTTGAGCTGTATTTCCTGTCTTCATTTGGTAATATTTCTGGTGTGCTTACTGTGTGTAGAGCCTGGGCTAAGCACCTCTCATTCCTCTTGAACTCACTGCATCTAGCTGCTGCTCACATGCTTCTACTGAAACTGCTCTTACCAAGGTCATTTCTTCTCTGACTACTCCCTGGGATTTCCATGTTTATTCATTAAATATGGTTGTTTATCAGTTTTATTTTAGCACTCTTATTTTCTTTTTTTTAATAAATTGCTTTTTTTTTTTTTTTTGAGACAGTCTTGCTCCGTCACCTAGGAATAGAGTGCTGTGGCTTCAGCCTAGCTCACAGCAACCTCAAAACTCCTGGGCTCAAGCGATCCTCCAGCCTCAGCCTTCGGAGTAGCTGGGAGTACAGGTGGGCGCCACAATGCGCTGATTTTTCTATTTTTAGTAGAGACGGGGTCTCGCTCTTGCTCAGGCTGGTCTCAAACTCCTAACCTCTAGGGATCCTTCCGCTTCAGCCTCCCAGGGTGTTAGGATTACAGGTGTGAGCCACTGTGCCCCGCCCAGCTCTCTTTTCTTAATCTGCTCTTTCCCTTGATGATTCCAGCCACTACCCAGGCTAGGTTTCTCCCCTTCCATTTTGTCTTTTGGATTCGGACTCATTTGGTCAATGCTTGCTGAACACCTCCAGATGACACAGTCACCTTAGATCCCATAAGCCCCAAACAGAATCCAGTATTTGTCTCTTAGGTCTTTTCCTTTTTGGGTGTCCTAGTTTAAAACCTGACTGTCATCTTTGACCTTTCTGTCTCTGTCTCTTCCTATATCCAATCAATCACTAAACTGCCAAATCTCCCTTCCAAGTTGTCTGCAGTATGCTCATTTCCCTCCACTCCCATTCCCACAGCAATTATCCTGGTTCAGATCCATGTAATCTGTATCCTAGTTGCCCAAGTAAATATTGGGGATCTAAGTAGTTCCTTGGTTTATAGTATCCTGACCTAGCTGCAGTGTTTCTTAATTCTACAAGAGACACCTAAATATTAATATATACATGACACTTAAGGGATCATAATGCCTGGGCTAAACTAATAATTGCCTTTTGGTTTGGAGAAAAAAGAATGTAGCTAAAAGAAAGCCACTTTAATGATAATGAGAGTTATTTTAAAAAACACTAGGTGAGATCTCTAAAGGCAGACTATACAATTTACCAATTGTAAAGAAGACAACAATGATTATGAGTTATTTGAACAGACCACAAAATTTGATAAGGGCTTTACTTTCACTGGGGACTAAAAAACATTAATCATCTATTAAAAATAGAACTACCATATAATCCAGCAATCTTACTACTGAGTATATATGCAAAGGACATGAAATCAGCATATTAAAGAGATATCATGCACTCTTCACAATAGCCAAAATGTAGAATCAACCTAAGTGTCTGGTAACAGATGAATGGATCAAGTAAATGTAGTATGTATATGCAATGGAATAGTATAGCCTTAAAAAAGAAGTAAATACTGTCTTTTTTTTTAAAGAGATGTAATTGGCTTTTATTCACAGTTCATGAATCAGGGCAATCTGTATTGTACAAAATAGAATGAGAGTGATGACTGAGCAATGGCAGAACAAAGGGTTTTGTAAGGTAGGGACAAGAAAGCAGAACAATAGGAAAAAAAGCTGATTGGTTAACTTCAGATTACTTCAGGTTACTTTTTAAAAATTTCAATAGATTTATGGGTACAAGTGATTTTCAGTTACATAGGTTAATTGTATAGTGGTGGTGTTTGGGTTTTAGTGTACCCATCACCCAAATAGTGTTTATTGTAACTGATAATAGTTTTTCATCCCTTACCCCTCTCCCAACCTTTCCCTTATGAGTCTCCAATGTCAATGACAACATTCTGTTTGGCCGTGTATACCAATAGGTTACTTAGCTCTCATAAGTAAGAACATGCAGTATTTGGTTTTCCATTCCTGAGTTACTTCACTTAGAATAATAGCCTCCAGTTCCATTCAGTTGGCTGCAAAAGACATTATTTCATTCATTTTTATGGCTGAGTAGTATTCTGTTGTATATATATATATACACACCACATTTTCTTTATCCACTCATCAGCTACTGGGCACTTAGGTTAGTTCCATATCTTTGCAATTGTGAATTGTGCCACGGTAAACATATGAGTACAGGTGGGTGTCTTTTTAATAAAATGCCTACTTTTCCTTTGGGTAGGTTCCTAGAAGTGCGATTACTGGATTGAATGGTCAATCTACTTTTAGTTCTTTGAGAAATCTCTGTACTGTTTTCTACACAGGTTGAACAAATTTATGTTCCCGCCAACAATGTATAAGCATTTCCTGTTCACCCCATGCATACCAATATCTATTGTTTTTTGACTTTTAATAATGGTTATTCTGACTGGGATAAGGTGGTATAACACTGTGATTTTAATTGGCATTTCTCTGATGATTAATGATGTTGAGCATTTTTTTCATGTGTTTCTTGGCCATTTGCATATCTTCTTTTGAGAAATGCCTCTTCATGTCATTTGCCCATTTCTTAATGGGATTGTTTTTTTTTGTTGTTGTTGATTGGTTTGAGTTCCTTGTAGATTCTGTCTATTAGTCCTTTGTTGGATGAATAGTTTGTGAATATTTTTTTCTCACTTCATAGGTTGTCTATTTAATGTTGATTGTGTCTTTTGCTGTGCAGAAGCTTTTTAGTTTAATTAAGTCCCACTTATTTATTTTTGTTTGTATTGCATTTGCTTTTGGGATCTTAGTCATGAATTCTTTGCCTAGGCCAATGTCCAGAAGGATTTTTCCTAAGTGTTTTTAATAGGATTTTTATTGTTTCAAGTCTTACATTTATGTCTTTGATCCATCTCAAGTTAATTTTTGTGTATGAAGAGAGATATGAATCTAGTTTCATTCTTCTGTATATGGCTATCCAATTTTCCCAGCACCATTTATTGAACAGTGTGTCCCTCCCTCAGTGTATGTTTTTGTCTGCTTTGTCAAATATCAGTTGGTTGTAGGTATTTGGATTTATTTCTGTGCTCTCTATTCTGTTTTTTTGGTCTATATGTCTACTTTTATACCAGTACCATGCTGTTTTGGTTACTATTGCCTTGTAGTATAATTTGAAATAGGGTAATGTGATGCCTCCAGATTTGCTCTTTTTGCTTAGTATTGTTTTGGGTATTCAGGCTCTTTTTTGGTTCCATATGAATTTTAGGATTATTTTTCATAATTCTGTGAAGAATGACATTGACATTTTAATTGGAATTGAATTGTATCTATAGATTGCTTTGGGTAGTATGGACATTTTTATAATATTAATTCTTCTGATCCATGAGCATGAGATATTTTTCCATTTCTTTGTGTCATCTATAATTTCTCTCATCAGTGTTTTGTAGTTCTCCTTGTAGAGATCTTTAACCTCATTGGTTAAGTGTATTCCTAGGTATTTTTTCTTGTAGTTATTGTAAATAGGATTGAATTCTTGATATGATTCTCAGCTTGGTCACTATTGGTGCATAGCAGTGCTACTTATTTGTGTACATTGATTTTGTGTCTTGAGACTTTACTGAATTCATTTATCAATTCTGGGAGTCTCTTCAAATAGTCTATAGGGTTTTCTAGTACAAGATCATATTATTGGCAAGTAGAGGTAGTTTGACTTCCTCTTTTCCAATTTGGATGCCCTTTATTTCTTTTTCTTGCCTGACTGCTCTGGCTAGAACCTCTAGTACTATGTTGAATGGTGGTGATGAAAATGGGCATCCTTGTGTTTTTCCAGTTCATAGGGGAGTGCTTTTAATTTTCTCTACTCAGTATGATGTTGTCTTTGGGTTTGCTGTATATGGCCTTCATTAATTTGAAGTATGTTCCTTCTATGCTTAGTTTGTTGAGGGTTATTTTATCATATCATGAAGGGATGTTGGATTTTATTGAATGTTTTTTTCTGAATCTTTTGAAATGATTATGTGGTTTTTGTTTTTAATTCTGTTTATGTGGTGAATTGCATTTATTGACTTGTGTATGTAGAACAGAGATGGGGAACCTTTTCATGTTGGAAACCTGCATTAATTTAGCTGTAATGGAATAAGGCCATATTCAAGAAACTTCAATTAGATATACTTAAAATGTACATTATTTTATAAATATCTCACTACTATGTACTTAATAATTTCAAAAAATGAAAACTATTTGTCAATTTTAAAGTTAAATAACCTTTCAATGGCTTTTTGTATCTGCTTTTTGTTGGAAAGCATTTGAATATTTGGTTGCAGCATGGAGGTCTGCAGTTTTAGTTGATCCTTAGATGGGTATCAGTCATTTGTGATATTAAGGGCTTCTTGATTTGGGTTAGGTAGGAGAATGTAGATTCACAACAGTAAGTGGTTGAAAAGCAAGAAAGCATATTTTGATCATGTTGTCGACGGTGTGGGTATTCTGCATTTTTCCATATTTCAATTGGATCTTTCTTAGAATCAAACAATGACTTTAAAATGTCATCTACTGAGAGCTCAATTAATTTCATCTGTAGTTCTTTAGGTGCTTTGGTGATATCAACTAGGTGAAGTTGAAATGCTAATTTGAGTGTGATGTCATGATTCTCAAAGTCAGTGAACCTTTCATTGTATTCTCCACTTAATAGGTCTATAACTGCTGTGTATTCAAATGATTTTCATATACTATCCTGTTCATCAATGACCTTTGCTAACTGGGGAAAATGTTCATCCCAAATTTCCTTTTGAAGAAGTGCTTTGAAAAAAGTTACCTTTTTTCAAAATGCTTGCATTTTTTTGCCACATGTCATATATAGACTTAGATTTACTTTGCAAAGAAATATTCAAGTCATTTTGATTTGACATGCTATCACACAGAAATGCTGCATTTCTATAGAAATCTTCTTTCAAAAAAATCTTCTTTCAATAATTCACATTGCTGATCTTCACAAAATTTAACTATCTATTCTCTTATCTTTAGCAGAAACAAGATAATATTGCCATTCCCAATCCTCATTAAAAAGTCTGTTTTCTTCCTTCAGCGTTCTCTTGGTCTTCTTTGCCATGATGAGCTGTTAAGAAGACAGAATGAAAAATACTGTTGAGCTGTATAACTATTCACAAATAGAAACACAGAAACAGAAACACAGTGCACTATTGTCAAAAGCTGTTAACAGACTGGCCTCCATAAACTTGACCTCCATAAACTCTTGCCAACCAGCCTTGTGTGGTAGTGGCATCAGTCAGGTGGAGGAAGTTAGATCTAAATCATGAAAGAAGCAGCCATCAATTTAGCCCTTATGGCTTACTAATGTTCTAATTGTTCCAGTTAATCTGGGAGGATTTTTTTTTGTTGAAACTTATTTTATTCTTTGGTATTTTAAATACACTCATTTTAAAAATAAAATAAAATATAAGAGAAAAAAGTATTAATAAAAATAAAAGGATTTGTTCTGTAAAATTTGGATTCAGTCAAAAGCTGTACTTAAGGACCCAGAAGGCCACCTGTGCCCTTAAGGCCACAGGTTCCCCACTTCTGATGTACAACCATCCTTGCATACTTGGTATAAAACCCACTTGATCTTGATGAATTATATTTTTTGATGTGCTGTTGGATTCTGTTTGTTAGTATGTTCTGAGGATTTTTGTGTCTATGTTCATCAAGGGTATTGGTCTGTAGTTTTATATTTTTGTTGTGTCTTTTCCTGGCTTTGGTATCAAGGTGATACTGGCTTCATATAATGGGTTAGGGAGGATTCTCTCCTTCTTGCTCTTTTGGAACAGTTTCAGTAGGACTGGTATCAGTTCTTTGAATGTCTGATAGAATTTGGCTGTGGATCCTTCTGGTCTTGGGCTTTTTTTTGTTGGGAGATTTTTCATTGCTGATTGAATCTCACTATTCATTATTAGTCTGGTCAGGATTTCTGTTTCTTTCCAATTTAAGCTTAAGGAGTTGTAAGTTTCCAGGAATTTATCCATTTCCTCTGGATTTTCTAGTTTATGTGCATAGAGATGTTCATAGTAGTCTCAGATAATCTTTTGTATTTCTGTGGTATCAGTTGTAACGTCTCCTTTTTCATTTGTGAATCACGTGGCTATATCTAGCCATCCAGGGGTTTAATTTTTAGTTGTGGCCAGAAGAGCAGGTAACTGTCTCATCAGGATAGGCTATCAGCAGTCCCCAACCTTTTTGGCATCAGAGACCAGTTTCATGGAAGACAATTTTTCCACGGTGTTGGGGGGGTAGTGGTGGCAGAGCTTAGGTGGTGATGCCAGTCGTGGGGAGCAGCTGTAAATACAGATGAAGCTTTGCTGGCTCACCCACCACTCACCTCCTGCTGTGTGGCCTCCCTTTCTTATGTTTCATGGAATACAGTTTTTTCATGGATGGGGAGCGGGGGTGGAGCTCTGTGCCTGGTCCCTAAAAGGCCGTGGACTGGTATTAGCCCATGACCTAGAGGTTGGGGACAACAGGGCTAGATAGTCAATAGGAGCCTAGGCAAGAATGACATAATATGGGCCCAAGGAATGATAAAACTAGATTCGTATAGGTGGAGGTAGGGTTCGTGTGTGAAAATGGCCAGCTGTGAAGGCTGGAGAGATTGGTGAGGACAGATTATTGCACGGCTTCAGAGAATACTAATTTATATGTTTCCTGAAGGTAACGGGGAATTGTGGAGGTATTTTCAGGAAAGAAATAACAAAGCCAAAATTGTGATTTAGAGAAATAACATGGCAATAGTACAAAGGATGGTTAGGAAAAGGGTAACATTGGCTGCAGAGAGAACAATTAGATAAAGATTATGGAGTTGTTGGTCAAAGAATACCAACTCAGAGATAGGACGAATAAGTTTAAGAGATCTATTATACAACATAGTGACTATAGCAAATGACTACATACTGCATTTTTGAAAAATGCCAAGAATGGATGTTAAGTGTTCTCACCACAAAAATGAGATAATGCATTTGTTAATTAGCTAGATTTAACCTTGCTACAATGTACATATATTTTAAAACATCATGTAGCTAACCATACATATAATTTTATCTGTCAGCTTAAAAAAAAAAAAAAAGAATAAAACAAAGCCAGGCGCGGTGGCTCATACCTATACTCCTAGGACTTTGGGAGGCTGAATGGGAGGATCACTTGAGTCTAGGAGTTTGAGAACAGCTTGGGCAACATAGCGAGCCTCTGTCTCTACAAAAATTTTTAAAAACTGATCTGGGCATGGTGGCATCTGCCTGTTGTCCTAGCTACTCAGGAGGCTGAGCCAGGACAATTGCTTGAGATAGCTTAGCCCAGATGACAGAGCAAGACTCTGTCTCTTAAAGAAAAAAAAAAAAAAAAAAAACCCAAAAGGGCAAAAATGATGACCCTTGAAAACTGGGCAAAATTTTAAAAAGACACTTCAAAACAAGATATTTTTAAAAATTTGTGGTAATCCAGGTGACAAAAGAGGAAAAATGGAAGCACTTATTTCTAAGTGGTGAATCCATTGAAAAGAATCACCACATGCATTTAACTCTTCCTACTTTGCTCTGTGCTGCTTTCAAGTTTTCACTGTTATAGCAAAGATGACAGTGGATATCCACAACTTTACATATTTTGAATTATTTTCTTAGACCAAGTTGCTAGAAGTAGGAATACTGGGTTAATATGTATGAATATTTTTAAATCATTTGATACAAGTTTGTGATGTGTTCTTTAAAATATCTCTTCTGTAAATATTTTAAGTACATTTTCCTCCCCTTTTTTTTTGAGGAACACATTTTAAGGAAACTGAAGGCACATTCTTTTCTCTTTGACATATTCTTTTACACTTGATTCTAGCCAAAAGGCTGGGAAGTGATGATATTCTTTCAAATTAGATAATCATTGATCCTTTTTTTTCACTATTTCTAAATTGAAACTTGATGAGATTTTTCTTTTGCTTGCTTTCTTTTTCATTCATTTCTATCATTCACAAAATCAGAGTGTTTGGTAAATGCATTCATGATTACACCTCAAACTATAGCTTATGCAGGGGTCAATATAAATGTTTTTAAAGTATTGACATTAAAAAGGTAACTGTTAGAGAAAATTAAAAGTAAATGAATAAAATCAGTGATATTTAGAATCTAAATAACAGTGATTACTATATTGGAAAAAACTTATTAGGTCAAATTGGGGTCTAAATTTAATGCTTGGCAGAATTCCTTTAGGTTAAGTCTCTTTGAGTTAATTTGACTAAGCCACTGAATTGAAATGCAAAATGACAAACTTATATTAAGCCATACAATCACCATTTCGAAAGAAATATCGTGACAAGAAAAACATAAATTATGAAAATGTCTTGTAATATGAAACATTCTTTATGGCCATTCCTGTGTATGAGATAAAGGAGCCGTCTGATGGAATGATAACAGAAGCATTTCTGAATTGAGAAAAGCTGCTTGGGAGGAAATGTCAAAAAAGATCAGAATCAACTTTTTATGGTAGAATTTTGAGATTGTCTAAATTAAGCATGAATTAGGTCTGTATTTTGTGCCATGTGATCAAAATGATACTACATCTCTGTGCCCATGGTTCTTCCAGTTTGTTTTATTATAACTCACCCCCTCTCTATTGTCGGCTCAAACGCTCCCTCTTCTGTTTAAGTTGGCCATCTGAAGATTCTATCAGATGTTCTGCCTGTTTAGTAATAGCAGCACTGTAGAGTCTGACCAAGAGTATTTTGGTCACACTGCCCTCTCTGGGAATCCTCAGATTGCTTGCTGTGCCCTCCTCACTCTGAGAGTTTCTTCTAGTTTATTGTGTTCAGAATCTAGAGTTGCTTAGATAAGGGATTAGAGCCTGACCTGATGAGAGCCATCTCTAGGCTGGTGAAAGACCCATAAGTAATCTAGAAACAGGTGTCCTCCCAACAGAGCTCACCAATCACCAGTAATTCATGGTGCCTGGATGTTAAATAATCATGGCTAACATCTGTTTAGTACTTACTATGCATCAGGCATTGCTCGTCAACGTAATGGCGCAACTAGGGAGAACTGTATTACTGACTGCTTAATAAATGGCGAGGTGTTTCTAAACTGATTGATAATCAGCTGCTGATAAGAGCCTTATAATATCTCTTCCTCCTAAACTCTACCTGTCCTACTATTTCCATGGGGCCCTTGGACCTGTACACCATCAATCAATTAAACAGTTAAAGAGTTAGCACCTGGCCCTGCAAGGCCCTCTAGGACCTTGACCCAAATGCCTGACACCCCAGCAATGGTGAGGGGGCATTCTATCATTAGGAATACATTAAGTACTTGGTGCTCTGGAGCCAGTTGGCCGGGTTCAAATCCTAGCTCCACCATTTATGACACCTGTGACCTTGAGCTAGTTAATTGGTCTTTGACTCAGTTATCCTCATCTCTAAAACAGGGATGGTAATGTATTTATTTCAAGGGATTGTGTTGAGACTAAGTGATTTAATACACGCAAAGCATCTAGAAGAGACCTGACACATAGTAGGTGTAATAAAAGTGTTGGTTATATTTATAAGCTGTGTTAATGACTAAATATTTTGACCATCACCCTTTGGTACCACACTAGATACCACTCCTGGGGAAAAGATAGGTGGTCACTTTGGATATTAGTGGCCAGGGGCCCTCTAAGGTTGCTGCATATTCTGAACAGCACTCTCGTAGTTTTGAGACCAGTTGTGTATATTAATAGTTGGGAAACTTTCTTTTCATCTTTGCTCCCTACCTTATATTTTAAATTAATGGCCAATATTTAATAATCATAAAATTTCAAATAGAAATCCAGATTTCTGGTATTCCTTGAAAATTTGTAAAACTGATAATACTGGGCCCACAATTTGACATGACAACAGTTGGCTGAAGCCCAGGAATGGCTCCATCCTGGGAAGGAGTATCAACTCTTGTGTTCACCACCCAGCCCACTGTGTCTCTTTGTTACCTGCTTGGTGTTTGAGTTTGCTAACCTCGAACTAGGGCTACCTAAGCATATCTCTTTTGATACAGCGTGGAAGTCCTTAACTGCCATAATAACACGTTTTTGTCTGTACTAGATTGTAAGAGTCTTTGTGAATCATGTTTTATGTTTTGTTTATTTTTGTGTCTTTGATTTTGAGGTTACATACTCACTGTTTGGACTAATGAAATTTAAGCTGGTGGTAACATGAGGTAAGATGGGTTTAACCCTTATACAAGAAAGAGTGATGAGGTATAAAAAATGCAATGGAAAAAGAATATATAATTGGAGAAGTTGACCCAGTTTGTTTTTAGTTTGTTTTAATTTCATTTTTTAATTGATCAATAATGATAGTACCTATTCATGGGGTATGTAGTGATGCTTTGATACACATAATGTATGGTAATCAGATCGGTAATCAGATCGTGGTAATCAGCATATCCATCATCTCAAATATTTATTATTCTTCATGTTGGGAATATTCAATATCCTCCTTTTAGCTATTTGAAACCATATATTATTGTTAACTACAGTCATCCTATAGTACTACAGTACACTAGAAATTACTCCTGCTATGTAATTGTACCTTTGTATCCTTTAACAAATATCTCTCATCCTCCCCTTTCCCCTATACTTCCTAGGCTCTAGTCTAGTGTTCTCTGTTCTACTTTTTACTTCTACGAGATCTACTTTTTTTGGCTTCCACATATGAGTAAGAACATGCAGTGTTTAATTTTCTGTTCCTGGCTTATTTCACTTAATATAATGTCCTCCAGTTCTATCCATGTTGCTGCAAATGACAGGATTTCATCCTTTTTTATGGCTGAATAGTATTATGTGGTGTATATATATCACATTTTCTTTATCCATTCACCTGTTGTAGGACACCTAGGTTGAGTTCATATCTTGAATATTGTGAATAGTGCTATAATAAACATGAGAGTGCAGATATCTCCCCAATATAATGATTTCCTTTCCTTTGCATAAATGCCCAGTAGTAGGATTGTTAGATTATATGATAGTTCTATTTGTAGTTTTTTGAGGAACCTTTATACTGTTCTCTATAGTGGTTGTACTAGTTTGCATTCCCACCAACAGTGTATAAGAATTTCCTTTTCTCCATATCCTTGCCAACATTTGTTATTTTTTGTCTTTTTGATAATAGCCTTCCTAACTGGGGTGAGATGACACCTCATTGTGGCTTTGATTTGCATTTTCTTGACGATTAGTGATGTTGAGCGTTTTTTCCTATATTTGTTGGTCATTTTTATATGTTCTTTTGACAAATGCCTGTCCAGATCATTTGCTCATTTTTAAATTGGATTGTTTATTTTCTTGCTGTTGAGATGGTTCAGTTCCTTGTGTATTAATCCCCTATTGGATGAGTAGTTTGCAAATATTTTCTGGAGAAACAGGTTCTGTAGGTTATCTTTGCACTCTTTTGATTGTTTCCTTTGCTGTGCATAAACTTTTTAGTTTAATATAATCCCATTTGTTTAATTTTGCTTTTGTTGTTTGTGCTTTTGAGATCTTATTCATTAAATTTCTCAAACCAATGTCCTGAAGCATTTCTTCTATATTTTCTTCTAGTAATTTTATCATTTTGGGTCTTTCATTTAGGTTTTTGATCCATTTGAGTTGATTTTTATATAGGGTAAGAGGTGAGGGTCTAGTTTTAATCTTCTGCATATGGATATCCAATTTTCCTAGTACTATTTATTTAGGAGACTGTCCTTTTCCTAGTGATGATGAGAATACTAAGGCCCCAGAAAAGGACTTGCTACTTAGTGGAAAAGTCAAAATTAGAATCCAAACCTCATGCATCTTGGCTGGTAGTTTTTTTTTTTACTGAGATATTCACATTGTACCTAAACACAATTTAATGATTATGGAGAATTAAAAAAATACTCTACTGGAGGATGGACAAGCCAGGGATCCAATGAATGAATTTAAGCTATTATAGCTATGTCTATACTCTGATCACCCTAGTATATAAAAGAAAATCAAAGGACTGAATGAAATGTATTCTTCATTTTAACCTCCCTTCCCCTCATCCCTTGCTTTTTATTTTTGAACTTTTGTATGGAGCAAGAGGCATGTACTACAATACAGTTTGGGGGTTCTTACTGGTGAAATTCTCAGGTTAGTAACTAGGTAAATTGTCTTTGTTGTTTTCTTAAAAAAACTTTTCCTTTGATCTGGTTTATATGAGGGCAGGTGAATGTTTTTAAAATGAATTTTCTCTGGGGTTGGTTCTCTGGCTTTTAGGAAACAGAATTGCATTTTGGAAATCAGAAGACTTCTTTGTAAACTGCCTTCCGTTTACTATTGTGGCCTTGGGCAAGTTACTTTGGGTCTAATTTTTCTCTTTTGTAAAGTAGAGATTTTATTACCTTAGGGAGTATGCTGAAAAAAGGTGCCTGACAATGTGCTTAATTTTAGCACATTGTTATTCAGTTGCAGATTAGAGTTTGAAGCTGAAAGGGATCTTAAAGTTTATCTCATCTGATTCCTTCAATTTATATGAGGGGACCTCAAAGGGGTCAAGCTATGACAAATGTTAGTCTGCTCAGATTTCTTTGATATTTATATCCCTGGCCAAATATTTCATTTTTTCACTGAGACGTCTTTAAAAGACGACAGATATCTCTATATAAAAACACTTGATAAAAATAAAATTATATGATATATTTCTGGCAAAGCAATTTCTTTTCTTTTCTTTTTTTTTTTTTTTATTTCAGCATACCATGGGGGTACAAAAGTTTAGGTTACGTATATTGCCTTGCCCCCCGCCCCCATCAGAGCTTCAAGCATGTCCATCCCCTAGATGGTATGCATCACACTCATTATGTATGTACACACCCATCCCCTCCCCCCTCCACATCTGCCCCACATCCGATCAATGTTATTCCTAAATGTGCTCTTAGGTGATGATCAGTGAAACCAATTTGATGGTGAGTACATGTGGTGCTTATTTTTCCATTCTTGGGGTGCTTCACTTAGTAGAATGGGTTCCAGCTCTATCCAGGAAAATACAAGAGGTGCTAATTCAAAGCAATTTTAGAAATGGTGAATATATATAATAGGGCTTTATGTTATGGTCAGATTCTATAAGAAGTATATTGGGAAAATTTATGCAACTTTTTGAACAAAATCCTAAACTACTAGAAAAAAATAAATTACTCCATCACATAGTAAGTACCATATAATCCAAATGTAAGATTATCTGCGTTGAAAGAGGCCATGGTTTTCGAATAAGTGAAACTTTAACATAGAAAAGACTTTGTTCTATGAAATATATCTTTGTTAATACAGTAGCAATAAAAACAATGCATCATAAATACATAGAAACACAAAAAAATGAAAATCCTTTTTTTTACTTTTTTAGCCATCAGAGGCTGAGTTGATTTATAATTGGTGCAGTTGTTCCCCAGCACCCACTCTGGACATGTATTTGTATAACTTGCCTCCAGATATGCAGCCTCTCAGAGACTGCCCTTCAAAAAGACAAGAAGCTCAAAACATTTAGAATATACTTTTTTGACCCTGACCCTGTCACTTTCTTTTTCCCTCAAACCACAGTGAGGAAGTTTTCAAAAAGCCTTAAAAATACCAATGTCAGTTTTTTAAACAATTTTAATATATTTTTAGTGACAGATTTTGTGTCCCAGGACTGCAGGGGTGATTTTGTCCCCTGTTAGTGCTGAGACACCCAAGCTCCCTACCAGGGGCCCCTGCCTCACTGCCCAACTCCCTGCTGGGAATACCTTGTCGAGGATTATAACTAGAATGTAAAAGTTGGATTGTTTTGTTTTAAATGTATTTCTTTAGATTTTCCAAAGCTATAAAGTTTGAGTATGACATTTGTTTTGCACATATAAAATATAATCACAAAGTAGTGCTTTATGAGTGCAAGTACTTTTTTGAAACAAAATAAATATTGATGTAATAAGGATGGAGTTAAGAAAAAAGAGAGGAGAATCCAATCTTCAGGTGCTTAAGCCTTTGGTCAAAAATGT
The DNA here is from genome assembly GCA_028533085.1 of Varecia variegata. Lineage (NCBI taxonomy): Eukaryota > Metazoa > Chordata > Mammalia > Primates > Lemuridae > Varecia > Varecia variegata. The sequence continues at coordinate 74,610,231 of CM052441.1, forward strand.
TAGAGATCCTGAAAAACATAGAAAGCATAATAAGCAAATTTTTTAGCTGAAATTGGTTTTGTAAAATGATTTAGAAATAAATAATATATGCTGGGCGCGGTGGCTCATGCCTGTAATCCTAGCACTCTGGGAGGCCGAGGTGGGCGGATCGTTGGAGCTCAGGAGTTCGAGACCAGCCTGAGCAAGAGCAAGACCCCGTCTCTACTAAAAATGGAAAGAAATGATCTGGACAGCTAAAATATATATAGAAAAATTAGCTGGGCATGGTGGTGCATGCCTGTAGTCCCAGCTACTCGGGAGGCTGAGGCAGAAGGATCGCTTGAGCCCAGGAGTTTGAAATTGCTGTGAGCTAGGCTGACACCACGGCACTCACTCTAGCCTGAGCAACAGAGTGAGACTCTGTCTCAAAAAAAAAAAAAAAAAAAAGAAAGAAAGAAATAACATAAAATTTCACAAAGTAAAAAAATAAAGGTAGAAATTGAAAGGGGAGGCCTTGCAAAATTAACAGGAAAATATCTAATCCTGCAATTTTCTAGTAACAGTTAAAGATCGATCCTATGAGTTCTCTCACTAACAGGCAGCTGTAGGAGTTCTGTTTTGCACAAATTCTGGAAAGAGCTGAAAAGAGATGTAAATCTTTCTTTTAAAATTGCTTTTGAGGATCTGTTTTTACAGAGCTTCTGAGTGAACAGCAGGGTGTGAGTTTCAGGCCTCAGCCATATCTTGAGGGCAGTGTCACCTCTCCTGGGATAATCCCTTCTCCAAGGACAGGCAGGAGAGCCAACTCTTGGACTTTGACATCCTGCTGCCACTTCTGCTATCATCTTGCCACCTCAAAGAGAGGAGTGGGTGCAGCAGTTTCACAGCACCCTGTTAATTTGGCTACAGCCATAAACCTTCACCCCCTAAATAAAAAGCCTCAACAGCTGGTTTTCGAGGCCAGCACATTCTTCCTTTCTCCACCTCTGTGCTGGCCCCTTTCCCGGCATTATTTCCACCTAGGAAAAAGTAAATAAACTTCTTCCTATCCTAAACTTTGTCTGGAGAAATCTTTCTCAAAACCCGCATGCACTAGCTCACACCCTAACAGAAATCTTGAATAGGTAGACAAGATTTTAGTTTTTTTAATGATATTTTCTGTACCACATATAAAAGGAGATAGAGAAAATCCAGTCTGTCAGCACAATGTTGGGCTTCTTAATTTTGGGTTATTTAAGTGACTGTGGAAGTGACAAAATTTACCTCATTATAAAAGTCTCTTATGCTCATTTCAAAATCTAGCTATTCAATTGTCATACCTTTTTGACATCCAAGTTTAGTTGTTTGCATGATCTGTCATTTGCCTTTTTGTTTATTAATTATTATAGGATACAACAAAAGATGAAGTCAATGAGACTGAAGCCAGCAAGGTGAATAAATTAAGAAGGACAAGAAAGAAAGTCACTAAACCACATGTTTGTTCAACTGAAGTGGGAGACATGGATATATCCAATTCCAACGGTATGTAACTACTATTACCCCTCAAAAGTGGTTCTGTCAATGACAATCTCTGTGTGGTCTTCCTTTTCACAGAACATTTTCATTTTTTCTTTGAGAGAAGCAAAAGGACAAAGAAAAATTTATTCCTACATAAGTGACATAAAAGGTGGCAAATATAAGCTTACAATGTAAATATGTAAAAAAAAACAATCAAAATATTCAGAATTTAAAGAGGGTTAGAAGTAGGATGATAGTAGTAAGAAAAAAAAAAGAACAAAACAGAGCAACATATGAGTAGGAAGAGAAGCACATTTCTGCACTGAGAATGAATACAAAGATCATTACTGAGGATTTGGGAGGCCACGAAGTTTATGGCACAAATTTTTATAGCACATGTTGGAATTCCAACTGGAGTCCAGTAGATTTGAAACAAGGTGAAAACTAGGAGTTAATTTAAAGAACAGCAGACTCAGTGCTAGGAATGATGGTTTTCCAAAGCAGGAGAAGTAGGAATTGACAGCATAGGGTAATAATAAAAAGCAGTCAGACTTTTTGTAGATTTTGTTATTGTTTTTCAGTCCTCTACAGCCAATGCATTCCCTTATGGTCAGCAACTAGGGCGACACCTCCCACTGCCTCTCATTTGGCATGTCACTGCCTAGAAATACAGTATTTTTTCAAGTATTCCCCTCCATATCATATTAAAAGACAGTTGAAAACAATGGCAATGTGTTTTTACATTTTTCCTTATTACTGCAGAGAGGATCAGAAACCAAATGGTGTGTCACAAATTAGGGGATACAAGCAAACCAGTCGTGGGACCTGACTCAGCTAAGTCTCATCTGTCACACGATGACAAGGACTCCCAGGATCAGACAACAATGATAAAACCATCATCTCCCCAAACATCATCCAGTGCTTCTAGTGGTGACTCTAACCTAAACTCTGGTAAGGACTTACTGGTCAAATTTCTGGAACAAATTGGCGTGTGGTTCTAGTCACTAATCCCAAAGTTGTATTTGAATTAGAGATAATGTGATTTTGGTTGAGGATTGCTAGCCTATGAATCAGAACACTTAAAATAATTATCGTTATAAAGTACTTTGCTGTTTTCTTTACCTCTGGGCTGCTCATCTGGAAAATGGAGGGGTTGCAAGGGAAGACCTCACAATTTCCCACCTTCCCCTCTTGAAATCTTTTCTAAAAGTGAAATTCTGTTATTCTAAGTTTCTGGCTTATTGATAGTGATGTAACTACTTTGGTACATGAGTGTATTGGTTAAAACTCTCTTAGATGCAAGTAATATAAACTAGTGTCAAAAAAGGAAATCTACAATGAAAGGGTTAAACAAATACGCTTTGGAAAGGTGGGAATATACCAGGGTGTGAAGTTATAGGGACAGTGTCCGTCATGTTACCCTCACTTCTAACACCAATTCTAAGTTTTGGAGTTTCCCAAGACTTACCTTAGTTCAGATAATTTGAGAGAAGGACTCACAGAATATACTGAAAGCTGTTATACTCAAGGTTATAGTTTATTACACTGAAAGGAAAAAGATTAAATTCAGCCATGGGGCAGTCTAGGCAAGTTCTAAGCACAGAATGTTCACTTGTCCTCTCTCAGTGGAGTCAGGGACTGTGATATTCTCTTGGCTATGATGGGGGTAATAAGCATGGAGTATTGCCAGCCAGGAAAGATCACCTGTGTCATGACATCCAGAGTCATTATTGGGGCTCCATGGCTAACTGGCTCACTTCAGTCTCCAGTTCCTCTGGGGATCAAGTTGACATTGCATGACTCAAAGTCCCCACTATAAATGACACTGTTAGAATTTCTGGCATGGCCTAGAGCCCCAAGTTAAACAAAGACACTCTTGTCAGGTGGGACATTCCAATGACTTAGAGATTACCTCCCAGGGACCAAGGACAAAGGCCAGACCTCTCTTTGGGCAGGGTTAAATTCTTTACTATCAATACCTACAGAGCCTAAGGAGAAACTGGAGCCTGGGAGGTGGCACCTTCAGGACCTCATATGTACGGTCTTCTATTGCCACCATAACAAATCACCAAAAATTTAACATCTCTTTTTTAAAAAATACAAATGCATTGACTACAGTTCTGTATGTTAGAAGTCTGGGTTGGCTCATCTAGCTTCCCTGCTTCAGATTTTGCAAGGCTGAAATCAAGGTGTTGCCATCTGAGTTCTTACCTAGAGACTCTAGGGAACAATACACTTTCAAGTTCATGCATATTGTTGGGAGAATCCATTTCCTTGTTATCGTAGAACTGTTTCCTTGCTGGCTGTCAACTGGGGTGGCCCTTAGCTCCCATAAGCCTCTCTCAGTTTTATATTTAGAGACCATACCTCAAATCCTTCTCACAATTGGAATCTTTCTGAATTCCCCCTTTTCCACATTCCTTTTTTGCCTTCAGCTGGAGAAACTTCTCTGCCTTTAAGGGCTCAGCTGGATAATCCAAGATAATCTCCCTCTTTTAAATCCATAACCATAATTTTATCCGTAAAGTCTCTTTTGCCATGCAATTTAACATATTCACAGGTCCCAGGGATTAGGGGATGGTGGACATCTTTTTGGGGAGGCCATTCTGCCTACCACACCATCTCTCATCTCCGAATTTATCTCTGGTTTGGCTTCATGAATTTCTCCACGAAGTGAAGAACATGAGCACTGACAGCCTCTTAACGTCAGGAGCTGTCAACACAAATGTTCACAGGGTTCAGGCAGGTAACACAAATGTGGGCTGTTGTAAGAAAATAGGGAGTGGTACTGGGCATGATATACTAGGGCAGAGGGCAACAAACTATGGCCCAAGGGCCAAATTCAGCTTCCTGGCCAGTTTTTGTAAATAAAGTTTATGTATTGTTTATAGCTGCTTTTGTGCTAAAGTGGTGTAGTTGAGTTGTGCAACAAATACCACGTGGCCTGCAAAGTTGCAAATATTTACTATCTTGTCCTTTATGGAAAGTGTTTGCCACCCCATGAACTAGAGGGTGCACGCCCCATCCAGGCTACCTCAGAGCTCCAGCCAATGGTTGCTGTGGAGAGATATCCACCTGGTGTTGCCAACTCTAGTTTCAAGAGAAGCATGAACTCAAAGATTTTTACATAAAATTTTCTAAATAGTTAAGTGTTGTCAACTCATTCAAGTTCTACTCAGCCACAAAAAACAATGATGATCTGGCACCTCTTGTATTATCCTGGATAGAGCTGGAGCCCATTCTACTAAGTGAAGTATCACAAGAATGGAAAAACAAGCACCACATGTACTCACTGTCAAATTGGTATTAACTGACTTAACTGACCAACCCTTAGGTGCACATATAGAAGTAATATTCATCGGGTGTCGGGTAGATGGGAGGGGGGAGGAGAGGATGGATATATTCACACCTAATGGGTGCAGTGTGCACCATTTGGAGGATGGAAATGCTTGAAGCTCTGACTCAGGTGAGGCAAAGGCAATATATGTAACCTAAACATTTGTACCCCCATAATATGCTGAAAAAAAAAGTTTCTAAACACTGGGAAGACTAATCAGAAAACATCGGGCCATGTGGGCTCCTCCAGTTTGTGATCTTTGTTGTATATATTCTAGTTTTAGCCACAAAAGAGAGATGGAATTGACCATTTCTTAGTCTTAAACCAAACATCTGGAGAAAGAACTTGTGTTATGAGCTTGCTTTGCACCATCAACCGTGACTTAAGAGTGTGGGTACCAAAGTCACTGAACTTGGTTAGGTCAGAAACTCCCTCTTTGGCCCAGGGGGAATTAAGTTCTCTATAGGCCCTAAGTACCAAAAAGATTATTACCCCAACCAAACCACTAATACATAATTTAAAAGTAAATTTAAAAATTAACCTCCAAAATAAGTGTAAGAAATTTTGATACAATATTTTCTTCTTTGTGATAACTACCCTGAGTTTTCCCCAAAATAATTTTTTTTTTTAAGGTAAAAAGCCCCCTTTCCCTTCCACATTTTGTTTTGCTTTTGTTCCTGCTTCGTACCTCGTTATTCTGTCACCTGAGCTTTCCAACACTGTCTGGGCTAACATGAGGGGCCAGAGGGTGGGGTCACATTTGCGCTAACAGGGTGGCTCTCACGGTAGCCATGTGGATGAAAGACAGCAGGCCCTTGGAAAGGAGTGTGGCTGATCATCCTGGGCGTGCAATAAGCTGATTGTGTTACAGAGTGTTCTCTCAAATGCCCTTTTCCCTTCTTTTGAATTGGTATTTCTAAAAGCCCAATGCCTACTCAATTTGTCTTTTATAAGTGTGACCATGGCTTGTTCTCTGTAACTGAAATATGTTCTCATTGTCACTAAACATGGACAATATTTCTCCAAGGCCTTCTAGTTGCTATAGAGCTTTGAGGGTTTATTTTTTTTAAATATTATCTTATTTTTTCCCTAAACATTCAAAGCAGCCAAAATTCCTCTATAAGAACACATTGATTTAATTTATTAGTCCTCTGAGGGGATAGGAAAGGAGAACACCTCCCAGGAACCACACTGTAAGAAAAACAAATGAGCCCCTGAACTGGCAATTATCTGCCTGCTATTCATCATGTGCAGCTGGGGAAGGCTGACCAAAAGGTTTAATTGTAAGTAACAAGTATGATTTATTTGAGAGGAAAAGAAATTCAGACAATGATGCAGCAAGATTAGTTGATGCCGTGAAAATGAAATTAGATTGGATAGGGTTCTTCTAGTTGGTGAAAGAATTGAACTTTTAAATGAAAAATTGATACTTAGGATACATACTAAAATATATGATGCCAATTTTTACTTACTAATTAGACAAGGTCAAACCACACAGGATATCTTAATTCATTTATTTGTTTATTCATTCATTCACTCACACACTCACTTATTAAAGGAATATTTATTGAGTGCCAATGGTATGCCTGCACTGCTACAGGGACTGGGGATACAGCAACAAGTAAAACTAAGCCTCTGCTCTCAGGAGCTGATACGCAAGTGGGAAAGGACAGATAGGAAACATGCGAGTACACAATACAGCAGGTGGCAGTAAGGACTCTGAAAAAAATGGAAACAGGATGACATACTGTTATGGGCTGAATTGTGTCTCTCCAAAATTCTTATGACAAAGTCCTAACCTCCCAGTACCTCACAATATGACTGAATTTGGACATAAGGTCTTTAAAGAGGTAATTAAGGTTGCATGAGGGCAGTAGGGTGGACCCTAATCCAATATGAGTGATGTGTTCATAAAAAGACATGGACATGCATAGAGGAAAGACCATGTGAGAATATAGGAAGAAGATGGCCATCTACAAGCCAAGGGAAGAGACTCCAGAAGAAACGACCCTGCTGATTCCCTTGATCTTAGACTTCTAGCCTCCAGAACTGTGAGAAAATCAATTTCTGCTTAAGCTACCTGGTCTGGGGTATTTGTTAATGGCAGCCCTAGCAAACTAATGCATATACAATACTCACTGTCCAGTCCCAGTACAAGTTTGTGATCTTAAAGTAAATCAAGGGTTAGACCTGTCCATGTTGTGATCAAGTCTCATATAATTAATACTCCAGGTGATTATGGTTTATTTTTTTCAGCATTTTCATAATATGAAATTATCCCACCTTTGCATTTGATGGCATGTTTATTGTCTATAGTCACCCCACTCAATAATATAAAGTTTTATGAGGACAGGGTTGCTTCCTAGATATACATGTAGAGTCAATAGCATGTGGTGATGAAAAGAAAAATCTATCTTGAGTGGATGAATGTAATTATTATTTTAAAATAATACATACTTATTGTAGAAAATTTAAAAGATACAGATAAGGTAATGAACTATTAATAATAAGATTACCTGTCATCCTATTTATTACTGGTGAACCAATAAAATTTGCCTTTTCCCTTTTGTAGGAGATGCCTTCTTCATAGCCTATATATAATTGCTTATTATGTTTAAAATACTGATTATTTGAAAATTTACATGTATGAAAATACCTACAAATTTGATTTGATTTAAAAAGCATTATTCATCTTGGGCTGAACACCCAATATTTCAGAATACATTGGGAATACAGCAACTGTTAATTTAGCATGAAACATTGTAATTGCTACAGCTTAATTGTTTGTGTTAAATGGAAGGTAGTAATAAAGCCTCAGGAGTGTCAGAGTAGCCAAATGTATCAGTGACAGGACATTATCTGTAATATATTTGCATAGGTGGAACCAGTAATTTGTTTTCCTCATGCTTCATGTACTTAAAATCTACTTAATCTATGTTTTTAAACTGTCAATCTTTATCCTCATTTTTAAAGCCTAATTATATCTTGAAAAAGGATACTCAGGTATCACTTTAAAATTATAGCTGTTCAACGTCAGCAATGTGACAGATTGATGGGTGTTTGGATGCAGACACGATCATGGTACCATTTGCGAGGATTAGCATAATTGTGCTCACTTTATGTGGTTAAGTAGCACTTATATGGTGCTTACTGTCTGCTAGTAACTATTAAATAACTTGTTTAATCCTCATAATAAGCCTATAAAGTAGGTAATATTTTATCAATGAGGAAGGCAAGGCACAAAGAGGATAAGATCGCTATCAGGGCAAAGAGAATTTGAAGGGAGGCAAAGGGGCTTCAGTGTTTTGTGCTGAACCACTACACTCTGCTGCCTCTCCTAAAAGTTCTGACAGTAACTAACATTTGTAATGTGTGCTATGTGCCTGACCCTTCTATGTGCTATATCCATTGAATTTGTGGTAATAAGCCACCCACCAGGAGTTAAGAAGTCTGAATTCTACTTTCAATTTTGGCAATGAATTGCTAATGTGACTTAGAGTACCTCATTGTATCACTCTGGGACTCAAGCTAACGAGTTGGCTAGATTAGATGATTTATCTCTAAAGTCTCTTCTAGCACTAAAGTTTTAGAATTTGTAGACTATCTTAAAAGTCTTGAACATTTTTATGTTTCTAATTTTAAAATTGAGTATGCAGTCCAGATTTTTCATCTCCTACACTCTCATTCTTAAAAAAGATACTTGGTTTGCTTACTTACATTTTATATTTGACAGAGAGATGTAGTCTCCTTAGATTCACATGTCATTGTAAAGATATAAAGTCCTTTTGACAAAAACAAAAACAAAAACAAGAACAAACAAAAAACACAAAAACCCCAAACCAAAAATCAAAACAAAATCAAACAACAGAAAATAAAAACAATTTTACCTTCAATCATAAAGAAACTTTAAATTTAAGAATTAGCAGTTAGTTCAAGAAGCCCAAAATCTTTTCAATGATTGTCATCTACACGCAGACTTTTATGGTGCCAGTTATGCAAATTTGTTCTAATTTACATAAGCAAAGGGATTTTTGTAAGGATCTACATATGATATTGCTATAGACTTATGCAAATAATGTTAACTTTAACCAAGTCCCAACTGATAAACAATCCACTTTTAGGCACATGATCTTGGGAAGATGATAAAGGCAGGGTAAGAAAGGTAAGATCTTCAACTCCAAGCCAATGAAGTGATGAACATATAATGCTTTTGTTGTAATCATAGTGACTAATTCATTACTCTCTAGTCTCCTTTTGCTTCTCAGTCCATCATGATCTAGTGACTTAGAACCATTCTTTATTTTACAGATTGCACCAGGGACATCAATCAAATTTTGATCACACCTCAACTCTCGTCTAGAATGAAACACATTAAACAAGCAATGGCCAAAAATCACCTCCAGTTTGTGCGATTTGAAGCAACAGATCTCCATGGTGTGTCCAGATCTAAGAGTATCCCTGCACATTTTTTTCAAGTGAGTTTTACACACAGTTGTGATTGAATGTAATTTCATGACCACTAGCAAGCAAATGGTTCTTATTACCCTTCCTTATTTTCTTGTAATCTATACAGCAATTCAAGCTGAAAATCAATAATTTATTTTGCTTCCTCTCTTGTTCCTCCCCAAACACATAATTGCTCCCCAAGGAGCTGAGCATATAGTCTCAGTTCTCAAACATCAATTCCTTTATCCGACAGAAATACAAAACTAATTAAGACTGGTAATTTTAGTTCTTCTGCCTTGAGTAGTTTCCCTCCATAGAATTATCTTTTCTTTCTTATTGCAATTATGAAGATTATATCTTATTTGATGTGAGAAAATTGTAACAGAAGACCCAAGAGCAAATATGAAAGGGGAAATTATTAAACAGAAAGAATTTGTTAGATGAAAAGCATATCCCTTCCAGCAACTAATTCTGATAAGAAAATACCTCATTGTTGTTGGATGACTTAATGAATATTATTAAATTCCTGAAAATGGTGACATCAAGAAACATTGTATTTTTGTTGTTTTGAGACATTTTTAGATTTTATTTGGTCAGTTCACGTCATGTTTATTTTGATGACTGATTTGTTGTGTTACTTAAACATCAAATTTCTTAGGAAGGGACGTTAGTCAGTATTATGTAAGAAAGTATAAAAGTTAAGCATCCACTGTGTTTAACTATTTAAAAATATATATTATATATAATATTTTTATCACTTTAATATCAAATTATAATTTTTTTATTTGCCTTATTTTGTGAAACACTGGACATCTTCACAAATACTTTTTAAAGAATTTCAACAGGTTCAAACTTACTTCTTAAGGAATTCTTTGGACCTACCTGTAGTTATTGTTTCCTCTTCATAAAGGCAAGAACACATGTTAGTTAATTTTGATAATAAAATGTAAAGTTTCCTGTGGACAGGCCCAGAATATAATTCACATGAATCTCTTTCAATCAATAAGAAAACATATCTGGCACTTCAGGCCCTTGCCAGATACATCAATATAAAAACATTTACTGTTTAGTTTTTGCCAAGTTTTAATCATTTATTTCACTAATGGAATCTAAAAGCTACATATGTAGAATATTACTCTATTTCCTCAGTGGAATCCTTTTACAAAAATAAAACTTAATATGCTGCTTACCTTTGCAGAGGATTGATATTATTATTATTTTTTAATTTCAAAGTATTAATTAAGGGGGTACAAGTGTTTTTGTTACATGGATAATTTGAATAATGCTTAAGTCAGGGCTTTTGGTGTACCCGTCACTGGAATAATGTTCATTGTATTCAATAGGTAAGTTTTTATCCCACACTTACCCTCCCTTCCCCATTCTTGGTTTTTCAAGTCTTTTATATCACGTTGTGCCCATATGTACCCATTGTTTAGCTTCTACTTACTAGTGAGAACAAATAGTATTTGGTTTTCCATCCCTGAGATACTTCACTTAGGATAATGGTCTTCCAGTTCCATCCAAGTTGCTGTAAACAATATTATTCCATTCCTTTTTATGGCTGAATAGTACTC
>CM052441.1:74621563-74639559 GCA_028533085.1 Varecia variegata
TTCAAGCATTATGTTGAATAGAAGTGGTGACAGTGGGCACCCTTGTCTTGTTCCAGTTTTTAAGGGGAATGCTTTCAACTTTTCCCCATTCAGTATAATGTTGGCTGTGGGTTTGTCATATATAGCTTTTATACTTTTGACATATGTTCCTTATATGCCTACTTTGTTGAAGATTTTTTATCGTGAAAGAGTGCTGGATTTTATTAAATGTTTTTTCTGTGTCTATTGAGATGATCATATGGTCTTCATTTTTGTTTCTCTTTCTGTGGTGAATCACACTAATTGATTTGTGTATGTTAAACAAAATTGGCATTATAGGATGGAACCAATTTGATCACAGTGGATTATCTTTTTGATGTGCTGTTGAATTCAGTTGACTAGCATTTTATTCAGGACTTTTACATGTATTGTTATAAGGGATATTGGCCTACAGTTTTCTTTTTTTTTGTTGTGGCCTTTCCTGGCTTTGGTATCAGGGTGATACTGGCTTCATAAAATGAGTTAGGGAGGATTCCTTTCTTCTTGATGTGATGGAATAGTTTTTGTAGGATACGTACCTGTTCTTATTTTGTAGGTCTGGTAGACATCAGCTATGAATATGTCTGCCAAGGATTTTTTTGTGTTAGGAGATTTTTTATTACTGCTTCAATCTCACTGCTCATTATAGATCTCTTCTGGATTTCTATTTCTTCCTGATTCATGTTTGTGGGGTTGTGTTTCCAGGAATTTGTCTATTTCCTCTAGGGTTTCTAGTTTGTGTGGAGGTTTTCATTGTATTCATGGATGATATTTTGTATTTCTGTGGTACCAGTTGTAATGTTTCCTTTTTCCTTTCTGATTGAGCTTATTTGAGTCATTTTTCTTCTATTTCTGGTTAATCTGGTAGTGGTCTATTGATTTTGTTTATCTTTTCAAAGAACCAACTTTTTGTTTCATTGAGACTTTGTGTTGTTTTATTGGTTTACATTTCATTTAGTTCTGCTCTGAGTGTAGTTATTTCTTTTCTTCTGCTGAGTTGTGTTGGGTTTGTTCTTCTTTTTCTAGTTTCTTGAGTTGTGACATTAAGTTATTAACTTTGTGGTCTTTCTGCCTTTTTGATGTAGGCATTTATGAACATTCCCCTCAAGGCTGCTTTTACTGTATCCCATAGATTTTGAAAACTTGCATCCCCTTTTTCATTCAGTTCAAAGAATCTTTTGATTTCCATCTTAATTTTGTCATTGACCCAAGGATCATTTAGCTTCAGGTTGTTTAATTTCCATGACTTTGTATAGTTTTGAGTGTTTCTCTTGTAATTGATTTTTAATTTTATTCCACTGTGATCTGAGAAGATACATGGTATGATTTTGAATTTTTTGGATCCGCTGAGACTTGGTTTGTTGCCTAATATATGATCAATTTTTTACTATGTCCCATGTGCCGATGAGAAGAATGTACATTCAGTAGTTTTGGGATAGAATTTTCTGTAAATATTGTCAGGTCCAGTTTTTTTTCTGGACTTTTGTTTAAGTCCAATGTTTCTTTATTCATTTTCTGCCTCAATGATATGTCCAGTCGGTGGAATGTTGAATTCCCCAGCAATTAAGATGATACTGTTTATTTCTTTACTTAGATCTCAAAGAGTTTGCTTTGTGAAACTGGGAACTCTGGTGTTAGGTTCATATATATTTAGGATTGTCATGTCTTCTTGTTGAATTGCTCCCTTTACCATTATATAATGATCATCTTTCTCCTTTTTTTCCTCTTACCAATGTTGATTTAAAATCTGTTTTATCTGATATGAGAATGGCCACACCTGCTCACTTGTGGTTTCTATTTGTGTAGAATATCCATTTTCATCCCTTAACCTTGAGTCTCTGTGAGTCCTTGTGGTTTAGATGTGTTTCTTGGAAACAGTAATTACTTGGGCTGTGTTTTTATACCATTTGTATGACCATTTGTATATCTTCTTTAGAGAAATGTCTATCCAGATCCCTTGTGCATTTTTAACTAGATCATTTATTTCTTATTGAGTCATTGGACCTCCTTATATTTTCTAGTTATTAATCTCTAGTCAAATGTGTAGTTTGCAAATATTTTCTCCCATTCTGTGAGTTGTCGCTTCACTTTGTTGATTTTTCCTTTGTGGTGCAGAAGCCTTTTAGCTTGATGTGATCCCAATTGCTTCCCAATTTTGCTTCGGTTGTCTGTGCTTTGGGGGTATTACTCAAGAACTGCTTGCCTAGATCAATCTCCTGAATCATTTTCCAAATATTTTCTTTTAGTAGTTTCATAGCTTCAGGTCTTATATTTAAGTCTTTAATCCATTTAGATTTAACTTTTGTAAATGGTGAGAGATGGGGTGTAGTTTCATTCTTCTGCATGTAGATATTCAGTTTCCTCAGCACAATTTATTGAAGAGACTGTCATTTCCCCACTGTATGTTCTTGGCAACTTTGTCAAAGATAAGTTCACTATAGATGTGTTGATTTATTTCTGGGTTCTCTATTCTGTTTTGTTTGTTTATGTGTCTGTTTTTATGCCAGTACCATGCAGTTTTGGTTACTATAGCTCTGAAGTATAATTCAAAGTCAGGTAAGGTGATTCTTCCAGTTTTGTTCTTTTTGTTCAAGATTGTTATAGTGGATCTTTTATGGTTTCATATACATTTTGGAATAATATTTTTCTGTTTCTTCTATTCTGAAGAATGCCACTGGTATTTTGATGGAGATTGCATTGAATGTGTAGATTGCTTTGGGTAGTAAGGATGTTTTAATAATACTGATTCTTTTAATCCATGGGCATGGACTATCTTTTTGTTTTTTTTGCATCCTCTTCAATTTCTTTCACCAATGTTTTATAGTTTTAATTATATAGATCTTTCATTTTTTTGGTTAAGTTTATTTTATTTGTAGGTATTGTATTAATAAATGGGATTACTTTCTTGGTTTCTTATTCAGATAGTTTACTGTTGGCATATAGAAATGCTGCTAATTTTTGTATGTTGATTTTATATCCTGCATCTTTACTTAATTTGTTTATCAGTTCTAATGGTTTTATTGTGGAGTCTTTCTCTCGGTATAAGATCATATTATCTGAGAACAAGGATAATTTAACTTCTTCTTTTTCAATATAGAAGTCTTTATTTCTTTCTCTTGTCTAGCTGTAGCTAGAACTTCTAGTACTATGTTGAATAACAGTGGTGAAAGTGGGCCCCCTTGTTGTATTCCAGATCTTAGAGGAAAGGCTTTCAGTTTCCCCCCATTCAGTATGATACTTGCTGTGGGTATGTCATATATGGCTTTTATCATGTTGAGGTAAGTTCCTTCTATGTTTAGTTTTTGAGAATTTATATCATATTGAATTTACTGAATGCTTTTTTCAGCATAAATGGAAATGATCATGTGGTTTTTATCCTTCATTCTGTTGATATGATGTCCTGTCATTCTGTTGATATGATGTATTACACTGCTTGATTTACATATGTTGAACCATCCTTTCATCCCTGGGATGAATGCCACTTGATCATGATGAATAATCTTTTTAATGTGTTTTTAAATTTGGTTTGCTAGTATTTTGTTTAGCATTTTTGCATCTATGTTCACCAGAGATATTGGCCTATAGTTATCTTTTTGTTGTGTCTTTGTCTGGTTTTGGTATCAGGGTGATACAGGCCTCATAGAATGGGTTTGGGAGTATTCCCTTCTCCTTAATTTTTTGGAATAACTTAAGTAGAATTGTTATTAGTTCTTTGAAGGCTTTTTAGATTTCAGCATTGAAACTATAGAGACCTGGGCATTTCTTTGATGGGAGATTGTTTATTATTACTTCTATCTCATTACTTGTTATCAGTTTATTTGGGTTTTAAGTTCTTCCTGGTTTAATCTTGATAGGTTGTATATGTCTAGGAATTTATCCATTTCTTCTAGGTTTTTGGATTTATTGGCATATAGTTGCTCATAGTAGTTTCTAATGATCCTCTGGATTTCTGTAGTATCAGTTGTAATGTCTCTGTTTTCATCTCTGATTTTATTTATTTGGGTCCTCTCTCTTTTTTTCCTGGTTAGTGTAGCTAATGGTTTGTCAATTTTGTTTATATTTTCAAAAAACCCAAATTTTTGTTGTGTTGTTCTTTTGTATTATTTGTTTGGTTTCAATTTCATTCATTTCTACCCTAATTTTTATTATTTCTTTTCTTCTAATTTTGGGTTTGGTTTTCTCTTGTTTTTGTAGTTCTTTGAGATGCTTTCCTATTGTTTTTAGGTAGGCACTTATTGTTATAAACTTCCTTCTTATTACTGCTTTGCTGTATCCCATAGGTTTTGGTATGTTGTGTCTTCATTTTCATTTGTTTTGAGAAATTTTTTAATTTCCTTCTTAATCTCTTCATTGACTCCTGGTAATTCAGGTGTGTATTGTTTAATTTCCCTGTGTTTATATATTTTCCAATGTTCTTGTTATTAACTTCTAGTTTTATTCCATTATGGTCAATGAAAATACTTGGTATAATTTCAATTTTTTTGAATTTTTTGAGACTTGTTTTGTGGCCTAACATATGGTCTATCCTTGTGAATTATTCATGAACTGAAGAGATGAATGTGAGTAAATCTTTCCCTTCAGGACAGCATGTTTTCTTCTGGCCCAGGGTGTGTCCAGAATTGCCATCCAGGAACTAGGGCCTGGAGTCGGGAGCGGGTATAGGCATCTGCTTGGCACTTTGTTTTACTGTGGCTAAGCTGGTACCCAACGTGCAAAACAAAGTCCTCTGAGCTCTTCCCTTTCCTTTACCCAAGTAGAAGTAGACTCCCTGAGCTGCACTGCTTATAGTTGGAGGTGGAGTGACACAGGCACTGGCTTGGCTGTGCTGCTGGTTTCTCTCTGGGTCATGTGCACCCCAAGTCCACTGGCTCTGAGTCAGCATAGCTGCAGGAATTGCCCAAGGCCTTTGTAGCCCAACTGCCTTATGAATTTAGTCTAGGACCCAGGCTGCTTTTTGTCAGCCAGTGGTGTTGCTAGCTGTAACTTGGGTTTTGGGGTGGAGGATTTCTCTCTGGCCAGGCTGGTCTAAATGCTTCCTCCATGGGCACTGGGAGAATGCTGTGTTCCCATGTGCCAGAGTGGCCCTGAGTTTCAATGTAAAGTCCCACAGTCACTTAACTCTCCCAGGCACACAGATTCTCTCTCCACTTGGTAAGAGATGGCACAGCACTGCTGAGGGATGGGGGAGGGGTGGTGTAGGCAATGCAAAATTGTCTTTTCTGCCCTCTTCAGTGCCTCTTTCCTTGATATAATGTCAAAGCCATGTAGTATGATCACTCACCTGATTTTTGGTTCTTCTGAAGTTGCTTGCTTGTGTGGATAGTTGTTGAATTTGGTGTTTATGCAGAGGGACAATTGCTGGAGATTTCCATTTGGCCATCTTGCTGTGCGCCCTTTCTTGAATATTTGTAATTTATGATTAAATAATTGATTTTGGAAAATGGATTGTGAATAGGCATTAAAAATAGGTTCATTTATGAATGCTTGTCTAAACAATGCATATGTATATATGCATACACACAATTCTGCATGGGACATTCATTAGACAAAGAGTGGAAAAAAAAAATGTAACTTCAATCTTTCCTTTTTTTGGAGACAAAATCTCACTCTGTTGCCCGGGCTAGAGTGCCATGGTGTCAGCCTAGCTCACAGCAACCTCAAACTCCTGGGCTCAAGCCATCCTCCTGCCTCAGCCTCTCGAGTAGCTGGGACTACAGCATTTGCCACCATGCCCGACTAATGTTTTCTATGTATTTTTAGTGGTCCAGCTAATTTCTTTCTATTTTTAGTGGAGACGGGTCTTGCTCTTGCTGAGCTGCTCGTAACTTCAATCTTTATAAAAATAATTTTAAGTCGTTTCTATTTTCTATTCTATTTATTCTACTTGTGAAAAATAAAACAACAATTTGAACATTATTGTTAGACTATGAAAGCAAATAGGTAATATAATCCATCTTCTTCATTTGTAAATGAGGAAAGTGAGGCCCAGAAAAATTACGAATGGCTTTCTTAAAATTATGCAGGCAGTTAGTAGCAAAGCTCGGGTATTAATCTGTGACTCCTCACTTCCAGTTCAGTGCTTTTTCTTCATTGCACCTACTGTCTCCAGCTCAGCTTTAATATATCCTTTTATTCTTCATTTGAGCTAAGTGTTCTTTCTTATTAAATCAAAATAATATTGATTTTTTTAAAAAACAGACCATTTACTGGGAATGGAAAAAAAGACTGTTATATAATTGGAAAAGGCCAAATAGGGAAAGTGTGATAAAATGGTGTCTACTATCTTTAGAGAATTCACCATGTACCTGGCTCTGTGCTAAATGCCTTACAAATATTAGGATATTTAAACCTTACAATCAACTTATACTGTCTTTGTTTGATCAAAGGGTTTATTTTTATTTAAATTATATGCAGATAATGTGGGCTCTTTCTTTGATCTGATGAAAACATGATATACTTCTATAGAACTCATAACTAATTTTTGGCTTATTTCAAAAAGTAACCTTTACTATGATCCAAATTTCAGTTGTCATAGGGATTTAAGTTATTCTGAAGAAACTTTTATTGTATCCATAGTGATCTATATTGGAGTGTGAAGTTGTCCCTGTGATTTACATCTATAAATACAATTGACAATAATTTGTCATGAATATATTCATATATATTTAAATATTTTCTATAACTAATGGAGAGTAGTTTGAATTCTGCATGTCCAAAAAAGAATAAAGCAAATGACAGTGTTAGAAAAGATTGCTCACAAAAATGTGGATTACATAGCTTGAAGAATAAAGTGTGACTTTTTACTATTCTTAAGTCTGTGAAGGACTATTTGAGTGAAAGGGTAACCAGCTGTTCTCTACTATTCACAACCAAGTGAATACAAACATAAATTCAAATTGCAGAAGCTCTTAGAAGTCTCATGAATAAAATACATTATTTCTCATTTTAGACACATACAAAAGTAACATATAGATCATCAAACTACAAAACTAACAAGTAGGGAAATAACATTATTTCCTACAGTGAAAATTTGAATTAAAGGATTCCATAATACAGTATTCTAAGATTCCACTGTGTGTGTGTGTGTGTGTGTGTGTGTGTGTATAAAGATTACATGTACAAGTCCTTGACTGTATTGAAAGATTAAGTAGCCACTGGAATAGTGCTTGGCTCACTCAACTTTATGACTGGTAAAAGCAGAATTGGATCAGTCAATTCAAAATGGCATTTGAAAATATGTGTAGAGAATCCCAAAGAGATGGAATCAACCCTTATGCCCATGAACTGATGAGTGAATAAAGAAAATGTGGCATATATGTACCATGAAGTACTATTACCCAGTGATAACAAAGAATGAAATAATGTGTTTTGCAGCAATGTGGATGGAAATGGAGGCCAGTATCCTAAGTGAAGTCACTCAGGAACAGAAAAATAAATGCCACATGTTCTCACTTATAAGTGGGAGCTACACTATGGTTACACAAGGACACACAGAGTGGTACAATGGACATTGGAGACTCAAAAGGGGAGAAAAGTGGGAGGGGGTGAGGAATGAAAAATTATCTATGGGGTACAATGTACACTATTTGGGTGAGGGGTACACTAAAGACCCAGACTCTACCACTATGTAATATATACGTGTAAAAGAATTCAACTTGTACCTCCTAAATCCATTAAAATTTTTTAAAAAAGGAAAAAATAAAATAGCATTAACAATGAGTAGCGAAGGTGGAAAGTGAAGGAGGCAGCAGCTCATGGTCAAAGGCAAAAGAGTGGACCAGTAGATCGCCTCTGCTGGCACCAGCCCCTCCTAAGCAGTCACGCTTCTTGGGAGCAGGAGGTAACATAAGACGTAGTCTGGCTTGTAGAATGTTAGGATGTTTTATTAACTTCCCATGGAGTCCTTTATTATGGACTCCATGGGAACTAAACTTGGTAGTCAGGGCTTTTTCTCCACCAATTAATGTAATATTTAACCTTTTTGGTATTTCTAATACACAATTTTTAGAAATTATTTTATGTGTCTTTATAACCTCATATCCTCCCTGTTGCCCAGCACCCAGCAAAGGTTAAATACATGACCGAATCTGTTGAACCCTAGAGAGAGATGGCTAGAAAGTGCCTTAGCAATCATCTAGTCTAACACTTTTATTTTACAGACATGGAAGCTGAAGCACATGGTCCAGAAACATGCCTACCTTCACAGAAGCAATTAGTGAAAGAGTTAGGAATAGAAGGCAGATTTGCTGACACCTAGTTCATGCTGACTTGAAAGCTACAACATTTTAGAAACTATAGCTTTGAAGCTTTAGGGCCACAGTCATAGACAAGGTTTCTGGGACTGTGAGATAGTGAGGTAGTGAATTCTTAAATGAGTTGTGAAAGTAAATAGAGGAGTGCAGCCTTCAGCCAACCCGTCTTTGCTGGCATTAGGACAACCCTCCCGTGGCCTGACCACAGTTGGCTGTCTGAGAAAAATTGAGGATTCTTTACTGTAGAATTTTGAGAGTCAGTGAACTCAGACTTAGAATAGACTAAGCCAAACTAAAGCCTTATCTGAAGTGTTAGCAACTATACTATAAAATAAGAGCTTTAAAAAGTACTTGTGATTATGATAATTTCAAATAATTCCATAAGGCTTTGCCTTAGTCTTCTGCCATAAAGAGATTTTCTTTATCATTATATCTCTTATTTATAATGGCTATTTTCAGATCTAAGAGCATTTAAAGCCTTCAAGGCTTATAATATTGAGTTGTTTGGAAAGGTACCTTTGGGGGTTTTATTTTAAAATATTTAAAATTTATCTGAGATCAAATTAGTGTTAACCACCAGATGCAAAACACATTTTTTTTTTTCTCATTAGCAAGGCTCTTTTTCAATGTTCTCAAGTTTCAAAACCTAATTACGCTATCCTTTTCCTTCTTTAGGAAAAA
This sequence comes from Varecia variegata, assembly GCA_028533085.1. Classification (NCBI taxonomy): domain Eukaryota; kingdom Metazoa; phylum Chordata; class Mammalia; order Primates; family Lemuridae; genus Varecia; species Varecia variegata. The sequence continues at coordinate 74,630,515 of CM052441.1, forward strand.
GTGGTCCATGGTGTTTACATGCCCCGAGGATATCTTGAATTGATACCGCATCCTAGGGACAATGAAGTGAATCACATAAGAGCTACATGCTTTAATAGTGACATAGTCCTAATGCCAGAGTTATCGACCTTTAGAGTTTTGCCATGGGCTGAGAGAACTGCAAGAGTGATATGTGATACCTTCACTGTGACTGGCGAGCCTCTGTTGACTTCCCCAAGGTACATTGCCAAGAGGCAGCTGAACCAGCTGCAGGACTCTGGCTTTTCCCTGCTTTCTGCCTTCATCTATGATTTTTGCATTTTTGGTGTGCCTGAAATTATCAACTCAAAGACCATATCTTTTCCTGCAACAACATTACTAAATAACCACGACCAGCCCTTCATGCAGGAACTCGTTGATGGCTTATATCACACAGGAGCCAACGTCGAGAGCTTTTCCTCCTCTACCAGGCCTGGTCAGATGGAAATCTGTTTTCTGCCCGAATTTGGCATTAGTTCAGCTGATAATGCATTTACCCTCAGAACGGGTGTCAAAGAAGTGGCAAGGAAATATAATTACATTGCAAGCTTTTTCATTGAGACTGGATTCTGCAATTCAGGAATTTTGTCTCATAGTCTCTGGGATGTCGGTGGGAAGAAAAACCTGTTCTGCGACAGTTCTGGGGTTGAGCAGCTCACGGTCACTGGGAAAAAATGGTTGGCAGGGCTCTTGAAGCACTCTGCTGCTCTCAGCTGCCTGATGGCACCTGCTGTTAGCTGCCGAAAGCGTTATGCCAAGGAGAGCAAAGACCTGAAAGACAGTGTGCCTACAACCTGGGGATACAACGATAACAGCTGTGCATTTAATATCAAGTGTCATGGGGAGAAAGGCACCCGGATAGAAAATAAACTAGGCTCGGCAACAGCAAACCCTTACCTGGTGCTGGCTGCGACTGTTGCCGCGGGCTTGGATGGACTTCACGGTAGCGATGAGGTCTTGGCTGGCCCAGAAGAGAGCGCAGACCTTTACCAAGCAAAGCCTTCTGAGATCCCTTTGAAACTGGAAGATGCCCTTGTGGCCCTGGAGGAAGATCAATGTCTGAGAGAGGCTCTAGGGGAAACTTTTATTCGATATTTTGTTGCCATGAAGAAATATGAGTTGGAAAATGAAGAAACAGACGCTGAGAGAAATAAATTCTTGGAGTATTTTATTTAGAATTAGAATGCTTAACTATTCCTTTAGAGATGTGATTATTACTTAAGTAGCTAATCTACCAGAACCAAAAAATAGAACTTTCGTCATTAATGACAATAAGATTACAAATGTTTTTGTGATTTTTTTTTTTGTCCCATGGAATATTTAGCAGATGAAGTGGGACTGCTGAGAGGATTCTGATAACAGAAACAAACAATAAAGTTGTGGTGAAGCTGTAATATGCAAATTTACTAGATCTTGACAGTTAGTTGTCATTTTTCTGTGTATGTTGACCTAGATAGGAATATTTAGTTTTTTGGACAATAAATATATTCACACACTTTCAAAAAGACTTAAACATTAGAAAGCAAAATTTAAATGATTAAAAGAAAAACAAGAAGGAATAATTTCTTCTTCTTTCTTGTTTTTTTTTTTTTTTTTGAGACTCACTTTGTCGCTCCAAGTGGAGTGCAATGGCATGATCATAGCTCACTGCAACCTCAAATTCCTGGGCTCAAACGATCCTCCTGCCTCAGCCTCCCGAGTAGCTGGCATTGCTGGCGTGTGCCACCATACCCAGCTAATTTTTCTATTTTTGGTAGAGACAGGGGTCTCGCTCTTGTTGAGGCTAGTCTTAAACTCCTGAGCTTGAGATCAAGTGATCCTCCTTCCTTGGCCTCCCAGAGTGCTAGGATTACAGGAGTGAGCCACCATACCCAGCCAAGGAGTAATTTCTATTATACACCTAGATTGTGACTGCCAGGGTGGCAAATATACTAATATACTCTCACTAATCAAGATATAACCTAGATCAAGAGGATTTAGGTGTAAGCATCATTATGCTCTTTCTAAATAAGTTAAAAAAAGTTTTGCAAAAATATGTCATCATGACAAGTCAGCAGAATTTTTCCCATGATTCTTCTCTGCTAGCTCCCGACAGGCTTAGGAACTTCAAGGTTATAACATTCTCAAGAAACAAATCCATAAGCAATAGGATTAGGGTTGAGCACAATGAGGTCAGATTTTAAAAGCAGTCAAAGCCTTTCATTAAACAATACCCCATATAGAAGTCCAATACATAAAATATAGACGGAATAGAGTATGTGTGTTGGGGTCCGTGGGCTATGCCTGCTTTGCTTGGTGCTTTGAAACTAGACATCCCTCTGACTCGTCTAGTGCTCTGCGGAGTGTGAACAACTGCCTAGCTAGCCAGGGCTGTGTTTGCAGCTTAAATTTGTATTTAAATGACTGATTCTGCTGCCCATGAAGGTTGATCTCTCCCCAGAGAATATTAAATGTTCCAGGCCTTTGTTTGAATGATATAATACTGCAACTATCACTAAAGTTTAGCTTCTTTTGGGAAGAAGTCCAAAATCCACTTACTAGCAAATGAAAACACCGTTCTACTGCTTAGGATCAAACAGGAGATTTTATGTTCAATTAAAACTGACGGTGGTCTCAATTTAGATAGCAAACCCATAAGCAGAGCATTAGAATTTGGCTCAGATCCTTCTATTAAAATTCTTAGTCCTCAGTAGCTTAAAGACTGAAAGTTGGCCTGTCCTTCACTAATTGCTCCCCTCTTTTCTACCTTGAGCAGAAGTGTGTCTTGATACATAATAAAGTTTTTGGGTGGATTAAGGGGTAGAGACAAAGGCAATGTAGGGTGGATGAAGAAGGAAAGGAATCTGCCCTGAAACCTCCAAGAGAATGAAATCCCACACATTGCATAGATAAGGAGGGATCCCACAGCAGCTTGCTAGCTGTTGGCTGATGTTCATTTTCCCCACTGTTCTCAGTAATAAAACCTCAATGTGTCTGTTGGAAACACAATGAAAAATAAAAATGACATTTCTGAGCCTTCATGTGGTGGAATGTGTTCATGTTATTAGGTTCAGACCAAAGAAATGTAAGTAGAAGTGTTATATGGAACTCTAGGAAATTTCCTTAAAGGACAAACGCTGTGTACCCTGCCTTTCCTCGGTCTTTTTGCCTTTACCCTTCCTGCTGAATGACCTTCAACGTGGCTGGGATAATGTCCTCGGGAGGGGAGAGGCCCTCCACAAGGTGGAGGAATAAGGTGGAGCCTCAGCTTTGTGACACAGTTTGACTAAACTACACCCAGATTTTTACCTGAGAAAGAATCAAACTTATATCTCCTTTAAGCTACCATGATTTTGGTTCTTTGTTACTTGCAATAAAACTTTCTTTCGAGTGTGTGTGTGTGTGTGTGTGTATGAGTGAGGCATTTGAGAGATTTGGACATGAAAGAATAAAGGTAAAAACAGCAAAAGTTCACTTTCTCAGTGTTTCTACTTCTAGAAATGAGAGTATGAGTTAATAAGAGGGATCCACATACTCAAAAAATTCTGTTGTCTCTCATCCTCATTGAGCTGTGTAGACGTCTTCATAGTCTGTGGGCCTTCACAAAACATGTCGAGCACGTTGGCTTCATTTTATTATAATGGATCAAAGATGCTATAAAAGCTGTGCTAATCACAGTGTTTGTAGCCTTTATTTTTTTTTCTTACACATTATTAGCATAACTTCAAAAACACCATACTCAGGTTGCTAGTGTGAAGAAATTATATAACTGGGAATATTTTCTTCAGTGTTACGTGTACAGTAGTGAGCCATAGATTTCTAATTAGTTTATAGCAGAGGCTGGTGTGGCAGTCATTACAGAGATTTCAGTTTGCTGTGTCCTGGTGTACATTCTCGGTCTTTAAAGCAAACCAAAAGGAAGCATTGGCCAAGAGAATTTAGGGCTAAAGAAAAATTGGGGTAGATAGATGTAAAAATTCAGTTATCTGCTTTTCTATTTCTTTTATCTGTTCACAGGCTTTCTATTGTTGAGGGGACTTTCTGCTGTTGCTTCTACCTTCTTGGTTTAGGTGAAGAGGGTCAGACGTTTATTCAACAGCATTTCTTGAGCACTTTTTGTGTGCTAAGGATTCTGCTGGGAGCCATTGTACTAAGGAAGACCAAGACAAAGAAGAAGAGCAGACAATGAAGGAGTTTAGGATCTTGTGTATCTTAAGCAGAACAGAAATAATTTTTCTATAGGCCTAATGCTGGAAAAAACTATTTAGAAGGCTGCTTTATGACTTGAGAAGGGTGCTTTATGAATCTCTCTGCAGAAATTACTTTCTTATTTTCATTTACTATAATTGTTCTAATCAAAGCTTAGGGGAAAATGTGATTACTGAATTTAAAGTTGGTTATTAAATGAGTATACATAAGAAATGTAAATTAAAAATGATAATGTTTTAAGACTAGAAACTAAAACATTAGTATCATAGTAAGAAGTTTCTATTTTCAAGGACGTTTTTATATTCTAAAATTTCATTTTACAGTGTCTGAATAACAACAAAGCTTGAAATGATGATTTGAAGGCAATGAAAGATCTAAAAACTTTAATATGAATAAAAATTGAAAGCACTCAGTAAAATCTGAGCTTATCAGCAACACAGAACAGTCTCTTGACATATCTCTAGTCACTTGTTTAACAAAATAGAGTTACTAATATGTTTATGATACAGGTATTCTTGGACAATATCTTTAACCTTGGGGTTCCTGTTACAGGTGTAAGAACTTGTATCTTTATTTATTTATTTTTATTTTTATTTTTTTTTGAGACAGAGTCTCACTCTGTTGTCCGGGTTAGAGTGCCGTGGTGTCAGCCTAGCTCAGAGCAACCTCAAACTCCTGGACTCAAGCGATCCTCCTGCCTCAGCCTCTTGAGTAGCTGGGACTACAAGCATGTGCCACCATGCCTAGCTAATTTTTTCTATATATTTTTAGTTGTCCGGTTAATTTCTTTCTATTTTTTAGTAGAGACAGGCTTTCACTCTTGCTCAGGCTGGTCTCGAACTCCTGACCTTGAGTGATCTTCCTGCCTCGGCCTCCCAGAGTGCTAGGATTACAGGTGTGAGCCACCGTGCCCGGCCAGAACTTGTATCTTTAAACATTACTATGTGCACAATGCCTTCCCTGTTAAAAATCTCTTCTCATTTTGCCTATAATTAGTGGTTTACATGACATTTCCTAATTAGGATGTGAGTTCTAAAAACGAAGGGAACAGATCTTACTCACATTCATGTTTATATTTCTTGTTCCTTGCATATGTTTTGGAATTCAATAATGTTTAATTAACCAACAAATCAATGAATCAATATACATAGTGTAAGCATAGTACAATACTATGTTTGTCCAATATAACACACACATTCACATACCGAGAGAGTGAGGAATAGAGATGGAGACAACTGAGAGAATCAATGGTTTGTGGTTTATTATTGGTCCCACAAGTTTTGCATTAGATGAACTTCCTCAGGTTTTCTGTTTCTAGAAGCTCCTGAGTAAACGCAATTTGATTAACTTGATGGGGATCATTGAAAAACATAGCAAGGTGAAGTAGTCATGTGTTTTGGCCATGTGAACTCTTTTGATAGCTTTCTTATGTTTGTGAAATTCCTCCCCTTTGGACTCCTATCTCCCAGAGTAGAAGTCAGAACCTCACCTTCCCAGTTTTTCTTGTAGCTGCCGTACAAACACTCTTGTCAATCAGGCGTAGTCATAAAACCCTCGTGGACTCCACTCTGGCTGAGTTTGAGGGAGGCCCAGCAACAGTTGTCCCAGTGGGAAGCATCTGGGGTGGCATTGGTGGTGCTGTCACCCAGTGCTAGTGGCTGTGGAGTCTTTCTGGAACAGTCAGGCAGAGCTTCCAAGCTTGATTTTTTGATCCTCCCAGATTCATTGTACAACTTAATATCTTTTGATAAGTTTCTTTTCTGTGTAAAGTAGCTAGAATTTGCAAACAAAACAAAACCCAAAGCCTGATTTAAAAACAGTATATAAAAGGATATGCAAAGAACAAGAAAACTTTGATAAGGGAGAGGGAGAAAGAAAGGCAGAGAATGCTCCTTCATTAGAAGACTAAGAACAATTTCATGCTTATATTAGATTTGATTAAACAAAGGTTTATTAAGCGCCTTGTATATAGCATACATCATGCAGGTGCTTTCTCATCCATTGCCTTATTTCATACTCTTTACAATTTTATGAGAGCAGTATACCCATTATTGTAAAAGCAAAAGATTTAAGACTCAGAGAAGTTAAGTGTTGAAAGAACTGGGAATCAGATCCAGATTTCTACCCTTTGAGTTCCAGGGTCTCTGTGCTATAGCGAAATGCCATTCTCTATATACAGTCCCAGCTGAGCACAACACTGAAAATCATGCTGCACATTATATTTTAATTCTAAGGCTTCTGGGCACCAGAGTGCAGAGGAATAGTTAAATAATTGGACTTTTCCCTTTTGTTGATATGCTTTCACTGAATTGTAATATGTTAGACTACAAACAGATCTCAGCAAACCAGATGTGGAATTGTTCATGTTTGTAGCTACCTGCCTGATAACTCTATCCAGGCCAGAAAATCTCATCACCAAGGAGTATCATGCCATAACATCATTTCAGAACTTTTCTCAGAGAAGAATAGTAATTCAAGCCTTAAAGAGTTTTATAACTTTTGAACATAAATACTTTATTGAAATTTGTGACAGTCCTCAGAATTTGAACTGGAGCCATTTAAATTATTTTGTTCCATCTTTAGAGAATTCTTTGACAAGAACTCAGCATTCATTGAGATTATAAAAGATTTGCTACTTCTTTCCTCTGGCTGCTTAAGGAATAGCAGATAAGAAAACACATTGATTTTTGAAAACAGCCAACCTACATGAAGGGGAAAGATGCAAATTAAGGTGAAAAAGAAAATTGGCTGAGAATCTGCCACACAATGAGATAATAAGAGTTTTTTTCTTTTCTTTCCTTTTTAGGATTTTTCCAAAGATTATGAAAACCAGGAAAGAAAAGAAAAATAATACTTCAATTAATAACCCTACAAATTTAATCTTTCTAGAGCTGCTAATATATGATTCATTAAAAACTAATGGATATCAATGTATTGGGCATATACAGGAGACTTACTGAATAAATTGTTACAATGTAGGGAGCCTTTCAAACATAAGCTAGAGGGCAGCAACGTACCATTAAACAATCAGTATTGGTGGCTCAGAATTCATCACAAAACCGAATATTAAACGTGAAAGTAACTAGATCTTAAATGAATGAAAATTGAAAAAAATGTATTGGAAATACTAACAGCAGAAAGGCATTTAGAAACACATGACTTGTATTTGAATATATTTAGGTTAACAGTTATTAAATGCAGGCTCAAAATCAGTGGGGAGGGGAGAGCAGCTTTGGAAGCATATGATATCACTGATACTGAAGAGTATATTCAAGAGACATTAGAAATATGAAACCATGGAAACATTAGCTGCATTATATGATGCCTGAAATTAATCCAGGTTTCTTAAATTCTGTATGACTCTGCAATGGATTTAAAATAAATAGATCTAAAAAAAAAACTAAAGAAGAAATGTTTAATATTTTAAAAACTATGAAAATAATAATAGAAAATCTAGCTATAATATGTTACTTATTTAGAGGTTCATTTAAATGAATCAGGTTATAAGAGCCTCTAAAACAGCCACAAATTAAATAAATCCTCCAAAGTGCTAATTTTCTCTCTGTGACCACTAGAAAACATAAATCAACTCACATTTTATGAGGTAAACAGAAATTATGATACTTTAGTGTCTGAAGTGAAAAAAGATTGTTAGATATCAAATTGTTGTTGGAGTTTAACACTTAAGTAGCCTTTCTATTAAATTTAATAAAAAAATGTTATGTTGTTGATTTACTTTTTTTTAACAATTTCAGACTATTACGGGAGTACAAATGCTTTGTAAAAAATTGTTTTTGAGAACCATTTGTATGTAAGTTACTGACGGGGAAGATGCAAAACTGGACAATGCATATTTCTCTCCCACAAAGAGCTTTCAACTTAATTGAGACAGTAAGATGTGTTTCTAAACGTCTATGGGGAGAGGACAGAATTTATGTGTTGAGAAGGAGAACAAAATGGCATAGAGGAAGACAACATTGATAAATAACATGAAGGCCTTGGCTGGATCACAGATTTCCTTGGCTCCGGCCACGGTTCCCTAGGATGGCAGGGGTTGTCAGGGCCCATGCCCCCAGGACTTGAAGAAGGAAGAGCAGTGCGGCTAGGAAGGGCAGGAGAAAACTAACACTAACAAGGCTGTGTTGGGTGGCCCCACTTCCTTGCTCCCTGCCAAGGAATGGGCATCTCAGCCTCATCACGTCTCTTCCTTCCCCTCACTTGCAATACAAGAGGTGTCCCTCAGGCGTTCTCAGGACCCCACCCCTCTGGCCGTCTCAGGCCCTGACACTACCAGTGCTCCTCTCCTGTGTCTCCAGTATGTGCCTCACCTTTTGTTTCTTTCCCATCAGAATTGAAAAATATTGGCATGTTTCCAATATATATAATACACACATACACACACACACACCCCAAGAGGAGAAAAACCTCTCTTAATCCCAAGTACCTTTTTCACTTCTTTCCTTCTCTTTAAAATCAAATATATTGATTGGGTGACATCTCCTTGCTCTTTCTGCTTCCTCTGTCTATTGACTCCTTATCGCTTTCCACCACTGCCCCCAAATGTTTTGGTTTCTACCTCCAGCAATCCACTGATGACAGCAACTGCTCTCACCAAGGTTAACAGTGACCTTCCTGTTACTAAATCTGGTGGCCACATCTCATTCATTATGTTTTGTGACAAATGGGCAGAGTTTGACACTGCTGACCTCTACCTCTTTGTAGAAATGACTTTCTTTTGACTTGTAAGACAGTAGAGGTTCTAGGTGTTCTGTCTCTGGCTACTTCTCAATCTCCTGTGAATGCCTCTCTTCTGCCTGAAATTTAATGTTGGATCCTTCC
>CM052441.1:74640059-74677513 GCA_028533085.1 Varecia variegata
AGAAAATTATCCCCATGTCTTTAAGTGAGTGAAAGGTAATATTTACATTCAGCTGAAATAGCTGTTGGATAAATGAATGAAATTAGGATACATTTTTCTTTCACATTTCAGTTTTGGATACTTAAATATTTTGATCTAGTGGAAGACAGGCCACCTAGAAGCTGCAAACCCAGTTTCCTGCTCTCCGTTGGAGCTACAAACAAACTGCAGACAGATGTTTACATGTCATTACATTCAGGGTGACAGCTCTACAACTGCAGCCCGGAGAGTGGAACAAGGAATAGAGAAAGCTGAACCAGGAGATAAACAAAACAAAACAAACTTGTACTCATTATTTCCACCCCTTAAAGCAGTGGTTCTCAACCTTGACTGCACATTTGGTTACCTGAGGAGCTTTAAAAAATACTGATGCTCAGGCTCCACCTTCAGACGTCCTGATGGATCCATCCAGGCTAGGGCCTGAGCATCAGGATTTTAAAAAATCTCAAAAGGTGATTCTAATGCATTCTCAATCTTGGCATTAAGGAATTATTATCAATTCTGATTTTGCCTTTACCCAGTGGTTTCCCAACCTGCCTGTGAATGAGAACCACCTCAGAAGGCTGTCAAAGAGAATTCCTCGGCTTCTGCCCAGGTTAATAAACAGGACCATTGGAAGGAAGTGCCCTCAAAACCTGCATTTAAGAATATACCTTTCTGGTGATACTTTATGTAGCCAGCCATTGAGAAACAGAGAATTGTTTATCTGCTCTGACAATTACTAAATTAATTTCTACTGGCTCATGTCTGGAGCGCTCCACAGGAACTTCAGCCGTTAGTACTATTCATAGCTGATGAGGGGGAGAGGAGTATGCAGAGAAGTAGAAGTTATGCTGAAAAATACCTTCTAGGTATGAAGAAGAATAAGAGGAAATATAGAAAAGGAGGAGAAAAATTTTGTGCAAATTTAAAACTCTTTAGAAATAAACCTATCTTTTGACTTACGTAGAAATCAACAAGCAACTCTCGGATGCTGTAGAAAGAGCTGGATTTGCACTTGCGAGATCTGTTTTCAGCTATGAAATGAATGTAAGGACTACCTTTGTGTGGGGCGGTTGTGAAATGACACATGTGAGGTGTGTAGTGCAGTCTTCAAGTGGAGGATACTCAGTAAGAGGCAGCCATTATTTTTACACTAGATACATAAACGTTTTTTGAGCGATAATGCATGTGGAGAAGATGACAAGGAGAGAAGGATAATTAAGCAGAAGCACTTCGAGCCTGGAACAATTGTAAAGCTTAATTGTTACCTATTAAGAAAAACAAAATTTTCAAGGTAATTTTTTATTTTAGTCTTATTATATTGCTTTTAAAAATGTAAATGGTCTCCAAAATGAAATTTTATGTTGAAACATTTTCTTTAAAATTCATTAGTGTCTGCTAGCTAATCATCTAAAAACCTTTGCAATTATCACCATGTGATAATCATCATCCACAGAAATATTATTTTTCCATCTTAGATATGCAAAAATGGCCCAAAAGATCAATTTTGGCTTCACTATATTAGGTTTTCCTTTCTCTTTTCCAAAACCCTACAAGTTTCTCAACTTATAGGAAAATATAATAAGTGAAGTTTGACTCTGATATTTATTAAATTACATCAATTTTAATATATTTAGGCATCTCTGAATAGTCTACATGAACAGTAGACTGCCTGTATTTCTTTTGCTTCATTGGTAAAGCCTATGATTATAAATGGCAAAAAGACTAAAATATTTCCTGATCTGGCAACAGAAAACCATCTCATCTACTATCCTCATAGCCTAGTTTCAGGTAGGTAGATGGAGGGAGGGAGATAGGGACAGCTAGAAAGAGAGGGAGAGAAGGAAGGTATGTTCCTGTGGATATGCATTGCTTAATGATGGGGATACATTCTGAGAAATGCATCATTAGGTAATTTTGTCATTGTGGGAACATCATGGAATAAATATACTTATGCAAACCTAGATGGTATAACCTACTACAGATCTAGGCCATATGGTATAGCTATTGCTCCTAGGTTATAAACCTGCACAATTTGTTACTGTACTGAATAACTATAGCCAATTGTAACACAATGGTACACATTTGTGTATCCAAGCATATCTAAACATAGAAAAGGTTCAGTAAAAATACTGTATTATAATCTTATGGGACCACTGCTGCACATGTGGTCTGTCATTGACCAAAACACTGTAGCATGGTGCGTGACTGTATAGCAGAATTTCTGCTTTTCTTAGCATGACCTCCCAACATACAATAAATATCCTTAACACCTGCAAGTAAATCATAATACAATTGTCCCTTTATAAAAATATACAGTTGTGTCCCCTCCATTTCACACATGGCGGCTCCGCTAGGTGGTCTGTTCTCTGGGCAGCCACCCGGGCCTCCACCACCCCCGCCCGGACTCCAGGGCCAGGCTTCGCTTCTTCAGGCGACACCAGGCGCTCAGAGACCTTCCAACAGTACTTTAGTGGACGAGTTGGAGTCATCTTTCGAGGTAAAATGAGACATGGGAGTCTTTGTCCTCAGCCCTCCCTCTTTCCTGAAACGAAAACTGCACGCGTGCATGTTATCTCCTTCTGGGATCTCAGCAGCCAAACAAGGAAACTGAGGCTTAGAGAACGCGTCACTTGCTTTAGGCTCCCAGTAGTGGATATTCTACTGAGGTCTGCTGGCGGAGGCGGGTAAAGTACTCGACGTTTCTGGAGACAACGTGAACTTGAAGTTTTCCTACTCCCCAGCCTTGGGACCTTTCCCGGTTCCCAGCCAGCGGTTCCAGTCCCAGCCCCAGCCCGGAGCACCGTTTCCTGCATCCCTGCGTGTTTAGTACGGGCTCATCCTCTTCGGAGCTCAGCGTTTTACTGCTGTGTCCTGTGTTCTTTTCTCTGGCCTCCACCTTTAAACGGTCCTCAAGTAATGGGACTCTTGAAGCAGAAATAGACTTATTTAAAAGTTGCTGGGTGGGGCTTGGTACTAGGGTCCTGGGAAGAGGGAAAGGTGGGAGTTAGGGAGGAGGAAGGCAGCTATGACCCAGTCTCTTTGAGTTCTGCCCCAAGGAGTTTACCCTGTAGCAAGGAAGATGTGTTCTGAGAGAAGACAGGGAGTAGAGAGGTGAAAATGAGTGCTTTGATGATTTCCAGTGGTCTCAAAAAAAAAAAATTATATATATATATACACACATTTGTGACCTATTCTTAAAGCATCATTGGTAACTACCACAGGTTCAGAAAAACGATTAAGAAGAATTAACAAGAGAAAGAAGACCACCAAGGCCCCAGTGGTAATAGGGATGTGGGAACCACAGACATTTGTTCTCTAGGTGGAAGTAACTCCAGTGGGCAGAAGAATTGGAATTCACAAAATATCTTAAGATCATAGTATAAGAGTTTCAAGCTTTAAGCCACACTACAAAGCAAACATAAGACATTAATTGGTTTCAAAGATAAGGAAAGAAAGGAAGACTTCAAGTAAACCTTTATAATGAAGGAAATTTATAATGTTGTACATTGTAATGTTGATGGGGAATAGTTTATTAAAAGTAGTTTGTATTTCATTAGAATTTTAGAATAATTAGCTTAATTATGTGGTTCATTCTCTAATGATTCTCACACTATTTCTGAGGGACCACCAGGGTGAGATGGACCAGAGCAATTATTCGGTAGGACATGCTAAGAACGCTAGGCATTTTTCACAATGCCCAAATAGCTGTTGCTGGGTGGGAGCTTAACAGGCTTTCCATTGTTCTTGCAAAAGAGTAATATGTCTCTGAGATTAGACTCATAATTATCGAAATGACAGATTGTTTCAGGCTGGAGGTTTTAGGTCTTCTCAGTGGGTGAGTTCTCCAGAGAATTTTTCAGTCAGAATAATGAATAATCCAAGAGCCTATTAACAGTCGAGGTTTCCCAGGGTGGCATTGACCTGGTAGTTCTTGATAGGGAAGTAACTTAGGTAACCTGTGCCCAAGTCTTGTCCTACGTTTCCTACTTTGGATCTTGGATACTAAAATAAGTGTGTTATCTTCTTATAATAAGTTTCATGTGTTTGTGTGGTGACATCTTATATTTATGATATTTTTTCTCACTTTTTCCACTAACAATATAGATATTAATCCTTCCTACACACAGATTAATCTTTTTGAAGGATAGTTCCCATATTGTCACACCCTGAACAAAAAACAATAGTGGCTCACAGCTGTCTATAGAAAAAAATTTATATTTTTAACCTTTTAATCCACAGTCTGCATTCCCCTTCAAGACCCCATAGCCCAGCACAACTGAACTATTTACAATTCCTGTTTTCACTTGGCATTTCTCATCGTTGGAGCTACACTTGCTCTTGGTATTCCTTTCAGCTGAACTGCCATTTATGCACGTCTCTATCTATCCAGATCTTCTATCCTTCAAAAGCTAGCTACAATGTTTTCTTCTCACCTGATCTTTTATTCTCTTCAAACCAAAGCTTAAATTGAAAATATGTTTTTTTCTTTGAACTCCTGGTCTAGCTGGCACATTAAAGGGAAATTTTGTGGATGTCACAAGCTCAACCTGTCCCTTATAAGTAATCAATGTAACATCCTATGCCATACTCAAAGCAGTAAACATTTTATCACATCTAATATTGACAATGTCAGTGTGACAATGTCTTCTTCAAAGACTTACTAGTTCTTCCCATAAGCATAAAAACCCAAATTCTTGTTTTGAGGGGACCAATTATGAAGAGACTCAATGGATGAAGCTTTTAATATTTCTCTTTAGGTATTTCATCTGGTACACTTATTTTTTGATGGCATGTCTTAATATATTTGTACCTGCTGTTTCTGGTACAAGTTCTAGATACTTTGGAGAATGCTTGAATTCTTCCCCTGAAATATTGTACTTATTATTCATTTTCCTCATGTTCACAGTCCATAGATCAAAGGATAATGAGAACCCACCTTATAGAAACCCTGCAGAATAAATAGGATAAGGTCATAGGAAGCATTTCTAAGTACCCAACTATATCCTAACTACAAGGTGTAAAATATTTTAAGACAAAATAGAATGTAGAAAGTTTTCATTATCTTATATAATATAATAACAAGATATTAGAGAAGGTGTTATTTATGCTAAAAACTTCCAACCAGAAACTATAAAGTGAGCTGAGGTAGGTTGGCCAGGACAAAATTTAAGAACTCTGCATGTTTAGCCAGGTGACCAGGCAGATCCTACCTCACTCTTTGAGTGCTCTCATTTTAAAACTTATCAGACAGTAAGCTCCTTGAGGACAAATTCTATATTTTACTTCCCTTTATGATTCCTGCTGTATGATGCTTTATATGGTTTAGATACTTAGCAAATAATTATTGAATTAAAAAAAAAGAAAACTAGTATTGCTGTGTGGATGTTGGAAAATGTTTACAATTTTCAGCTCAGGTTTCAGCTTGGTCATGCATATTATGTGAGTAAATCTGTATTATTTGAGTAAATCATTTAACTTCTCAAGGTCTTAGTTTAGCCATCTGTAAAAATAAGTCAGTAATGACATCTAATTTACAGTTTTGTTGGAAGGATTAAAGTGTATGCTTAAAAATTTCTGCCCTTAGTTTGTATTCATTTATTCAACATACAGTTAATGAATGCCTGCTCTGTCCCAAGTAAAGTTTTATGATCTTGGGAGACATCATTAATCAGAACAAAAACTTCTGCTATTATAGAACTTGTATTATAGTTAGGAAGAAACAAATTATAAAAATCAATCAATCAATCAATCAATCAATTGCATAGGATATTAGAAGGCCATAAGTGCCCTGAAAAGGAGAAAAAGAGCAGGAAAGAGGATGGGACTCATGTGCGTGTGACGCAGGGGCCATATTGCAGGTTGCATAGGGCAGTTGACAGGCCTCATTGCGAGGGTGGGATTTAGGCAAAGGTTTGAAGGAGGTCAGGGCATTAGTTAAGTGGATTCCAGGGAGAAGAGGGTTCCCGGGTAGGCCGGTCAATGTCCTTGGGCAGGACCCTGTCTGGGGGCTTCCAGGGAGTCTACAGTTGGGTGAGTGGGCAGAGAGAGGAGCAGGAGATTAGTCAGAGAAGTAAGGGTAGGGATGGGCAGCAGCAGACATTCAGGGCCTTGTAGGCCCCTGTCAGTATTTCGGCTTTCTTTTCCTTTGGGCCAGACTGGGTACCATTGCAGGAGCTGAGCAAAGATGATATGATCTGCCTTCTGTTTCATTCACATTGAGTGGGCAGAACACAGTGGGCCTCAAGACCCATCTGACAATGCTCATTAATTAAAATTAATATTTCTGTTAGCTACTAATGATTTTCTTTGACCAGAATAAAATTTCAGCTGCATCTATAGCATGCCAAATAGTCAACCAAGTAAAACAACAAACCAGGGAATTTTCATCAGCCTATTGCCAGCAGTCTAGGTTGACTGAACATTATGAATGAAATATTTGAATTTTTATTTTCCAAAGTTGTCAGACCTTAGAAAGTGAACAAATTCTGACTTGTATAAAAGTCAGTATAAAATTTCCTATCTTCTCTTCTTGAGTGCTCTGGAAACTTATAAGGACTGTCAGGAGAACTTAAAGCAATTTGTTTTTCTTACAAATTATATGATATTTGTATGAAGAAAGATTTTTCTGACCTATGTCTGGTAGAAGTGACGAGAGACATTTACTCTAGTGACTGAACTGATTTCACTGATTTTAGTCTGGTTATTGTGCTATCTGGGGCTTAGTTGCAATGCTTCTCCCTTTTCTTCAAACCACTAATCCAGGCTTCTTTGTTCTTCCGTGCTGCTTGGTACTACCAGGAAAAAAAAATCA
The DNA here is from genome assembly GCA_028533085.1 of Varecia variegata. NCBI lineage: Eukaryota > Metazoa > Chordata > Mammalia > Primates > Lemuridae > Varecia > Varecia variegata. The sequence goes on from CM052441.1 coordinate 74,646,895, forward strand.
GATTCAACATTAGAAATTTCACAGAGTGCTTAATTTTCTTTTCTTCTGACTTGCCACTACTCTCTCCCAGTAAAGCCCTTACTTCTAATCAGAAGAAACAATTTGAGTCATTCTTTTCTTGTTTCGAAAGGGTCCTGAGGGTATAGTCACAGCAACTATACTAGTTACGATTTAATTAAATGACATTCTTTGCTGAATAAATTACTGACATCCACAGACATTTGGTCTTCAGATTGTCTTTAAAGACTCAAAAGGAAAACATTTCTTAAAAATTTGACAAATGCTCATAAAAGAATGGTTCGAATACCTTTATCTTTAAAATCATTTTATTGACACATCTTTGGTCTATCAAATGATAACACTGTGAAATTTATTTTATGCTATTTAAAAACATTGATGATGTATTTAATTCAGTAAAAAGGAATATTATATTTTGCTTAGTTGCCAATATAGTTATAAATCTTATTCATATCTTTATAATTATTTTCAAAGAAATAAAATACTATTATATTGGTAATACTTATACTGTACTACACTAAGGGGTAGACAGAATAATGGTCCCCCATGTCCAAGGATGCTCATGTCCTAATCCCGGGAACCTGTGACTATGTTACCTTACACGGCAAAAGGGAATTCACAGATGCGATTCAGTTAAGGATCTTGAGATGGTGAGATTATCTTGAATCATCTGGGTAGATGTAATTATAAGGGTCCTTATAAGAGAGAGGCTAGTTAAGTAGACACCAGGAAGAAAAGCATTCCGGGGTAGGCCAAAGAGGATCAAAGTTAGAGAAGGTGATGAGAACAGAGGCTGGAGGGATGTGGCTGCAAATTAAGAAATGGTAGCAGCCTCCAGACACTGTAAAAGGCAACAAACAGGTTCTCTCCTATAGTTTTCAGAAGGACCTCATTGGAACTTGAGGATACCTTGATTTTGGTCCAGTGAGACTGATTTTGGACTTCTGATCTGTAAACCTGTAAGATAATACATTTGTGTTATTTTAAGCCACCAAATTTCTGGTAATTTGTTATAGCAGCAATAGGAAACTAATAAGGAATATTTATATAATTAAGACAGAGTCACATTTTAAAAAGTTGATAACAAACAAGTTTATGTAGTAAATACAACTGATGGTTCAAAAAGAGTAAGAAATGCAATAGCTTTATTTTTATGCTATTAATATAGATGTAAAACTAAAGAACCTCTCCTAAGATCTTTTTGAATACCTGATTACAGGTATTACCGACAGTTAAGCACTCTATTAGATTGTCCTGGGGTTAATGTTTGAATGAGACGTCAGAGACGGTTGTAGTTAAAATTGGGATGAAGCAAACTTCATGGTTGATGCCCATCACTACACCTTTCCGGGGTCTTTGATAGTGCTGCTATAGCAGTGCTAGTGCTGCTTCCTCCATCTGACTCTTAACTTCTGCTCTATGTTAGAGTAAAACATCTGATATGTTACTACTGTATGATTATGGCTCAGTTTAATTTGTTGAATATAACCAGAGGTATTTATATTTTGTCCCAAGTATTTATATATTTTGAAAAAATCCTAAGGAAGAAAACACCAGTGGGAGAATTTTAGGCACCATGACATTTTTTCCAGAAGAGAAATTGAGCAGAGCTGAAAGGCAGGATGGGGTTCTCAAATCTCAATGTATGATGGTATGTTACCATACTTTGCATATTGTAGAAATTTAACACTAATCATATATCTATCATATTTATTGCAAATCTTTTCCCAGCCTCTTATTTGTCTTTTACTTCTAGTTACGTGGGTTTTGCTATGTTAAGATTCAAATTTTATGTAGTTCAATCCATCAGTCTTTTCTGCCGTAATTTCTTTTTTTTTTTTTTTTTTTTTGAGACAGAGTCTCGCTTTGTTGCCCGGGCTAGAGTGAGTGCCGTGGCGTCAGCCTAGCTCACAGCAACCTCAAACTCCTGGGCTTAAGTGATCCTACTGCCTCAGCCTCCCGAGTAGCTGGGACTACAGGCATGCACCACCATGCCCCGGCTAATTTTTTGTATATATATATATATTTTAGTTGGCCAGATAATTTCTTTCTATTTTTTAGTAGAGACGGGGTCTCGCTTTTGCTCAGGCTGGTGCCGTAATTTCTTTAATTATTTTTAATCTTAAAAAGATTTTCCTTGAAGCTATGAGATAAATATTCATCTATATTTTCTTATAACTTGAAAATGTGGATGTTAAATTTTTGGTTTTATTGATTTATTTGATATTAATTTGAGCCCCCTTAGGATTTATTTGGAGGTGTGTTGGGAGATAATGCTCTATGGGTTTTTTTTTTGATTATGCACATTTTGTATAAGAGGAACTAACTATTCTTTGTTTCACACTCTCTTCAACGATGTTTGTCTAGCAAGCAAAGGACAGAGCAAAGGTCAGGCACGCTTACTGAACATTATAAAATATTCAGGTACCTGAACTCAGGGTTCCTCTCCCGTATTGCAACCCACTTTGTGTGCAGGTATCAATATGGGCCCATTTGCATCTCTGCTGTGGTACTTGGTGGCAAAGGAAACTGATGCAAGTATGCTTGGGCTCATAAGGACTTGCTGGGCTAGGAGTAATAAAACCCTTCATTTTTAACCTAGCTTTCGTGAAACTGTAGCAGGCTAACTTGTTGGCTTGCAAGTAGGGAATAATCTTAGAAATTTTGCTGTTCTTGACAAATGTACTATTTAATTTTAAATAAAAGCTAATTAAATATTTGCTTATTAAGCAGGTCATATCATTTTATTATATTTTCTACATATATTTTAAAACATCCAAGGCTTATGTCTTAGTCAGTTTTGTGTAGCTGTAATAGAATACATGAGACTGGCTAATTTATAAGGAACAGAAATTTATTGGCTTATAGCTCAGGAGGCTGGAAACTCCAAGATCGAGGGGCAGGCGTTCAGTGAGGGCCCGCTTGCTGCATCATCTCATGGTGGAAGGGCAATGAGAAGGGGAGAGAGAGCAAGAGGGGGCTGAACTCATGATTTTATAAGGACTCCACTCCCTTGATAATGAATTTACACCTGTGATGAATCCATCACATTAATCCATTTATGAGGGTAGTACCCTCATGGTCCAAACACCTCCCATTAGGCCCCACTGCCCATCACCACTACATTGGGGATCAAGTTTCCAACACATGAACTTTGGGGGACACATTCAAACAATAGAAGCATGGTTTGTATCTTTAATCCTGCAATTGTGTGAATGTTCTGTTAAAAGAATTAGGGACTATTTCCCAATAGTTGAGTCTTTAAAATGAGCTAATATTTTGAGGTTCATTTGATTGCACTTATAAAAAATTTATTAATAAAAATTAGTGGTCCACAGTTTTGAGACTTATTCCCACTTAAAATTGCTTGGCTAAGCAATGGGTCATGCTTAATCAGTAACTAAACTAACATTTTTTGGATAATGAACCAAAATCATAAAAAATTCATTTAGGAGATTGTAGACCAGATATTTGCAGCTGAGGAAAAATTACTAAACATTTAGAACTCCACAAATTAACATAGTATATCACAGTTTTCCACACTAGTGTATACACATGCACATATGCATACATAAGTATATACATATATATATTCAATACTGAGGACAGTGATTGACAGAAATTATCAAGTCTTCTACTATAGGAACATAATCCAAATACCTTCATGGCTGACAGCAATAATTTTTTGTTGTTGTTCACATTACATGAGGGCTTGGGCTAACTGTGAGTTGTATTGAGCTGGGTTAGGGTCTAGGCTGTGTCAGGTTTGGGTAACCACCAAAATATTTTCATTTTAAGATCCAGATGGAAAGAGCAGCTTCTATCTGGGACAGTTTTTTTTTCTGTCAGAGAGCATAGAAGCAAGAAAGACCAAGCCAAACCATACAATTGTATTTGAAGCTTTTTCTCAGACATGACAAATAGTAAGTTCAGTCACATCTTAGTGGCCAAAGCATGTCATATAACAAGCCCCAAATCTGTGAGCTAGCGAAGTAAACTCAGCATGGCTAAGTTGACCAGAGAACTAATTATAAGTAAATAATATCTACTGCAGAAATATGTTTATGATACATGGAATAAAGTTGTAAAACTCTGAACCAAAATTGTGTAAAAATTGATTGGACTAACAGTACATTGATTGCATCTGAGCATCAAAGGCCACTGTTGTCCTCATTTCTCATCTATATTATTGTATTTCTGTCATATCAATCTGACTCTGTTGCTCCCCTTCTGAAATGTCACCTATAAAATTTCTCAGTTGAGAAAGTAATCAGATTTTGCATTGCTTTAACCTATGGATAGTTTAATGCAGGTAAGAGCCATGTTTATATTGAGCCATGATATAAGCTATATTAAGATTTTTAAACCTCTTTTCAAAACATGTGTAAGGCATTTGTAGAAATCAATCAGTCTAGCTGGAGAGTAGGGTTTTTGCAGATCATTGGGAAACAAGGTTGGAAAAATAGATCAGAGCCAGGTTGTATGGGCTTTTCAGTATTAGTTTAGCTAGTAATTTACAAATAGCCAAACTAAAAAAATATCTTATTCCATCCTCATCCTAATAGTTTACTGACTTTTAATTCAGGAAGAGAAATGAATGTTGACCTAGCCATATACCTTTTCTGTTATCCAAACCCTATCCTATTCCTTCCTCAAGGCTCTACTAAAATTCTATCTAGATCAAGGAAGCTGCCTCCAGGCCAAAGCAATCTCTTTAATGCCCTAGAGTCCAAGACTTCAAACTTAGTCCAAGGATTATGCTTGAGTCAGTAAATGGATGAAAGGAAAAAAACTGGGAAACTAAGACAAATTATGAAGTTATGTTTCTGAAGCCACCATTGACCCACTGCTTCCCTGCTCTGAGGACAATTAAGGAAAAACACACTTTTTCCATTTTAACTTCCTCACTATTTTTGATGCCAATATTTAGAAGCCCCACTAAAATCTTAGGTAAGATCATTATATTTATTTTCATATATATATGTATGTGTATATGTATATTTGGTATATGTATGATATATACACACCAAATATATAAGCCATATACATGCACACATATATACAGCATATGTAATATGTATATATTTACCATAAATATACACACACAGGTTGTATTACATATTAATTTCATTTTGGATGGTAAAGGGGAGTTATGAAATATTTACAAAAATATGTTATTGAGTCTATGGGGACTACTGTAGTGTAAGGTTGTACATTTATACATGGGGGATACATTTAGAAATATCATTCTGGCATTAAGATCAAGGGTGAACTACAAGGTACTGAGACCTGAGACAAAGAACAAAAGTGATGAGGGCTTGTGCTAGGCAACTTTTATCCATTTTATAAGTTGGGAATCTTACAAAGTTTTAATTGAATAAAGAATGCCACTACTCAGAAGAAACTTGAAAATCAGTATTTAAAAAAATGTGTTTTTTTTTTTTTTACAAATTATTGTTTTGAAGAAAATTTAGAAAAATAGAAAAATGAAAAAGTCACTTACAATACCTCCTACTCAGTGAGAATTTGCTGTAAATATTTTTGTTAAATTTCTTTTCTATAAATTTTTCAAGACTTTAACAATATCTTCAGAAATAATTTGTGAAATAACATACATACCTGCATATGGACCAAAAAAATCAAATGAAGCAGAAGATTCTGATGTAAAAAATGAAGTCTTCCCATCCTGAGTCCCAATATGGAATAGCATGAAGTATCTGGAATTCCAAGTGACACAAGATCTCTTGGTCTGTTCTCCATATAATATGTGTATGCATTTAAAACTGACATACAATACATTGACCATGTTTTGAAATGTACGATTTGGTAAGTTTTCAAATATAAATATACCCAACTATCACCACAATCAAGATAATGAACAATTTCATCACCCAGGAAGTTTTCTTTTTCATCTATGTTTTCCCTCCCTTCTATCCTTTCTCATCTTGTACCTCTCCCCAAGTGACCACTGATCTGCTCTCTGTCTCTATAGATTAGTTTATATTTTCTAGAATGTTATATAGATGGAATCATACAGTATGTGCTCTTTTTGTCTGGCTTCTTTTACTCAATATAATTGTTTTGAGATTCAACACATTGTTGTGAATACCGATACTGCATTCTTTGTTATTGCTGGAGAGTATTCTGCAGTCTCCATAGCCTATAATTTGTTTATCCACATTCACTTACTGATGGACATTTGAATTAGTTCAAGTTTTTGGCTATTACTTATAAAACAGCTATGTAAATTTGTGGTTAATCCTTTTTGTTTTTAACGAGACCCATCAGACAATGTGGTTAATTCTTTGTATAGACATATGCTGCTTTAATTTCTCCTGGATAAATGCCTTGGAGTGAAATGGTTGGATTATTAGATAAATGTGTATGTGCATGTAGAAGCACAGAAAAACATCTAGAAGGATACACACCTGGTGGTCACAGAGCTATAACTGGCATAGGAGAGCATGGGGAAGGAAGAAAAGGGGGCTTAAACGATGTTTATTCTTTGTTTTCATCTATATTGTTTACAATCTTTAGGATAATATGTTCATGTATTTCTCATGGAAAAAATTCCCTCAGTATTATTGAATTATTTTAGAAAAATTCTTGTAAAAAAATCTTGTAGAAAAATTCCCTCAATATTATTGAATTCTTGTAGAAAAGACAATTTTGTTATGCAAGACTGACATTCTTAGTCCCTAACTTCTTTCCCCCATATTGACTCCATTCTTTTAATTATAAGATTATTAGACAGGATTTTTATTAAGTTGATATTTCTTAAGAACACATTTATAGTGTTAGAGCAAAGGGAGCTGTCGGTTTTATATATATAATTGTGTGTACATGTGTATGTATAAGCATATATATCTGGTAATTGGAATTCCACTATTATTATTTTTTAAACTAAATTTAGGGAAATCAGGCTGTCTGTGAAGATGCAACCTTAAAGAGTACATCTGCTTTTTAGATAAATAAGGGTAATCCATGTATATTATCTTTAAATTGTGCTCATCTCATTAAAGGAAGCTGCTTTATGCAATGCAAATAAAATGGCATCAGACGTGGCTAAAGTAAGATATGACATTTTCAAATTGCACACCTGTTTTCATTGCAGAAGAAAAGGCTTTTTCAATTTTTAAAAGAAAATGTCCAAAAATAGGGATTCACATCATGGTACAGTCATTGAATATAAATTCTCAAAAAGCCACAGCTCGTTATGACTCCCAAAGTCTTCTAGAAGTGTAATTGTAACTTTCATTTCTAGAGCATTGCCCTGGAGGAAGTGGGGCATGCATCTGGGAGTTCATTGCCGGTTCTTTTGCTTAGTGTGTGACCACCTATTGGAACTTTCTAATATGTAGTTTCATTGTTAAAAAGGGTGATAAATAATAAATTCTGATAGGTCATGAGAACTGCATGCATAAAGTATATAACATACCTAACATCACAAGTAATGTAACAAGTATTTGGGATTGTCAGCTTTCTTGGATGTAAAGTAATCCTAAGTATTTCTGGATTCCTGGAATATTCCGGGGGTGACCTCCATACTCCAAGTTACCACACCTGCTGGAAAAGTGGCACCTCTGGCCCCACGTGTTTCTGTCCATATTGGGTGACTTCCACAATGAGTTTCAGTATGAAAGGTAGCATGGTGCAATGGTTAAGAGATCGATGACCTAGGTCCTCAAGCTGGCCCTGCCACTAATAGTGTGTGAATTGGGTCAATCATTTACTTTCTGTGCCCAGCTTCCTCATCTAGTTTTCCTATTTGAGGGTTGTGAAGAGTCTCTAAGTTAATATGTGTGCATAATGTTTAGAACAGTGCCACACTCATAGTAAGAGTAATACAATGTTATTGTTTGCACTGTTTTTTACCGAAAATTGAACCATGTCATTGTTGCAGTGCCTTGATGCTGAGAGAGAGAATACACCTTCCTTCTATCTCTGCCACATAAAACTCTGTGAACATTACTCTAGCATATTGATCCCCAAATTGTCCTTCTAATGCTGGAGAGAGATTTTGCATGACAATACATCTTTAAGTAGCTTCCCACATCTCCTTTCTCCAGAGGAATTAGACATAAATCAGCTGGGTCAGTCTTTTCCTTTCACTAGTGCTCAAAGGACAAGCCCCTGAAGCCTGTGTGTTTCTGCCCCAAGCACTTCCACCAGGACATTTCTATTAAGTATAGGAACAAGGGAAGCAGTCTCATGATAAGCATAAAATGAGATACAAGGCTGACGTATCAAGGATTGGGAAAAAAATGTTCATTTCTGAAAACCTTCCAGAGTTTCTGCCAGGACATTTCCCATGCCTAGTGAGTAGCATTTCCAGATCTTGGGGACATAATTATACTAAAAATTATTTATTATTTATATGAAATACAGAAGTAAGTGGGTGTCTTTCTATTTGCTAAATCTGTCAACCCTTTAGGGAGAGTGAGGTTTGCAGTTTTAAAGGATCACATAGCCAGAGCAGTTAAACTGAATATGAATGTACCTTGTGAAACGGACTCTTCAAGAGCTGCAATATCCCCAGGTAAACTGTGTTAGATTTCCATTGTACTGGCCTTTGCAAGAACTGTATAAAGTGAGCTTGAGATAGTCTTAAAGTTAGCAAACTCATTTCTTTGCAGGATTTTACTGGTATCTACAGCAGAATCGAAGGAAAATTCTTGAGACAGAATCTTCATGAGTCACCAAAATCTGTTTTACAAATGTCCCCACCAGAAGCAAAAGCTCTGTCCACTGAAACTTCTACTCTCTCCTTCAGGCTATTAATATCACATCCCCTCTTACTCCTTCGTGTGCTCATTCAACACAGGGCTTGAATTTCATTTACAACCTTTTGGCTTATTAATAGTGATACAGGATGTCTAAGTTAAGCAAAAAGAGTCAAATAAGAAAAACAAATAACTTTAAAGTAATATTCCAAGCAGAAAAATAATTCCACACATCACATAACAAAACAGATATCTGGCATCTATCCCATCATTTGCAGGATTCAAAAAGTTCCTTATTTTTGGTGTCTTCACGTCTTGACACCGCTTCCCTCTTCTTGGAGCATTCTGTCCCCCGCCTTGCCTCCAAGTAACTCACTGATACTTGCACTTCTATTCTCAGCTTGTATGAAGCTTCCTTTAAGAAGAGCTTCTGGAACTCCCAAATTCATATTAGGTACCCTGACTATGTGTTTCCTTAGGTTCTATTTTTCTCAGCCCCTGTCACACTATGTTTCAATTATCCGTTCTCATGCCATCATCTACTGCCAAACTCCAAGCTCTATGTGGGCAGGGATGGCGTTGTAGTACAGTGCCTAGCACACAGCAGTTGCTGAATAAACATTTATCAGCAAGTAAATGAATTTATAATAGTCTCCTATGGCCCTAGTTCTTATTTTAAAATGAACAGGTTATTCCTTCTTAACACAAATAATTACTAAGTTGAGGATGGAAAAGACAATTTCCTATTTCACGGGGAGAAAAGAATTATTTTTTTCTTTAAACAAGGGGTGAGGAATTTTTGGAGTGAACTAATTTCTTATTGTCAACTCCTGAAAGAATTTTTCAGAGGTGTGGTTCAAGCCGAGAGATACTGCTTCCAGTTCCATCAGCTGAAACCTGAGACCCCCAAAGCATTTAAGAAAACAGTTGGCTCAAGCAAGAAGAGAATATCTTCAGAGGCCAAAGATATTCACTCCTTATCACCTGAGGAAACAAATCTATTCAAGTGCACACATTTCTTTAAACAATATTCTCTTTTCTATCTATTAGATGGCACAGAATAAATGCTATAATAAATACATTACAAAAGGTATTAGCTTATGGCTCTATGTAAGTTAATTTCTTGCTCCCGTAACAGTTCAGATCAAGCATTCAAGTGAGTGGAGTGGCTCTCCTCCACATGGTCATTCATCGATCTAGGCTCTTCATCTTGAAGCTCCACCATCCCTTAGAGCTGCAGTCCCCAAACCCTGGCCCATGGACTGGTACTGGTCAGTGGCCAGGAACTGGGCTGCACAGCAGGAGGTGAGCGGCTAGTGAAGCCTCATCTATTACAGCCACTCCCCATGGCTGGCATCACTGCATAAGCTCCTCCTACTGTCAGCTCAGCAGCAGCATTAGAGTCTCATAGGAGCATGAGCCCTACCGTAAACTGTGCATGCGAGGGATCTAGGTTGTGCGCTCCTAATAAGAATCTAATGCCTGATGATCTGAGGTGGAGCTGAGGTGGTGATGCTAGTGCTGGGAAGCAGTTGCAAATACAGATTATCATTAGCAGAGAGGTTTGACTGCACAATAAATGTAATGCACTTGAATCATCCTGAAACCATCTCCACACCACGCCCCTCCGTGGAAAAATTGTCTTCCATGAAACCAGTCCCTGGTACCAAAAATGTTGGATACCGCTGCCATAGAGCATGTCCTTTGTGTCCAGCTGCATTGGTGAAGACAGTAGGCTAGAAGGGAGAAGAAAGTGTGGTGGCAGAACTCCTATTCTCCTAAAAGTCCTGGCCTAGAAAGCACACATATCATTTCTGTTCACATTCCACTGGATCAAATTCAAGTCACATGGTTACCTGCAAAAGGGATTGGATAATACATGTGCCCACTGTGACTCTGTAACTATGGAGGAAGGAGAGGATGGATCTGGATGGAGAGCAAGTGGTTTCTGTCCCATAATGTTGGGTGTCTGGCAACACCAGTTACCACAGACTGTTCCTTCAGGGAACCAAAAAATGGGTCAGTTTCACCATTTCCTCTCTATTCTCAAACATCACACAAAATATAAGGAATAAATCCTTATATTTCTTTGATTCCTAGTGTCTGTCTCTCTTGTCCTCAGAATACAGTTACTTTCCCTACCATGGGCCACCTTGTTACTTCTGTTTTCCCTTCCAACAATTCCCACCAAGACTGTCATAGTAATTAATCAATATGTTTGCTGGAAAAAAATGAAAAGAGAATATTCCCTGTGTGGTTCCAGTTCCATTATAAACACATATTCTTCCATCTGTCACGTTTTTGCTTTACCTGGAAAGTGGCACTGAAGAGACTAATTCTTTGTGGCTCCTTTGAATGGATGCTACTTATTCTCCATGTTCCAAGATGGATGGGACCAGGAAGTGCTCTGCTTATTTATCTGTTGCCACTTTGCTTTAGTGAAATTACAGCAGGAGATTTGTGATACCCCTGCAAGTCTCATGCCATCTGTTGTGTATCCCTACGAGTCATCACTGTCATCTTTTGAACACCAGCATGCCCATATTAATTGGAGAATTTAACACTGTTTGGCATTCCTTATCTATTGTTCACCCATGTTTCTTTGCTTTTCATGTTGTGGCTGCAAAACAGTAGTATATTTATTTTTATACACTAAATTATTATGGCAAGGAGCTCTACCAGCCTGATGGCACAAAGTTAGTCCTCTGTCATGATGTACCCCCATCCATTTTTGCGAGTTTCCTAGAAGGCTTTGTCACTTCTGTCCTGGAAATAATGTCTCACAATCCATCAATCTGGCTTTCCTGTCATCCTACCAGGATGCTACTCCTGGTACTGTTACCCTTTGAGAGATTGCCACTTCTTTGGGCACAGATGTCCTCTGCTGAAGACAGCTGTTGACACACGTCTGAGGGAGTACCTGGTGCTCTGCCCGTGGAGAATTAGGCCCAAGCACCAGACAGGGCTTTCCCACTTATTATCACAGCACAGTAATAACCAACTTGCAACTTTTAAAAAGACTTTAATAAAAGTTTAAGAATATTGAAAGGGAGAATAGGTACAGAGAATAGGTACAAGTTACATACACATTCTCAGAGTCTTGTAAAAGATAGACCACCTGCTTAGCTCCTTGCATATACATGTTATGTGGTACAACTCCACTGAATTGTCTTGCACTCTTTTGAAAATGAATTGACCATATATGTGCAGATCTATTTCTGTATCATTGCTCTAGTTGTCTATTTTTACCCTAATATTAAACTGTCTTGACTATTATAGCTTTAAAATAAATCTGAAAATCAGGTAGTGAAAGACCTCTCTGTTGGTGATGAATTCTTTTTGCTTTTGTATGTAAGGAAAAATCCTTTTTTCATCTCTATTTTTGAAGGATATTTTTTCTGTGTTCAAAATTGTAAGTTTGCACATTTTTTTTCTTTCTTTTGTTATGTTAAAGGTCTTGCTCCACTGTCTTTTGGCTTGCATGGTTTTCCATGCTAAGTCTGCTTATCTGTGGTCTCTCTACATAATGTATTGTTCTGTCTCTGGCTGTTTTTAAGAAATTCTATTTTTACTAATTTTAATCAATTTTATTATTACTTCTTTGGTATAGTTTTATTTCTGTTTTTTTTTTTGTGCTTAAGGCTCAGTGAGATTTTTGGATCTGTATAATTTTCATAAATAAAAAAATTGGCCATTATTTCTTCAAATGTTTTTTGTTCCTCATCCCATTCAGCAACTCCAATTACATCTGTATTGAGCCACTTGAAATTGTTTCCCAGTTCACTGATAGTTTCCTTTTATTCAGTCTTTTTTCTTTGTTTCACTTTGGGAAGCTCTATTGTAACATCTTCAAGTTCACTGATTTTTTTTTTTTTTGGTTATATCTAATCTGCTTTTAATCCCCTCAGTGTAGTTCTCATATCAGACAGGTAGTTTTTATATCTAGAAGTTTAATTTGAGTCTTTTATATCTCCATGGCTCTTCACATGCTCAATCTCCCCACTGGCTTTTTGAACATATGAAATGCAGTTATAATAATTGTATTATTTCTATTGCACTATTTCTATCATCTATGTCAGTTCTGGGTCAACTTCAATTGATTTATTTGTTTTTGGATTTTGGGTTGCATATCTAGCTTCTTTGAATATGTGATAAATTTTTATCGAATGCCAGGCATTGTGAATATTACCTTTTTTGGGTATTGGATCTTTTTGTATTTCTAAAACTATTCTTGAGACTTGTCCTTCCATGCAATTAAGTTACTTAAAAAGACAGTATATCTTTTGGGTGTGCCTTTAATCTTTGTTAGATGGGATCATAGCATGGTCTAGACTAGAGCTAAAGATTCCCCAACACCGAGGCAAAGCCCTTTAGAACATTCTATCCAATGTCACATGATTTATAAAGTTTTCCACTCTGATTCATGAGAAGAGGGACTATTTTGTGCCCTGTATGAGTTCTGAGTATTGGTTTCTCTACTCCTTTAGCATGGTTTTTTCCTGGCATTGGGTTCTTTCTTCATGTGCATATTCTGATCAATACTCAGTTGAAGACTAGAGGAGGGCCCTATGGCCCTATTTAGATGTTTATAACTCTTTCTGTACAGTTAAATCCTCTCTGGTAACCTCCCTTGAAATGCCAGCTGCCTTAACCTCTCCATACTCCTGGCCCAACTCAATTTAGGGAAGAACACTGGCCTCCACTTCTCTAGGCTGCAGCCTGGGAACTTTCTCTAAGCAGTAACCTGGAGCAATCATAGGGCTCCTATTATTTTTTTCCCTCTCTTAAGGGGTCTCTGCCCTTTGTTGCCTTATATCCATTGTGTTAAAATAATGTTTCTGGAAAACATTTCATCTAATATGTTATTTTTTGCTAGTATGCTAAGTAAAATTTAATTGCCAATCAAATTTTTAAAAATATCATTGTGAAACAGTAAGAAATGACCTGCATTTTAGTTAAAATAAAGGCATTATTTAATTTATTCATTGCATTAATAATGCTTAAGATAGACTCTCAGATTCCTGGTCTGACAGAGCTTGGTACAGTTGCAGTATCAGTTCTTTTCCTTTTTGACCATTTTCTGTTGGGAGTTTAAGATGCTTAAAATGGAAAAAAAAAAAAAAAAAAGATGTGTTTATCAAGCTGATGTTTCAATTATTCAAGTAACATTTTTAATTTCAGCATGTCAGCACATGTATGTTGGTAAATTCTCATTAAGATTACTATAGAATTCATGCTTTTCCAGTTTATCTTTGTTTTTCATTTAAATGCACTGAGTTTTTTCCTGCTTTTGTCATTTCAAATTACTTGAGTGTGCCTCTGTGAGTCATTACAAATACATAGTATTTCACCCGTGAAGGGTGAGTATAATGTTTTTGCTCTTCTGAAACATGTGGCTCAGATTTTGAAAGCTTTTTCTTTAAAGAAGTTAAAAAATTTGCTTATAGATAACCTGTCCCATTCATTTTATTAGGATTCAATACAGGTGAATAATTTGGACATATTATCTTTGAGTTTTTAAAATAAGGTTGCATAATCACCTAAATTATTGCCTGGTTTCTCCACCAGAGAATGTAATGCTATTTAGGTTCAATATAAATGTTAGGATTAAAAACTTGAATGCCAATTAATACAATACCAAAATTCATCTCAAACTATTATTTCCCAGTGCTAAACTGACATTGGTTGTATTACTAATGCTTTTCAGTTGTAGGTGATGCATTGTAGATTCCCTGAGCTCTTCTGATATGTAATGGCAGGAAGAACATTGGACCAGAAGCCCAATACTTTGGATCATAATCCTGGCTCTTTGATTTGACTATTTGATCTTGTTGGAAGACCTTTTGAACATTATCTAGCATAGTTCTTTGATATATGGGTTTCAATAAGGGAATTAAAAAATGGGAGTACTGACTTGAGGTTGGTGACTTTCAATTTTGCCAAAAAAGGACATTAAAATATGTTACGAGAACTATAACCAATGTCTCATAAAAGAAAGAGCATTTTAATACACACATACATACACACAATCATGAACTCACTAGTATAGAACAAATAATGATACTTTATGACAAATATAGTATCACACAAACAAACAAAAAAAGCCTTACAGAGTACAGTGGAAAAAAATTCTTTTCCTTTTATCCCTGTCTTTCCTTCCTTCTCCCTTATCCCTCATAGAACATGAGATTTTAAAAGACAGATAATTTATTAACATAATAATAATTACAACTACTCTAGGAGAGGCCATCAAGAGAGATATTTATTTGTCTTGCAGACACATCAGTTTGAAGATCCTAACTTTCCTCTACAGACCTGCACCAGGGACCTCACATAATGCTCACAGTAAGGAACTGAGGAGCTGGAAGGATGAGAACAAAAGGTCAGAAAGGTCCTCAGGGGCAGGAGGACAGAGGAACAAAGAAGGAGGGAGGGAGGTGAAGACACAGAGAGGGAAACTAATAGATGCAGAGGTACACCTGAATTGACTGAATCTTGATTTAGAAGGTAAGTAAATAAAACATTTGGATTATGTACATGATATTTGTTCCATGGTATACTTCTTCTTCTTTTTTTTTTTTTTTGGAGACAGAGTCTCACTCTGTTGCCCGGGCTGGAGTGCTGTGGCATCAGCCTAGCTCACAGCAACCTCAAACTCCTGGGCTCAAGGGATCCTACTGCCTCAGCCTCCTGAGTAGCTGGGACTACAGGCATGTGCCAGCATGCCTGGCTAACTTTTTCTGTATATTTTTAGTTGTCCAGCTAATTTCTTTCTATTTTTACTGGAGACGGGGGTCTCATTCTTGCTCAGGCTGGTCTCGAACTGTTGACCTCAAGCGATCCTCCTGTTTCGGCCTCCCAGAGTGCTAGTATTACAGGTGTGAGCCACTGCACCTGGCCTGTTCCATAGTATACTTCTGGGCAATGGATCACACATAACTGACGTCTAGGATGTTATGGGCATACATTAAGGACTGCGGTACTTATTTTTAACATTTTCTGCTAGTTAAACACTTTATGAAGGACTAGCGTTTATCAAACTAATTCAAAAATCCTGTTAACTTGCCAGAAAGTCAGGGTTTCATGCTCTCATACACATTTTCTCCTCTGCTTCAGATGTCCATCCTTAAGAAATTACCTTCTCCATCCAGGTAATTTCTATTTATTTCTCATGATTCATTGCGAGTTGTAAATCGCCCCCAAACCCTTTCTTAACTTCTCTTTCTAAATTGGATGCCCTTTCTCTGTGTTGTCACAGCACTTTTGTCATTTTTTAGCTTCTTATGATACCGGATCATACTTGTCTTGTTTTGTCTTCTCATCAAAAGTTCCTGGCACTGAGAACTGTATTTTAGCTATTTTTTTTTTTTTTTTACCTCACTTCTTACTGTTGAATGAATAAGTGCTATTTCACATTCATGAGTCTTTACGCCTGCTATTTCCCCTGCCTAGAATTTCTTTCTTCTTGTCTGCTAAGAAAGTTCCTACTTTTCCTTTAACATTCTTTGTGTTAAGTTTCTCTGTGAAGTCATTCTTGATCTCTTCTCTCACTGCAGATCGAATCATATGATCATAGGTCTTAATTTTGTACCTGTACTAAAGGATAACTTTCAGAATGATAAAATTATGTCTCTCATACAAATATAAAATAAGCCACATGTAAAATATTTTATTTAGTTAATCAATTATTCATAATGAGTGAACCAGTAAAATGTTACAACCTCTTCAAATGAGAATTGGACTTACAGGGATTTATATATCTACTGAAAAAATTCATTTGCATTGCCATAAACAGAAGCCATTTACACCACTGTGATAAAAAAAAATGTCTGCATCACCATCATTTTTCTACAGCTTAACTGACATGTCTACAGGCTATATAGAATATTCTAGTCAAAGACAATGAAATACACAGATCCTTATAAAATCAGATAACCCCCAGCATTCCACTGAAAAAACACCCAGTAAATAATTTTCTTGCTCATATGAAAGTCATTCACATTTTTTCCTGACACTTATAATAGTCCGTCATTAAATTTTTACCCTGTTGAAATCATTTTCATATTTCCCTCTCTCCCTCCCTGCCACGGTGTAATCTCTCAGGAAAGGGACTTGACTCTCACCTCTTTTCTAGGCTGAGTCAAGAATTTCCAGTTTCCCCCTTCTGTTTGCCTGACATTAGCCACAACAAAGAAGGCCAGTTAATTAGTAAGATAAAAAGAAAATGTGAGTAATTTTTAGAATGTAAGTGTGGGAAAGCATTGGGGAAATGGAACTGGAAGGATTAGTTGATAACTCTTGCACTTTGTCTTTCCAGAGTTTTTGTTTAACCCCCAACTGCTTAGGGATAGTTGAAACTCCTTTCTCCTTAGATTAAGAGAGAATAGAGGATCATGCAAGGAGCTGGGAACATAATTAGAAGTGACTGTGACAAAGTTAACAGGAAATATAACAATAACTAACTTTTAGAGAATCCACTACAGGCCAGGTTTTTCACAAGGTAGTTTTATTTTTACTTTATTTTGAGATTGGACCATTATCAACATCCTACAGAAGGGAGGTTATGGAATGTGTACAAGACCACACAGGAATTTAAGTGGCAGATTAGGGTTTAAATCCAGCATAATCAGATTTTGGGTTCCTAACAATTAACCATTCAGCCTGGGAGCAGCCTGAGCCCAGGAAGTTTGCACCAGGATGGGCTGGGGTGCTTTGGTATTTGAGTCTATACTCACTATACTTCTTAGAAGACACACAGACGCTGGGTCTTTGAACTGTTTTACTAGTCGACTCTGAAAATACTCATTAATGTGGAAGATTTTGAGTTATACACAGTTGTCCTTGTATTTGGTGACCTCTATTATCTTCTGTACCAAAGGAAATGAAGAAGGAATGGGCAGCAACCCTCGTAATTGAGAATACTAGATAATCAAAACACCCTAGTGTTTGCTATTAAATAAACTTATGAAGTTATTTGAATATATTTGCGGCAGATGTTTTAGAACTTGTTTTTCAATAATAGTGTTCTATAGTACTTACTCACTTCTCAGTACTGTTCTAGGTGTTTAAATATTATTAACTCATTTAATCCTCAAAACAACCTCATGGGATTAGTATTGTATCATTGGATGGGTGAGAAAATTGAGGCACAAATTGTTGGAGTTGGAATTCACACACATGCACTCTGGTTCCAAATACAGATGCTCATCAGTGCAAAGCTGCCTCATGGTGAGACCACACTCAGTAATATCAATTCACAGGTGTCAGGAACTCTCTGTTTTCTCCATGAGATTATAGATTTACCCTCATCTTGTAACTCACCCTTAGCCTGGAATAGATGACTTGTTCTATAGCTTATGTAGGATTTGTTCTTTCTGTACTTTTTCTGGGTCAATAAGAGGTTTGAGTTTTAGAAAATTTTGTTTTATAAAGTAAATAGGAATTGACATGTCAAGAAAATGACAATGAACAAAAAAAAATTATAAATAGTAAGATCAAATTAGTGTCTTTAGTAAGTGCCAACCCAATTAACTGGAGGCAAATCTAAAGAAAATGTAGTTAATAAGATAGCATGACTGCACATACGAATATCTGTGATTTTAAAGACCAGCTATAAATCATACATAATAGCAATAGGGAGTGGTCTTCAGCCAGTTAACAGAATTCAATGCACCCATCACACTGCATGACCTTGAGCAAACTAAATAACCCCTGTAAGCCTCGCTTTCCTCACCTGTAAAATGGAGACACTGCGTACCTACCTCATAGGGACAATGAGAGAATTAATTGAGATAATGTTTGTTAAAGTGCTTCGCATAGGCCTGATAAGTGCTCGGTCCACGCTAGTGATTATAAATGACTGCAAAGTGCTCTTCCTCAGCCACTAAAACTGTCTTCAAGGATATGGAGGAGAGATAAGAGCAGAATGTTTTACTTCACAGTCATGCAAAAATGTGTATGTAAAACTCTTGAAATTGAGGCAACTCTTGAAATGAGATCCAACTTGACTGAGGTGGAAAAAAGTAATTTGACAGAATGAGCTGGTGATCTATATTTATATACAGTGTAGCTCTCTGTTGCTAATCATGTGACAGGACACAGTACAGAGCCAGTGACAAGGACATACAGAATTCACATTTAGAATTCCCATCACATCTCATAAAATTCTCTTCCATAAATGGCATAGAATCTTTATAAGCACTTACATTTTTTAAAAATTTACCTCAACTTCTACCAAATAATTAAGGAAAATGTCTGCTTTTATTTTATGTTGTCCATTTCAACATAGAAATGAATTCTGCAAGTTTAATTGTTGTTTTCTATCATTTTTAGGCCTATTGTAATTCATGATTTGGGATAAATTATCCATTCAATGCCCAATTTGATTCAAAAGCTGAAATTTCAGCTGAACAGTTGGCATGGAAATTAATTGAGGCTGCAGTATAACTAAGCTGATTTCTTTAGTAATTTAGAGCCTCATCTGAATCTTTAATATTTTGAGGACATGACTTTAAGAGTCTATTTTCAAGATTTTATTTATACTTTCTGTTTTTTAATTAAGTTGTCTTTATAGCACATTTATGTTCTTATTTTAGTTCCTACTGGACAAATTTAAAGTGCTGGTAAGTCTTTCCAAGAAAGTATAGCTATTTGTGCAATTGCTTTCTGAGGGGACATTTGCTAAGTAGAAGAATTTATTACTTGTTGCTTTTAGGCTTGCAAGGGTCCTGGGCCAATATTGTTGCTATTGTTATTTTTGTTGTTGTTTTCAAACTAGATTGACTGTGATTTTCAAAGGAGTAAAAATAAAGCTTTGATGGAAATTGTGTAGTACAATTCCATATTGTTAGAAATATAATGCAGTATTTAAGTTGTTGCAGGTCATAAAAAAACATGAAAAATCCCTTAATTTGCTTTATGAGATAATCTTAAAAACTAAATATGATAAAAATGGAAAGCAAAAATTTCTGCAAATATAGATCATAGGCCACCAAGGAAGAGAACACCACAATTTCAGAGCTAAAAGCCATTTTAGAGAAAATTAAGTTCAACCTCTTTACCTCGTGAGTAATAAATGGGAAAAGTTTGGCTCAGTGAGATTAAATCGCTGGTGAAAAATGACGCAGCCAGTTGACCAACATGATGCATTGGGATGAGAAATTAAAAGATTAAACATAATGTTATAGAAAATTAATTGCATAAGAAAATAATTTTATTGCATCACCAGGAAACAAACTCCAGCAACCCAGTTATGAAAATGAATGATTCTTAAAATGTGAAAAATTGCTCTACTATGTTACTGCAAATTTTCCATGACTTTAGACCTTGTTCTTTAGTTCTCAATTAGTTTTACCATTTTGATGAATTCAATCTGTTAGTGCAGCCACATTTTAGTCATTCAGTCAAACAACGTGTTCTTTAAATGACCAGTTATTTAACAAAATTCATACTTAGTTAACCACTGTTGAATTGATGGGTTACTTAGGCAGTTTCAATGTATTTTTAAAAAGGATCTTATGAAATAAATTATTTATATGTATGGATTAAAAAAAAAGGTTATATCAGCATCTTATAACATTTTACAAATGCTTGGAGATTGATATCTGTCATATTCCTCAAAACAGTTTGTACAAAATGACAAAAACAATATTGAAAATTCTATGAAATAGTTGGCTAAATTTTGAATGGAATTGAATTTTGGTGTCAGCGTAGATATTGCCAAATCCAGAGAAACTGTCAAAATGTGAATACTTTACCCGTGTTTGGAGCTTTTAATATGGGAAAGTTGATAGACTTTAAATTTAGAAGCATTATATTACTTCTTACAGTTTAAAAAAAGCTGGACAATGAAGCATCCTGCTTCTTAAGCAATTCAATTATGAGAAAAATGTTAATCAATAGAAAAAATTCACTGATTAAGATAATAAGAAATATAATTGCAGAAAATGAATCACGCATGATATAGTATATATTTAACATTATCCAGTGTAATATTTTGACTAGCTGTCTGCAAATGCAGCAAGGTACTGTATAGTACAATCTAAAGATTTGGTCAATTTGGCATATCTCATCAGTTTACAAGGCCACGAAAATATCAATTCTTGTAATTTTGGGGTAATCTTTTCTACCTTGTCCCTCTGTAAACTCTTCTCCCAATTGATTCAAATAGAAAACCTTCTCATCACACGCATCTGCACCGTGGTTGAATATTTTAGGATTCTCATATTGTCCTTTCTGTCCTCCTATTTCAGCAGCATTCCAAGCACAACAGCTGGCTGATCATGAGGCTTTTTCCCCATAGCCATTGGCTGCTACATTTTTCTTTATGTTCTTAATGGCTGTAGATAGCTGCTAGGCCAGCATCTGCTTGAGACACAACTACAGTGAGAAATTCACAACCACAACTTCAAGCCTCTGGGTCTTTGTAACTTACACGGTAGCTGGGGCTCAGATTGTTATATACATCTGAAAAATGAATATCTGTTCACCAGGGAAAGTAGGAGAGAAAGCAGGGAAAGAATATGGAAAATAAATGAGAGTTTAGCAGTCTGTTCATTTTACATTACTGGACAGAAAATCTTTTTGAAACAGCATGAATATGACACAAATATGGTTGTTTTTAGAGTTTCCAAACTCAGGTAAATTCTCTAGAGAACATGTTCAGCAACTATGTTCAATTCCAGGGTATGCTAGAAGCTCTCATTACTTGAAAGGTCTCTCTGAATAGCAGACCCCCCTATTGGTTAAAAAACACTCTACCACAGTTCTATAAATTCACTTTCATGTATAAATCTGCATATATGAATTTTTAAAACATTTCTGTACTATACAGTAGAAATGATATGAAAACTTGTCCTAAGTTTTTTTCTGTGAATTAATGACATTTTATACTGTATTGGTACTGCAGTAATGTATATTATAGGAATTTATATAAATAAACTATATTTTTCCAAAGATTTCTGAAAAAAATCACAGTTTTATTGTTACTTTGGAGAAATAAAAAATAATAAGGCTGGTCATAAAATTTTAGCTGTTTGAAGCATTTGATTTTAATTTCTGTTGGCTTGAGCATCTGTCTCCTGTCATGAACTAAGTTATATTGCTTGTGTTTGCACTGATCAGCGTTTACTTAAGAATGAAGAAGAAAGACCTGTAGGAAGGTTTAAGCATCACTTAACCCTATTTGATTTGGGCAGCTTCCATGTGTGATATTTTAGATCATTAATGTCAATGGTCGGGAGTTATTTAAGAAAAACATAAGAAATTAAATTTTCATTTGATTAACAGTGTATGTAATTCAAATTATTTACGTGTAGCAAATTGTAGCTTTAAAGGACACTAAGATATCCAAAAGAGACCTAGAAGATAATTTTAATAACATTCTTATGATTGTATGAACAGTGTTATAGACTTAAGTATTTGCATTTCCTTCAAATTTCTATGTCGAAATCCTAACCTCAAATGTGATGGTTTAGGAGGTGGGGCCTTTGGGAAGTGATTAGGTCATGATGGCGGAGCCCTTATGAATGAATAGGATCAGTGCCTTTATCAAAAACATCATGGAGAGCTCTCTTTCCCTTTTTCTGCCATGTGAGGATACAAGGAGAAGACAACCATCTATGAATCAGGAAGTGAGCCCTCCCTAGACACCAAACCTACTGGTGGCTTGATCTTAGACTTCTTAGACTCTAGAACTTTGGGGAATAAATATGGGTTAAGTCACCCAGATTATGGTATTCTTGTTATAGCAGCCTGAACAAACTAACACACTTAGATATGTATATTTATTTGTTCATATATACTCATTCATTTAGATATGTGTATAAATTATATAATATGGGAATGATATTTCTGAAGTTTCTAGATAATGTGGATATAACCCAAACATCTAGATAATCAATGGACATTTCCAAAAAATAGTAAACATAAAAACTATATAATGAAAAATAATATGAATAATTTTATAAAATAACTTTTTAATGGAGCAAAACAGAAATGGAGAAAGACACAAAACCTATACATTATTAGGAAAAGATTGATAAATGTGCTCAAACAAATTTAAAGGAAAATCTACAAAGAAAAATAAGAACAAAGTCTAAAGATAAATGGCAAAGGTCCATATACTTTTTTTTTTTTGAGACAGAGTCTCACTCTGTTGCCCGGGCTAGAGTGCTGTGGCATCAGTCTAGCTCACAGCAACCTCAAACTCCTGGGCTCAAGCAATCCTACTGCCTCAGCCTCCCGAGTAGCTGGGACTACAAGCATGTGCCACCATGCCCGGCTAATTTTTTCTATATATTTTTAGTTGGCCAGATAATTTCTTTCTATTTTTAGTAGAGACGGGGTCTCGCTCTTGCTCAGGCTGGTCTCGAACTCCTGAGCTCAAACGATCTGCCCACCTCAGCCTCCCAAGTGCTAGGATTACAGGCGTGAGCCACCGCTCCCAGCCCATATACTTTTAAATATATAAGAAGCTCTTATCTTTCAATGGAAAAAAAGGCAGAATATGCACATAGCCATTTCACAAAAAGACATGCAACTATCTTACAAATCTACAAAGAGATGCTAAGTAAGGCTTACTCATAATGAAATCTTTTCAAATTAAAGCAACAAAATCCATTTCTTTCAGAAAAAATAAGTTTGATAATACACAAATTTGGCAACAGTGTTAGGTATGGAAGATATACTTCTGCTAACTTTTTGAAGGGCGATTTTGCAATATCTGTGCAATAGAAAAGGTATGTGATTTTTGTCCCAACAACTGCGTGGTTAGGAATCTACCTCTATTGATGTATTTGAAACTATTACATCAAAATACAGACACACACATGCATATTTCTGTAGCATTATCTATAATACCAAAATATTGGAAACTACCTAAGTGTCAATAGTAATTACATGAATAATTACTTGAATAGATTATGGATATAGAATACCATGGATTCAATACAAAAGGATGAGGCAAATAGATATATGCTGATTTGGAAATACCCTCATGATACATGGTTGGGAGGAAAAAGAGCAAAGTTCAGGAAAATGTATGTATTATGCTCCAGTTTGGGTAAACACATAATATTAATAACTAAGATGTGCTGTATAAACTATATACCAAGATTTATACTAACTACTTTATAAATTTCAACATCAAAACAACTCCCCCCTCAATTCTTTCCACACTGAGGATTAGAAGGGATTTGTAATTTTACCAAGCCATGCAAGTGGCCAAAACCATTTAATTGCATGGAATTCAAGTCTCAGTATGTAATTGTTAAGCTTGTTGGGGGCAACTTCTTAGGAAAGTCTCTGCAATTTAATGAACTGTAGCTACAGAAAGAACATGGGTATAACCTCCACAGAGAATGTCATATAAAAATGAATTTATTTGACATTTCTTGCCATATCTTATTTATGTATCTATGGTAGTTTCTTATCAAAAAACAAAGTAGCACATATTTTTGTGCCTTTTCTCTTTAAAGGAAATAATACTCCTTTATTTTTTTGAATTTAACTTTTAAGAATTAGTTTTGGGTCTTCTAACAGTCACATAGGGCATAGTGCCTTCAAGATGGGCAAAGCCATGGTCCCCTGGGGAGCTAATAGGTTCCTTACCTTTGACATCAGATGTCTTGCTTTACTCTTCTTGAAATGATGCATTTGATGTAGGGCATGAAGGAAGGCTCAAGGGCTTTGCACCAAAGTGCTTCACCAGCTCAGCAATACTGACTAACACTTCTTAAAGAGAAAGGGCAATTGTTTCTCGCCTTTTCTTTCTTTTTTTCTCCTTATGCATAATTCATGCAAGATTATTCATCTGTTTATCATGCTGCTCTATGATCTAACCGAAGATTAGAAATGAGAAAATAAAACTCTTTCTGCCACAGACTCAGGAATAATCTTTTGCTTTTAAACATAATCAGTTTATTTTGTTCCTTGAAATGAAAAGTCTAATAATTTTGAAATCTGAAATATTCTCATTAAGAAAGTGGTACAATAATGGTGAATAATAATGGAATATAAATGTGTTAGTCTTACAAAAGAATTTGGAACTAAGAGAACATATTTTTCTAATATTCATAAGTTAATTTTCACAATTATTTAAAAAATAATTCATATACTTGGATGACATAGAGTAGCCGGGTATAGGATAAACTGTGATAACAACGAGGCCCTAAAGTGGAGAGGCTCAAACCAGACAGCACATTATTTGTCTTTTAGTTAGCCATCGAGGGTGGGCAGGTGAGCTTTGTCCCTTGAGGTTAGTCAAGGTTTCAGGCCAATAGGGCTGCTCTTCCATCTCAAAAGTGAGGGTCTTAAAGTTATTGCAGCCACTTGCAGCTGGAAAGAAGGAAAGAGGGGAAGGGAAGGAGAAACAATCTTTCTTTAAAGGCAAGCGATGCAGAAATTGCGTTTCTGTCCTTGCACAGTCCATTGGTAAGAACTTGGACACACGGCCAGTCATACCTCTGAAGAAAGCTGGGGAATGCAGTTTTTATCTGGGTGGCTATGTGCCTAATTGAAATATTAATAGCATGAAAAAAAGGGAAGAACAGATTGTGGAAGAAGGGAGCAACAGTCTGTCATGTGTGCCCTTAATTAGTTTACAATTTTAAAATTTATTTTACAATTGCCTATGACTTCTAAAGAGATGGAGATCAATAAAACATAATTTAAAACTGCTGCAATATTAATTAAGATGCATTTTAGCTGCAAGCGTTTAATTTAAATGTGCTGTGACTTGGGGTGTTGAGTAATTGAAACTGAAAAGTCAGGAGTCAATTGTTTAATCCAAGGCATTTACAGGAGGACCTATAAGACAAGCCACATTACCCCTCTTCATTACGAGAATTTTACAGTGGAAAATTCAGACCATGTTTTTAAACTCTACACATTCTATGTTAGTACCTTCTGAGAAAGTTTTTTGACTTAGTCATTAAGAATCTCTAAATAGATTCTTTTCCCCCTGTACTTCTGGGAATATTATTATTTTCTTATTAAATTGTGTTTACAGTAGTTCTCCCTTATCCGTGGGAGGTACCTTCCAACACCCTCAGTTGATGTCTGAAGTCACAGATACTACCAAACCCCATATATGCTATGTTTTTTCCTATACATACATACCTATGATAAAGTTTAATTTATAAATTAAGCATAGTAAGTGATTAACAATAACTAGTAATCAAATAGAACAAATCTAACAATATGCCAGCATCACTCCTCCTGTGCTTTGGAATCATTATTAAGTACAATAAGGGTCACTTGAATACAAGCACTGAGGTCCCCTGACAGTCGATCTGACAACCAAGTTGGCTGCACAGCACAGAGTTGCTGGTCAAAGGTATGATTCACGTCCTGAGTGGGAGGGAGCACAGTGGGAGATTTCATCACAATATTCAGAACAGCCTGGAACATAAAACTTATGAATTGTTTATTTCTGAAATTTCCTGTTTAATATTTTCCGACCACAGTTGACAGTGGGTAACCGAAACTGCAGAAAGCAAAATCGTGGATAAGGCGGGGACTACTGTATATACCTGGAGTTAGATCCAAAGGCTTAAGACAGACTTCTAAAACTTTTGCTTAAACAAATTAGCTCACTTATCTAAATAGGGTGCTGTGATTAGTGTAACCACCATTGTCAAATTTCTTCCAGAAGTATCAGTATAGATAGATGAAGCTAGACATTTTAAAGAAAAAAGGAAGGATATATAAATTCTAGAGTTGTTGAGTGCTTTGAACGTGGACTTATATTTATATCATTCCTTCTGTGTGTTCTGTCATGTTCATGTTAATTTAAAAAGCTGAAAGATGCTTTGAGGACAGATGTAGATTCAGCAGTCCAGACTTAACAATTCACAAATCTTTTAGTGAAAGAAAACACTAGGTCAATCAAAAAAGTTTAAGATAAGCTGCTAGCGTTCTCAAAAAAATGTTTAACTGTTTCTGTGTAGAAAGAGAATATTTTTTCATTCTTTGTCAAATGATACTGTAGATGTTGTGTATATGTACCTTCTATTTTTATAATTTTAAAAAAACAGTGAAATTGTGAATTTCTCATCAACTTGTGTTTAGGTCAAATACATTTCATGTAGCTTATGCTTGCCATTAGGGCTAAGAACTTAACTACATTTGAAATAGAATCATATTTGACTTACATTGCAAAAATTTTTGATTAGAATTCTGATAATACTTCACACATTCCATAGCCATCTATATGCTAATATTTCCAACAAATTATCAGATGCTATTTCTACATAACCTTTTTCTCAACAAATGACCTGTCATGTTCATAATGGCCTCAAATTTTGGTGGCAGTTTTAATTTTATCTAGCAAAAAATTGAAGGCTCATAAAGAAACTAATTACATAGTTTCACAGTTAATAATATGGTTTCTAGTTTTAAGACTTGTAATGTGCAAATTTATCTGGTTAAATTTCCCAAGATCCAAGGCATCTTCTTTTTCTTTTTAAAGCATATAGAAACCCTTTTAGAAGCAATGTAGAAATTTTCATACCATGGACTTAGAAACATTGAGTGTTGATTTTCCATGGCTTTTATTAAATTTTTTTGTGAACCTAAACTTCATCGAAATCACATTTGCATCACACACACATGTGTCTTGTTAAGGTTCTCTCTTTGAAGAGTTAACAGCTTTTCAAAATGTAATCAGGGAAACTGAAGGAATAGTCTATTAGTGAAAAAACTATTTAGAAAAAAAGAAAAAATAATAAGGAGATTGAAACGAGGTTGAGGTTTACTAAACTCTTTACGTGAGATATCCTGGCAATTTTTTTAACCTACAGAGATCTGACTTCCTACATTTCTTTTCTGAGCATATAGGACCTCTGCTATTCATAGGTCCATCTGTGAATCCTGCACAAGGATTTCCACATTGATTCCAGGATGGTCTAAGCATATGTTGTCAACTTGTTATTTAGCTTTTCAAATCTAATCTGAAAATATAGTTTCCTTCATTCTATTCCCTTAATTGCTTTCTCTCATAATTGGTTTGGTGAATGAATGACTTAAATTTATTCATTGTGTAATGGCATTGCACTACTTTACATAATTTATATGATTATCCCTTATATTATTTAATTGTTTTTCTCATTTTATTTCATAAGGCTTTTGGGGGCACACAGTTTTAAAAAAAAAGCTCACACATATTGTACTTTAATGTCAAAGTACTGTTTCCATTAAGCTTAATGGTCCTTTAGAGAAATTGACTTTTGAATATACAAACCTATTTTATCATTTTGATTGAAATAGTTTTAATTTGGGCACTTTGGTGGCTGCAATGTACTGAATGCTTGCATGATTGGGCTTAACTGCACACACTCAGTGGGTCTATCTGCAAATTGTGGGTTTTATCATCTATTCTCATTACTGCCAGTTGACTTTCAAATTTTCAACTCCAACAAGGCTAGTATTACCCAGTGACTCCAGTACATTGATTCAGAAATAAACTTTCTGGTCTTTGAAAATTTCAGAAACAAGTTCTACTCCTTTTCAACATAAGGAGTTTTAACGTGCAGGCTGAAATCTCACATGACTTAAACTGTCATAATATTGTAAATGTTTTACATACTCACACACATTTGATGTTACTAAATTAAACATTCACACCAGTCTTAAAAGCAAGAAAGATTTGAGCTCTGGATTATGTAGAAAACACAAAAGATATTTTCTTCTCTGTGTGTAAATGATTAATTGGTTTAGAAGACAGATAGAAAGGCAGTTTGTAAACCTGATTTTGAAGAAGCAATTTCTTTGAGAATTTTTGCCTCCTTCTTAAAAAGCAAACTGCCATGTAAATGACTATCCCATGGCTGGTTCAAGGTGTTGGCCCGAGTTTCCATCTCTTCTCCCCTTCAAGACTTCATGAAGATGGTAATGAAGCAATAAAAAAATGTAACAAGCAATATCTTTGAATTTATTGATAAAAATTCAAAATATATTCAGTGAAAAATCATTCTTGTTCTTAAAAAGCTTGCATTCTTATAGAGAGGGATAGGTAATTAATAAGTTAAATCATAGATTAAAATGTATTATGGAGCATATAGGAGAGAAGAGATGTTGGAGTTGTCAAGCCTTAGTGAGAAGCTGACATTTGAGAGAAGACACATGAGGAAGGACAGAAGTTTATATGCAAATATCTGAAGGCAGAGTATTCCAGGCAGAGGGAACAGCCAGTGCCAAGGTCCTGAGGCAAAAGTATGCCTTGTGTGTTTGAGGGACAAGAGGAGGCCAGTGTAGCATGAGCAAGACGGAGAGTGACAGGAGATAATGGGGGCTTGGGTTTTTGTTTAGAGAAAGGAATGATGTGACTTGTATTTTAAAAAAGATTACTTTGGATGCTGCTTTGAGAATAGACTGAATGGGAACAAGGGTGGAGAGAGGAAACGCAGTTAGAAAGCTATTCCAATAATCCAGGTCAGAGAGGGTGGTGGCACGGACCAAGATCATTGGTTGGAGGTTGAATGAAATGGTTGTTTTCTGAATATATTGTGAAGGTAGGGCTAACAGGATTTCCTGAGGGACCAGAGGAGGGGTGTGAGAGAAAGAGAGGGGTCAAGGATGACTCCAAGATCTTTGGCCTGAGCAACTGAAGGATGGCATTGCCATTGCTGAGATGGGAAAGACTGTGGGAGGCACAGGAGGGTGATCAAGAGTTCAGTTTTGGATCTGTTAAATTAGCAATGTCTACTATTCATCTAATTGGCAATGTCAAGAAGGAAGATGAAAGAGACAGGTGCTCAGAGTAAAGGTTTTTTCTTGAGACATAAATTGAAAGTCATCAGCATTTATATGAAGCCAAGTGAATGAATGAAACTACCAAAAGGGTGAGAATAAATAGAGAAGAAACTTGGTTTGAGGACTGAGCTGTGCACACCAGTGCTAAGCCATGAGATTTTTTTTTGATAACTAAAGACCCATGGAGGAGTGCTGACCAATGAGATAGTTTAGGAAGATGCAGCGTGGACCATGTGTCTTTCCCAGCAGAACCCTGGTGAGATTCCCAGTGTAGTCACTGCATGGTAGAAAGAGGCAGGCAGGAGGATGCCTAGTTACTGCCTTTTTGGGATTGCAGTTGAGATTTGTAAACCTATATTTTAAATGACTTAATGTTCT
This sequence comes from Varecia variegata, assembly GCA_028533085.1. NCBI lineage: Eukaryota > Metazoa > Chordata > Mammalia > Primates > Lemuridae > Varecia > Varecia variegata. Next base: position 74,676,765 of record CM052441.1, read on the forward strand.
GTACAGCATTTAGAAACCATGCTTGACATATTATGTTTCCTTAGTGTTTGTTAAATAGATACATATATTACCTAGTCATCAGTTCCCCTGCCCCTCTTCAATCCTCTCCTCAACACCTCCATAAAAATAGCCTTGAATCAGACTTTTATTCTCAGGTTAAGAAATCAGAGAATTCCTCTTTAACAATGTATATTTTTTAATATGGAGGGAATCTTATTTTCTTAGTAATAGATTTTTGAAGCTGAGAGACTTTTTTCAGCAAATGCTTTGATAAACCATTTGCTTAGAGAGTCAAAGCTTGAAGGAGCTCAATTAAAATAGATGGTCATTCTATACTGCCTGGGTAACTGGTAAACTATTCGTTTGTAGAACAGGGTAAGCCAGCTGAGAGAAGAGCTGGACTATTCCGCACAATTGTGGGTGTTTCTTGAAAGCTTTGTCTAGGAACAGGAAGAGAAGAAATTAAATGGGAGAAGAATTTGAGAATGGAACAAGGAAAAATAGAAACATCTAATACATTTTATTAAGTTTTTGCTGTATGATATATGACAAAAATGTTTTTTCCCCAATATCCCCACAAAATAGTAAAATTGCTAATTTTTTTTGTTTTTTTGTTTTTATTTCAGCTTATTATGGGGGTACAAAAGTTCTGGTTAGATATATTGCCCATGTCCCTCCCATTCCCCCGAATCTGAGCTTCAAGTGTGTCCATTCCCCAGACAGTGCACATCGCACTCTTATTGTAGGTA
>CM052441.1:74677613-74699954 GCA_028533085.1 Varecia variegata
GTTTCAGTGAATATGGCAAAGTACCTCTTGTTCCACAGAGGATTTCAAGTGATAGCAGAGATATGAGATGTTAGATTTGAATATTTTTCTCTTGCTGTCTTGCTTTCAGAAAGGGGAGCTTTATTTCTCTTAAAAGGGTTGCAGCCTGTGGCCATGCTGACAGGCTGGGAAGCAGACCCTCCAGAAGCCAGAAACACGTGCTTCCAGACTTTGAATATTTTCCTTGCTTTCTCTGGCCACGGAGATTTTCCTGTCTCTGAATCTTCATCTTCTGATAGCTATTTTAGCACTCTTCTAATATTTCCTACAGAAACCAGTATGAAAATGCTAAAAATGTAACTTAAAAATATATGGATTAAACACAATTCAATAGCTTCCTTGTCTGTTAGGATTCTCAATATTTACTATATTATTTGGTAATGTGAACCTTGAAGTAATGGAAAATTATATGTATTATTTAAGAAAAATATATATATTTCATAGGATTCATGTTCTATGGCACACATTTAAAAAAGCCATGCAATTACAAGTCGTCTTTAATCAATTCTTGTGTGTTGGTTTTACGTTTTTTGCAGCTACAAAATCCCCACCAAAAGCAGTAAGTAACCTGAGTTCAAAAATAGCTTATTTTAAGCTTCATTAAGTGAATGGGCATATTTTGAGATAAATTAAATGGATGAGCTTGACGACCTCAGGTTCTTGGGAGACGTCAGGTTCTGAGTTGCATGAGACAAGAGACAAATCCAATCTGTGCTGTATTTTGGCGCCATCTGGTGGCAGTTATCTGACTTAGCTGAACTATCGGCGGGAGGGATCCGGAGTCCAGTTCCTCACTTGGGACTTAGCACAGTGGTAGCGACTCCAGACATCTTCCAATTCCTCGGTGCAGGAAAAGAGGAACTCCCTTTTGCCTTTCCACATCTCCTCCCCATATCCTGAAATATATTACCTGTCATTTATCTGAGTTTATCCTTCCCTTTTTGTTCCCCTCTCCCCACAGAAGATTAGAACTTGAGTCTGCTCCCATTTGAGGATGGGTACCAGGTGGCAGATAGGGCCCATCACAATTGAGACATAGCTCAACTTCAGTTACTATGGAGTTTGCTATATAAGTTCTTGGAATTCAGAAAACATATGCTATACGCTGTTGTCTCATCAAGGAGGAATTATTTTGTGACAGTGTAGAATGAATAAAACTTATTTTCTACCTCCAAGTGTTAACAGTATGGTAGGGTGACTGCAAGCAGGTAATTTCAATAGAATTGGAAAAATATTGTACCGTTGTAGCTACATAATTTGTGGGGCACAGTATAAAACAAACATGCAGGACCCTTTGCTAAAAAATAATTAAGAATTTCAAGACAGCAATGACAGGTAATTGAATCAAGCACAGGTTCCTGCTAAGTGCAGGACACTGTTTAAATGCACAGATTGCATGACCAGGAGGTCAGCCCTGCTAATACTAATTGAATTCATAGTATGTTAGAGGTGACTGTTTGTTTTTACATATAATAATTTATTTAATTGTTACAGGACCTTGTGGGCTAGGAACGATTGTTATCTGTATTGTACATATGAGAAAACTAAAATATGGAGAAGTTGAATAACTTGGCCAATGTTCCACAATGAGTAGCAGAGCTAGTATTTGAACCTCGGTGTTCTGGTTTCAGAGAATCCACTTTAGCCACTAGGTAATATGACTTCTCTATTCCTTCTTAAATTTAACTATATAAAACAACTCACTTACCCCCACACACATGTATACACCCCTACCCTAGCGCTCACATTTGTTTCCCGTATTGATCCTAAATGACTAATGATGAGCTATTTCTGCCTATTTATTTAATTCTTGTTTGTGATGAAACTCTTTATGTCACCAGTTAGCTTAATAAGCAGATGGAAGTGCTAGACAAAGACCTTGTGTATGTGTCTTCCTCTCCAGCCCACCATCAGCTAATGAAGTCACCAGAAGATGTTAAGTTAGGTGTCCCTTAGAAGTAAAACCTACCTATCTTATGAAAGATTAATTGTGGAAAAACCATGAGTGACCACTGAAATTTTTGATTTTCTACTATGCCCAGGAGTTCCCAGGACCTGAGTACTTCCAAGAGAGCCTTTAGATAAATCCCTCTCCCAAACAGTTTTAAGATGGTTTCTATATTCCTATCCTCAAGAAAACTACATTTTTGGAGAGAGGAAAGAGTTGACACACAGAGGTCGAAAATAGTTCAGGAAGATATATGAATGCTAAATTGTTAGCATGACACCTGCTAAAAGAATGAGGGGAGTGATTATCATGCACCTGTCTATTTGAAGAGTTCTGCAGAGTGGCTTAGATGGCATGTTATCAAACCTCCTCATTTATGAGTCTCCTCTTTTTGATGATGGAGAAAGCAGAGACCTAGAGAAATGAAATGCTGAGTTGGTGGCAGACCTCTGATGACACCCTGGTGTCTCATTGCCCACTTTTATGTTCTTTTGAATACATCAAGAACTTTACCTCTACTCAAATCAGTCTTTTCATGGATGGAATGCCTTGCTTAGTATCTGCCAAAGAGGATTCATTTTATTTGATAAGGTCGACAATTAGTATTATCATAGTGCTTTCTACTAGTTTAGTTATTAATCCGTAGTGGAAATTCTAGAAATTTATGGGCTAAGTGGGTACAAGTGGAAAAGATAGTTCTATAACATCTTGCCTAGTATTCCATATGGGAAATATTAAAAGTTGCTTTCAGTTTTGTGTCTCTTCCAGGTGAGTATGAACCTAGATTTTGGTTTTGAAGAGGGCACATGACATCTATAGACTGATAATGTACTTCTTTGAAAATGGAAGACTCTACTTAAAAACAATTAGTAGTTTATTTATACTTTACTCACAAAGGTTTTGATTAATTTCAGTTTTGCTTTGACCAGAGAGTTTAGTTTAATTTTATAAAGTAGTAATTTATGAATATATGAATTTATAACATATAAGTTTATAAATATATGAATTTATGTAAAGTAGTAAAATTGATTCTACAAAAAGAGGTCAGTCATATGACTCATAGTAAAATAATTTACTTTATGAGATAGGACAGAGATTTGAATGTGTGGACATAGCATTCTTGTTTAAACTCTGAACATAAGATTTTTCCTTAATTCCTTTTTTATTGCTGTAAATGAAAGCAGATCTAAATTACTATGTAAATATTGCTGATATAGTTTTGATTTATCATGAGAAAATTTTGAAAATACAGGAAAGAAAAGCATAACACCAACTAACATGTTTGCTTTTAATAATTTGGGGGAGAGGCTACAAGTAGGTTGTTTTTGAATGTACATTCTTTTTTATTTTCCTTGATGATAGGAATTAATGAATACTTTTATTAATTGTAATTATAGTCCAGAGGATACATAATGGAATTAAAAGTATATGTCACTGAAACAGCCTGATTTCCTTGGGGAAGGCCATATTTATCAGATTAGCATTTTCTTATCAGGCATTCAATTCTTGATTCATTGAGGTTGTTTCCTTCAAAGAAAAAAAAATGAAAAACATTCATTTAAAACTCATATCATCATTTTTCTTAAAAAATCTCTATAAAACACTAGACATAAAAGTCAGCATTTCTCATAGGTTTCAATTCTGTTCTTCTCAGCATTTTGTACAAAAGCCAGTGAACACCCTAGTTACAACTTTGCTGAAAAACAAAACTGAGTAAAAGTCTTTGAAATGCTGCCATCAGTCTTAAGTAGCTTTTGAAGGGGTAGTTCATATTTATTATGTGATAAGGAAATAAAGAAGAAGACATTTTGCTAAGGTGATTGATTTTTGAAAATACTATTGAATTCCCCAAATTCAATTTGGAGAACTATGTTGCTGTAGAGAATTAGTAAGAAGACAAGTTATATAAAAATCTGAAACCAAACATCACACCTATAACATTCAAAGTAGACATAAGCCTTCTACTGGATAAGACAGTAATATATTTCTTTTATCTGCTGAAAGAAGCACTGTCAGTTTTGTATAATGAACTCAATAGTACCTGGAGGCTTTTTAATCTTAGAACTTCTGTAGTTATGCATCAGTGATGAAATTATAGATCTCATGTGTTTTATGATTGAAGAGCACTCTGGACATATATGATTGGATATTGCTAACATCACATTGAATTCTCTTGCTAGCGAGTTTTCAGTGTAATTTAAACTCCTTTATTAACAAAAGACAATAGTCTGAAAGCAAAATTCTAAGTGCTAAATATGCAATAAAAACTTGAGGAAAAATACAAGTACAATTGAACAGTCTAAATTATTAACTCCATATTAACCACTTAAGAACAGAAAGAAAGTAAGTTATGATTTATGTTAAGCTTAGAGCCGTTAATTTCTTATATAATTTGTGAAACTGTGCTTTGCAGAAATGTGCTGTTCATGAATATTTTATACTCATAAACAAAACATTTTAATATTATATTACAATGTAGTTCATCAAGCACTATAATGATAAATATGGCATTCATTTAAGAAGGATAAAGATTTTTCTTTTCAGCTAAAAGTATTCAGCTTTTTATCCATCCAAGTGTTTAGAATGGAAAAATATTTACTTGTAATATGTAGCCAGATACTTTTTAAAAAAAACCCAAAACCCAAGAACATAAAAAATGGGCAGACTTTACTGATATCAATGGAATGACAATTTGGGGGGGAATGTTTATTTCCAGATCCTTCTGGGGGATGTGTTAGGAAGAAGAGAGAAGACAAAGAATAAGGAAACATAATGTTGCTTAATAGGATTTCAAACAACTAAATGCCAGAAAAGTCATTTTTATTTACCCTAAAATTTCTGAAAGCTACTCATGAGAGCTCAAAATCAAGCATGAGGACGCTTTCAACCCTGTACCATGGAAACTTGTTACACGTAATGTGTCACCTTTTGAAAACATAGCCCTACAGTAGTTTAGTTTTTTGCTAAAATCTTATCATTAAAGCATAATATTTCTTTAGCTAAAGACAATTATAGGTGAATAGTAGAAATATCACTGAGCACAATTCTTACATTTCATGGATTCATAGTCAAAGAAACAATGTTAGAGAAGATAAAGTTTAATGATTTTCAATACTTTTGCTTCTGTTATTTAAAATTTTTGAAAAATGATGTCTTTCCTCAGATATTTTTAATGACAGTGATTTTTTAAAAATCATAATTTAAAATAGATGTAAGGCTATGGTTTCTGTATTTTACAAATATTGACATTTAAAAATAAAACTGCTATATATTAAGGCTGGTGCAAAAGTAATTTCAGTTTTAGTGATGTTGAAATTTGCCATTTGATATTGGAATGCATTCTTAAATAAAAGTGGTTATATTATACATCATTTTAATGTGCATTATTTTTTTTGCTAATGACTTATTACTTGCTGTTTATATTTATTTTACACTATGGAAATGATGTTAGACAAAAAGCAAATCTGAGCAATTTTCTTATTCAGTTCAAAATGGGTCATAAAACAGTGGAGACAACTCACAACATCTACAGCGCATTTGGCCCAGGAACTGCTAACCAACGTATGGTGCAGTTGGTGGTTCAAGGTTTGCAAAGGAGACAAGAGCCTTGACGATGAGGAGCGCAGTGGCCGGCCATAGGAAGTCGACAATGAGCAATCATTGAAACTGATCCTCTTACAACTACACAAGAAGTTGCCCAAGAACTCAACATCGACCATTCTACAGTTCTTCGGCATTTGAAGCAAATTGGAAAGGTGAAAAAGCATGTTAAGTGGGTGCCTCATGACCAGACTGAAAATCAAAAAAATCGTCATTTGAAAGTGTCGTCTTCTCTTATTGTATGCAACAATAACAAACTATTTCTTGATTGGATTGTGATGTGCAATGAAAAGTGGATGTTATACAACAACCAGGGATGACCAGCTCAGTGGCTGGACCAAGAAGAACCTCCAAAGCACTTCCCAAAGCCAAACTTGCGCCAGAAAAATGTCATGGTCACTGTTTGATGGTCTGCTGCCAGTCTGATCCACAGCTTTCTGAATCCCGGCAAAATCATTCCATCTGGGAAGTACACTCAGTAAATAGATGAGATGCACCAAAAACTGCAACACCTGCAGCTGGCATTGGTCAACAGAAAGGGCCCAATTCTTCTCCACGACAATGCCTGACTCGGGCCACACAACTAATGATTCAAAAGTTGAATTAATTGGACTATGAAGTTTTGCCTCATCTGCCATATTCACCTGGCCTCTCGCCAACCCACTACCACCTCTTCAAGCATCTCGACAATGTTTTGCAGGGAAAATGCTTCCACAACCAGCAGGATGCAGGAAATGCTTTCCAGGAGTTCATAGAATTCTGAAGCATGGATTTTTATGCTACAGGAATAAACAAACTTACTTCTTGTTGGTAACAATGTGTTCATCATAATGGTTCCTATTAGATGTGTTTGAGCCTAGTTATAATGATTTAAAATTCACAGTTTGAACCACAATTACTTGTGCACCAACTTAATACAATGGAATGCAAAATATGTAGTAATTTGATTTAGTTTTATTCATTTAAAAATACATGAAAAAGGTCCTATTTAACATTAAGAAATTTCTCATTCTTCTTGGACTTGCGTTTTCAATCATTTCCCCCATAAAATTTTATATTAATGTAATACATCTTTAATACATAGATTATCCTATCAACTTTTTTCAACAAAACATATAAATAAATTAAAATATGAAATAAAATTTTGTTTAATCAAAGAAAATTTTTGACCACAGTTAAGGATTCTAGGTGTTAAATGTTTTCTTCAGAATTATTTTACATGTATTAGAATGCAATTGATCAAAAAAACCTAAACAAATTCAAAACATGATAAGTAAATGTTATCTCATAACAATACGGTAAGGATTTAAAAATAATTCCTATATCTGTGGGTAATAAATGTTACTTTTTTGTTAGAATGACATTGTTCAGCATCAATTCTATTTTTGTTTTAATTGGTATAAGTACTGAGAAAACTTGCTTACATTAATAAAAGATGTGTATGAGAAATGCCACTAAATTCTCTGTATCCTTCCAAGAGACATGCAAAATACATGCAAAATACTATGATGCATTATTGAAAATTATTTTTAAAGATCAATCAGCAGACAGCTCTATCAGGTTCTCTTTCAATTTTGTTGATTACCTGGATTAGGTATCATTTGACCAGCATACAGATTTGTCACCCAGTTATTAGAGTTAAGTTACACAATAGCATTTTAATTTTTTCCTTTTTTATCATGTTCAGAAAGTTTGAACACCGTCACTCCCAGCCTATGCAATGTACTATAATAAGATAGGAGTTAGATAAGATATATGCTTTTCTTTTACATAATGAGAGAATAGCTATTATGAAAAGAAGAGCTGCAACATGTGTGAATCCTATCAAAATACTTTTTTTCCCCGGGTTTTACATTTCTTGTAGGCTTTGCTCTTTTCTCTTATTTCTCTGCTCTATCTCTGTGACTGACTTGTTTAATTGAAAGATATCATCTTCAAGATATTGTCTTCTATCTTCTGCATGATCTAACCTATTCTTAAGGCTTTGTGCTGTGTTTTGTAATTCCTTGAATGAATTTTTCATTTCCAGAAGTTCTGTTTGATTTTTCTTTAATATTTCAATTTCTTTAGAGTTTTTCTTTTTTTTCATTCATTTCCTGCATTGTTTTTCTGGTTTCTTTGTGTTGAGTTCCTATATTATCTTGCATTTCATTGAGCTTCCTTACAATCCATGTTTAAAATTCTTCATCTGGCATTTCAATATTCTGATTTTGGTTAGTATCCATTGCTAGAGAGCTGGTGTTCCCTTTTGGGGGTGTCCTTTCGCTTTGATTCTTCATACTTCCAGAGTTCTTTCCCTGATTCCTTCCCATCTGGAGCAGCTGGATTTTCTTTTGTTTAGATAATGACACACCCAGTTTAGTCTCTGAGCCAGTAGGTGGTGCTCGTGTGTGGGAATCAACCACACCCTGTATCATGAGTCAGTAAAGGCAATAAAAGGGCATGCAAATTGACCTCCCTGTCAGTAGGTGGCGCCTGTGTGTGGGAATCAACCACACCCTGCATGATGAGTCAGTAGATGCAGTAAAAGGCATGCAAATGGACCTCCCTGTCAGTAGGTGGCACTTGCCAGCAGGAACAAGCTGCAATGTTGTTTTTGAGTCCTGTGATCAGCTCTAGTTCTTCAGGGGAAGTACTCTAATGCCTCATCAGGTGGTGAAGGCCTCTGGGACTTCCAGGTATGTCCTTATTCTCCACCTCAGCAGGGGTGGGTTGGGGAGTAGGGCTGGGCATGGCTGGGTTGGGCGAGCCTGCCCTCTAGCTCCGCAAATGCTGTTAGTCGGGGTCAAAGGTCTGTTCTCCACTTCTGGGCAAAGCTGCCAGGGAGGGCCTGAAGTGGCCCCACTCAACCGGGAAGTCTGCAGGGGGAGGCAGGGCTTTCTGAGACCCTCCATCAGGCAGTCTGGAGCAGGCCTCACCCCTTCCGCCCTCCCCTCCCTATTCCATGTTTTTTCCTGGGCCTCTGCTGGCAGGCAGGCCCTCAAGCCAGCTGAGCTCCCCCATGACTGTGATGAAGGCTGTGAATTTCCCTGCCCAAGATCCTGGCCTGACCCGGGAGCCCAGCCCTTCTGTGGGAGGAGGGGTGCCCTGTGAGCATGCCGCAGCTGGGACCCGCACTGCACTCTCACCCCTGATCTGCCCCTGCAGGCACCCGTACCTCGGGAGACTAATTCACAAATATCCCCTCTGTGCCCCCAGGTAGTGCTTTTGAGTCCTGGGTATATGGGATCTGGCCTGTGGGCCTGTCCCCCGAGCCTTGGAGATCAATTCCTGACCATGCCAGGGAGGAGGATACTTGCCCCAATTTTCTCACGGGGTGCCCAAGCTGGTTCAATGTCCCTCCACCTGGGGGTGTGTCCTGCTCTGCTGGAGTCGCTGGGCAAGCAGCACCAGGGCGGGCCAGCAGGCAGGGAGCTCACAGTTGGAGCACCCCTCAGTCTGGTGCAGGACCCCAAAAGGAAAAGTCTGAGCCCTGGTCCCTGTGGAAGCCACCGTGTTGTGGCTCAATTGTCTCTCTTGGCAGCTGCAGGTGCAAGAGGGGAAGGGGAGAAAAAGAGTCTAAGTGGAGGAAAATCCACCCTCTGGTGATCTCAAACCCTCTCTGTGGGAGGCAGTCTGCCTAGAATGACGGGGCTCTGGATTCACGCAGATCACCCAGGACCCACTGGACCCCTGTTGGTCTTGCAGTCTGGGTTGTCGTTAGGAAATGTCTGTGTTGGGACGGACAAGCAAGATGGAACCTCAGGGGTTGAGCCCCCCTGGGGAGGACAAAGGGACCCTGTGGGTAGAGAAGCCCTATGGTGCCTGCCATCTGGCTCTGGTCTGTGGGGTGGGAGGCACCCCCGGGGGGGCTGGGAGCCCTGTGCCCTGTCCGCAAGAAGCTCTCCACTAGCAGCAGCAGTCTCTGGGCTCACGTGGGCAGAAGGTCTCTCCAGCAGCTCGGGAGCCCAACAGTCTGAGATGCGAGGGAGGGGGTTGTTAACTGACTCACCTACCCTTCTGGCTGCTCTCTGAGCCTCTGGGGGCTGAATTCCCCCTGAGGCCTTCCTCCTTCCAGTTCTACTCTGCAACCTCTTCCCGGGGAGTTTCCTGTAGCTTCAGGAACTCTTCCTCCAGACTCTCTTTTGATCTATGCTTGTCTGTTTGTTTTTTCTCTTTCATCTAAGACTTCTCCTTCTTACAGAGACACTCTGGCTTCTGGTGTCTTTGGTCTGCCATCTACTATTTCAGTGTTTTAAAAATTTTACTAACTGCTCTCACTCAAATATTTGGTGATTAATAACAAATCTGGCTTCTCTTGAGGAAATGGAAGTTCTGGGAGCGCTGGCTTGGCATTCAAAGGATCAGCCACCAGCTACCCTTTTTAGAAAGGTTATGTGCCCCCTGCTTCATGATTGTCATCAATTTATTCCAGATGAGCTCCTGTAAACACCTGCTCTAGGGGCAGATATACAAGTGCAGTGGGTGGCATGGAAGTTTGTGGTAACCATCATGGTGGATGTAGCATAGAGTTGTGCCCCTTCAAGATCTCCCTTTAAGAGCACTTGTTGCAGAGAGCACAGTTGCCTGACAGTCTTCAGCTCCCCCACACTTTTGGATAGACTTTGGCACTCGTGAATAGACCACACTCTTCCTGGCCTGTTCTCAGCCATTTCTGCTAAGTGTGAGATTCCTCTAATAGGCAACCTTTGCTGAGGGACTCTCTATCAGCCTGACTGAGACATTCTCTGAACAGCATTACTCATAGCCTGGCAAGGTGGCTTGGACATAGAACCCTGGTCTGAATGGAACATATATAGTGGCATGGAGAGTCTCTAAAACACTGTGGCAGCCCGACTGATAGATTTGACTGGTCACGATCTGGGATCATGCGGAGAGGAATGTCTTACTGGAATGATTATTTAAGCAATGGAAAGCCAAGCGGTTGGGAGTGGGACCAGGCAATGCCTACAAGACAGCAGAGTTGGCTGGTTATTATAATACTAAGTTGTACTGTTGCCTTGCAGGGGGATATTGAGAAACCGAGTGTGGTTACACACTGTTAAAGGCTAAATGTGAGAGCCAGAGGACATATTTTATGGATTACAGGTAGGACCTTATCTCTTTCTGAGGAACAGTGGACATAAGTGAGGAGCAGACAAACTTGCTGTTTAGAGTCACAGATCTCCAAAGACATTTAAGTGTTTGGTGAACACTGTTATGCTAAAGTCTGGATTGTGGTTGAGAAAACCGAGGGCCCTTGAATATAATCTGGAGAAATATGGATAGATGCTCCTGAGGATCTTGGCTTTGCAGACACCAGCCCCCACCCCTGCCTGAGCCCTCAGGGCTTGCAGAGGTGCCCCGCCCCTCCCAAGTAAGAGTGAGCATTTCTCCTGTATGAAATGACACTGCGGCAGCCTCTCCCCCACAAGGCTACAGTTATCCCGCTTTGGATGTCTCGACTCCCTGCCTGCCAGGCTGGTAAGTAGGAATAAACCCCAGCATAGACCTGCCGGGGCATGCTGGGCCCGACAATAGAGGAAAGGGATGAAACCCAAGTGAGCTGTAGGAGTTAGCTAGTGTGTACCAGCAGGAGCCAGAGGAATGGCCCTGCCATTGGAATTTTAATAGTGATGAGGGGAGCTGGAACACAGGCTGGAAAAGCAAGAATTCACTGACTTGGGTGCACTTTGTCATAACTTCGGGTTTAACACCTTGGCAAGAAGGCCAAGGGATAAGGAAAACTCACTGCTAGGGAAGCTCTCAGAAGCCTTGAGAAAAGGATGATGGCCCATTCTGAGCAGAGTGAAAATGCCTGAGTTGCCCTTGCAGATGATAAAGAAGGAATAAAGGGGCCAGGGGAAGTGAGCACACAGGAATAGATACATTATATGAGGCCAGAAGACCCATTGGAGGTTTAAGTTCCACTGGGGGACACCCCCAAAGAATACACTACTCACCATGCTGGTGAGAGGGGCACCTACATCTCTGAGCAGGTGAGTGGTGTCTCCCCTCTGCAACCCAGGGCTGACATTGGAAGAAGCAGTCACAGAGTCAGGCTTGTTAACAGCCCAGGGATGATGTAATAATAAGTTACATAAATTAAATGTAATAAATTCTGGCCTGGAAGGATCTTATTGTCAGTGGCTTAGGTTCCTCTGAAATGAATGTTTGGATAACACTACCAGGTAGTCTGCCTGGCGGGTGGTAGTTTAAAGTGAGGGGGTGTTGGATTTAGAATGGAGAGTGGAGAGGTGGGTGATGCATAGCTGTGAGGCCCATAGAGCATCTGCAGTGATCAGGGATGTAATGCAGACTACTAACTTCCCTTTTCTCAGTGTCTCTTCAGAAGGCTAGCACGTGGGAACCACGTAGGAGCTGCTCCCTAAGCATGCCTGGAGAAGTGGATCTGTGCAGCTGTGCAGCATACAGTTCCCATGGGCTGTAGAGTCCATGCAGTTGTGCTCCTCAGATCTTCCTTAAAAAGAACTTCCTGCAAAGATCATAATTAATGACAGCTCCTAGTTGCTATGCCTTTTGATCTGCTGAAGCCTGCTCCCAGCCAAAGACTGAACATGGTGGAAATACTAGCATGACACATTTTTGTCCAATGCAGGAATCCTCTGACAGCTTTTCCTGGGGACTGACTGCTCATCTGCCTTGGATAGATTTTCTGAGAGCTGCACTGCAGTCTGAGGCCCTTCCTGCCTAAATCTTGAATCCTCCTTTCTTCTTTCACAATTGTCAGACTTGCATTGTTGTTTGAAGCCTCTACAATCCCATTCTTGCATCCTTCACTTATATCATTGATAGGAATTTTGCCAAATAAATCTCTTGCACACCTATCCCATCTTTATGTCAGTTTCTGTCATGACCTATATTGACACAGTGGGATTCTATAAGCCTGGGATTAGCCAAAAGCAGACAAGTGTATATCCTGGGAAAAAGAAACAAGAAGAGAAAGAATGTATTTAAATATAATTAATAATTGTTTGCAAATGCATTTTTCATTTTTAAATATTAGTTATTTTAATGCTCTTCAACAAAATTGGAAAGCCAGTATTCTTCCAATTTAAAAATGATTCACCACAGGAAGAAATAATGGTTTTGTATAATTACTAAATATTCTCCATAGTCCACTGCAAAGAAATGTGCTTCTTGGACTAGCATTTAACAGGAAATTAAAGACTCATTAAGGTTAACTAGGTCAGATGGTTAAAAAGTGATGATGCTAATTATTCTCTACCTTAATTAAGGTAACGGATTTAGATGGAAAACTGAAAAGATCTGCAGTTAGGAATATTATAGTTTACTAAAAACAAGGGAGGTGAATTGTTAGAATTCTTAATAAAAACTTAATTCATTTTAAGTTAAACACATGCTGTATATTTTGTGTACCCTTGACGTAACTTAGAAAATATCCTACTCTGCTTTTTTGAAGTTTGCACTACATAATCTCCTATTTGATTCTACTCAGTGTACTTAGGTGTAAGAAATAGGCATGCTTGTTCCTGTGCAAACCTGTAAGGAGGGCTCTTCTGTTTCACCTCTCTTTCTGCATCCTCTCTTACTTAGAGTAGTAATGGCTTCATCTTCCCTAGTACAGAACCCCTCCTGGGTCTTCCTCCCACCACTCAGAGAATGCATGCTAAAAGAGATTTAACTTTATACCCTTCAGAATTCTTATTTTCTCAGTGACCATCACTTCAAAGGTGATCAAGTCTGAAACTTTATATCATCTTCTGTGAGTTGTTAAAAATACTATGTCTTAACCTAGAGGGTTAAAAACCTTAAGGAAAAACTTCAAAGTATCTGCTGACATCTGGTAGGATATATGACAATGGGAAACTTCTTGTTCCTCTGCCTTCAAGCTGGTCTTACCTTGGATATCCACAGAGCTCACCACCCAGAGTATAACAAATACAGAGTGCATAGGAATTATTTTTTCCCTTATAATTCTCTATTTTTTACTGCTATTTCTACTTCATTTTTTTATATAGAGTTCAGAATAATTTACACACATGAAGATTTACTCACATGAAGAAATAAGTGAGGAGTTGAATTTTGCACAAGTAACCTGTAAAGATAAAAGGGATAAAAGAATATATGATGCTGTTGAGGAAATGTAAAGAATTCAGTTAACAAACAGAAAGAGTGATGAAGGATGATAGATTAAACTGAATAGGAAAGATGCACAGATGCCATATCCTAAGGTGGTAGGGATCAATTTGTATTTGGGCACATATTTCTGGAAGCTATGAGCTAGATACAGGGTTAGGCTGGGTCTTACATTTTTCTAGGCAGTAAATGATAAAAATTTGAACTTGATGCTTCTATATTGGATGGATAATGTGATGGTTAATTTTATGTGTCACTGAGCACCTAGATATTTGGTAAAACAGTCTTTCTGGATGTGTCTTTGAGGATGTTTCTGGATGAGATAAACATTTGAATCAGTAGACTGAGTAAAGCAGATTGGCCTCCCCAATGTGGATAATTCTCATCCAATCAGTTGATGGCCTGAATAGAATAAAAAGCTGAGTAAGAAAGAATTCTCTCTCTGGGCTTGACTGTCTTCATATTGGAATATTGGTCTCCTGCCTTTGGATTTGGACTTGGATCAGAACTTTTACTATCAGCTTTGTTGTTTTTCAGTTCTTCCATCTCAAACTAGAATTATACCATTAGCTTTCTGGGTCTGCACTTCTCAGCCTCCATAATTGCATGGGCCAATTTCTTATAATAAATTTCTTTCTCTCTCTCTCCGTGTGTGTGTGTGTGTGTGTGTGTGTGTGTGTGTGTGTGTATCCTACTGGGTGTTCTGTTTCTTTGGAGAACCCTAACTAATACTTCTAATAATATTTTGATACTGAGATGTGGGGTGCTGCTATAACAAATACCTAAAAATGTGGAAGTGGTTTCCAAACTGGGTAATGAAAGAGTTTTGAGGTGCATGCTAGAAAAAGCCAAGATTACTGTGAAGGGATTGTTAAGGGATTATGAAGAGAGTCTGGTGAGGGCTCTGAAGGAAAAGAGGAGGTCTGTAAAGAAAGCATCTGTGCTCTGAGAGACTACATAAATAATAATGAACAGAATGTTAGTAGAAACATGGATGGCAAAGGCCACTACGGTGAGGTCTCTGATAGAAACGAGGAACACATAATTGGAAAAAACATGCTCCTCATTATAATGTGGCAAAGAATTTGACTGAACTGTGTGATCTAGTGTTTTGTGTAAGGTAGAATTTGTGTGATGAAATTGAATATTTAGCTGGGGAAATTTCTAAACAAAGTATTAAAGAAATGGCTGGTTCCTCTTGATTGCCTATAGTACAATAATATATGAGAAGAGAGAAATGAAGTGAAGAAAGAATTGTTAAGCACAAAGGAAGAAAAACTTAAAAGACTTGGAAAATTCTCGGACTACCCCTATTTGCAAAAAACAAGGAAGTTTGTTCTAGAGAACACTAAGGATGTGTCTGAACAACAATTTGATAGGGAGAGAAGTGTGGGTGTGAACTGTGAATGTAATCAGCCACCCCAGCAGAAACTCTGCCAGGTTGAACACATGGGAACAGCAATGGGACAAGATAAGGGAAGGCTGTTGAAAGTTTTAGACCTTACAGGGACAGAACATAGAGCTATTTGGCTGTGAACATGCACTATTCTTCTAAACAGGGAAGAATGACCCCAGAGACAATTCAAAGATCATCGGGGTTGCCTCCTTCTTTCAAAAGGGAGGGGTGGGGCAGGACCACCTGGGTTTTAACAGGCCAAACAGTGGCTGTCTGGAGGCTTGCAAATGGGAAGCCCACTGGAAGAGCCACAGCAGCGGAACAAAGTCCCCAGAACTGAAGGGAATTATTCTAGAGCCTTAAGATCTAATGGTATTTACCTTGCTAGGTTAGTAGCTTGCTTGGAACCCATCACTCATAAATTCCTTCTGATTTCTCTTTTTTGGAATGAGAATGTCTATTCTATGTCTGTCCTACCACTGTATTTTGAAAGAACATAACTTATCTGGTTTCACAAGTTCACAGTTGTAAAGGAATTTTTCCTCAGAATGAATTGTATCTTGAGTCTTACTTATATCTGATTTAGATGATATTTATTTATTATATATATTTAATTGTACATATAATAACAATTGTACATATTTATGGGGTACATAGCGATGTTTCGATACATATAATGTATAGTGATCACAGGATAATTAGCATATTCATCATGTCAAACAGTTATCATTTCTTTGTGCTGGGAACATTCAATATCCTTCTTCTAGCTATCTGAAACTATATAATATATTTTTGTTCTATAGTCGTCCTACAGTGCTATAGAACACTAAATTTACTACTCCTATCCAGCTGTAATTTTATATCCTTTAACAAATTTGTATGCTCTGGATATTAATCCCCTGTTGGATGAATAGTTTGCAAACATCTTGTCCCACTCTGTAGGTTGTCTTTTCACTCTGTTGATTGTTTCCTTTGCTGTGCAGAAGCTTTTTAGTTTGATATAATCCCATTTTTATATTTTTGCTTTTGTTGCCTGTGCTTTTGAGGTCTTATCAATAAAATCTTTTTTCCAGACCAATGTCTTGAAGTGTTTACCCTATGTTTTCTTCAAGTAGTTTTATTGTTTTGGGTATTATATTTAGGTATTCAATCCATTTTGAGTTGATTTTTGTATATGGTGAGAGACAGGGTTTTAGTTTTACTCTTCTCATATAAATATCCAATTTTCCCAGTGCCATTTGTTGAAGAGACTTTCCTTTCCTCAATGAGTGTTTTTGGTGCCTTTGCCAAAAATCAGTTGCCTGAGCAGATTAGATAGATAATGAGAGGTAAGATGTAGGGATTACTCTGAAATTTCTAAAAAAATTAAGGATGATGGTATCATTTTCCAGGAGAGGGATTATTGAAAGAAAGAAAGATGTGAAAACAAAATAAGTTTGAAGAACAATGATGGCTACTCCTTTGGGACATATTGAAGTGATTTGTGGAGCTGAAGTCCCTAAGTTGAGATATTTGGCATATAGTTGGGTATATGAATCTTAGACAGAGGAAAGCTATTTGAAATAGAGATATAAGTTTCAGAAATTTAATTCATAAAGGGAACATCATAAATATGCTATAAGAACATAATGTTATGAGAGGGCCAAATTTCAAAATGGAAAAGACCATTTATGTATAATATTCCAATGATCCAAGATACTTTTTAAGTTTATCTTAGCAGCAGTAGGCTGAAAAGAGACCATTACAGTTTGTCTAGTCCATCATCATCTTGTCTTCTGGGAACAAGACTCATTCCGGTCGGATGGAACATCCTATTCACTTATGACACACTAGAGGGAACCCAGGAAACAACGAGGTTAATGATTCCCCACCCATGTCCTTTTTATTCCAAATTTGGACTAGTTTAGGGCTCCCAACGGTAAGTGTGCTTAAAAATGCAGAGGTTACAGAAAGAATATTTCCTTTTTAAAATTTCCGTTGCCATCTCAATAATCAGAAAAATTTCCTGTATAGGCAAAATAAATAACCTGCTAAACCTAGATTTTCCTCATGCTTAACTTCAGTATATCATCTCATTGCAGAATTTCTCTTTTTTTGTGACTGTGGATAGCAATTCTCTTAGGTAATGTCAGTAGAAATAGAGTCCCCTATATTCCACTGTGGCTGACAAAGAAAAGCTCTCAGAAAAAGTGTCCAGTAATTAGTAAAATGTTCTCATGTCATATCACTTATACCATGGGTCATTGGCTAACCATAAAGAGGAACTAACTTTATCATTTAAGCATTGTAGTTTGGACTAATTTAGGTTATACTGATTGCTTAATCAAACATCTCTTTATTACTCAAGACACTTTAAAACAATTGAATTCAGGTCCTGGGAAGGAAGTAATTTATAGAATGTGTTGTCCTGTCCTTCCAGATGAGGAAACTGGGGCCAAAAGTTGTGACCAATGGATCAAAAGCCACTTGAGATATTCACAAGCTATTCACTCTGCCAACGTCTTTCCATTTCCATCTACTTCCTTTGTATTATAGTATCTTGTCTTCTTGCAACATATCACTTTCAGAAGTCTGCAAAATTAAATCAACAGAATCCAGTTGGGGTCAACCTTCACAGGGAGAAACAGGCTATGGTGATACACACATGATTATGTCAGTTTACATTTCCCCCAAAGCAGAGCCTGATACAAGGACTTGGGTGTAAGTAGTTTATTGTGGAGGTGATCCAAGGAAGCAAGAGTGAGAGCTAGAAAAAGTGAGATAGGACAGAAGGAAAAGCCAATTTTATGGTGTATTTCTAAGGCTATTTCCCTGAGGAATGAGGGCTTCATTTCACTGGGGTTTCCTGAGAAACATGCAGGAGCCTTACCAGAATTAGCCATCCAGGAAAATGGGAGGCATTTATCCTTCAGCTTATTATATCCATTGGTTGAAGTGTGCCCATGTGGCATTAACTATCCCATGTTTCTGGAATGAAATTTGGCAGGGAAGTGGTATATGGAATAAGACACATCTGAGGTCAAATCCTGGCTTCTTCATTTAACCAACTGTGTTTATCATTATTACTTGACATTTTGGAGACACACCCTATTTTGATGTTATTTAATTGGATTGTTGTGAAAACACTTGTTGCAATGTGGCACTACATAATGGCTTATTTTTTCTTAGTAGAATTTAGAAAGTGGGAAATTTATTTTGAACGTTTTTCAAGCACTTAAAAATTCAACAGCAGAGACAATTTGTCTTAGTCCCTTTGGATTGCTATAACAAAATACCATAGACTGGGTGGATTATAAATAGCTGATATTTATTTTTCATAGTTTTAGAGGCTGACAAGTCCAAGATCAAGGCACCAGATTTGGTATCTGGGGAGTGCCTGCTTCCTCATTGACAGCTATCTTGTCACTGTAACCTCACATGGCAGGAGGGGGAATGGACCTCTCTGGGGTCTCTTTATAAAAGACACCATAAAAAGGGCACTAACCCTATTCATGAGAGCTCCTCCGTCATGATCTAATCACCTGGCAAAAGCCCCACCTCCTAAACCATCACATTGGGGGTTAGGATTTCCACATAAGAATTTCAGGGGAACACTAACATTCAGTCCATTGCATATTGTAACCTCATCATAACACTGTCATGTGACTAGACTCATGAACTCAATGATATATCATACTAAGATTCCTGTGTACATCAAGAAAAAAGAAAGCATGCATAGCTCTGAAATTACTTTTCAGGATTTGGCATATGTATAACTGTGTTAAGAAAATGGGAAAGCATCCAAGTTTAATAGAATGACAGTGGCTCATATTTCATAAATATCAAGAATTACAGGACATAGATGATAGAGAATTGAGAGGACTAGCAATTACCATGAAACAGTAGTGCTACTTTTGAAATTTATTCTTATTATATGAGTGCCTGTGCCCTGAAAAAATTACGTATATCTGTGTAATCCCCAAGGAACCCTCCTGATGTATTCCCAGCTCATGTTTGCATGAGATCAGAGAACTCTAGTTGTTAGGAAGGGAAGAAAGCTTTAAGCATAATGGATTAAATAATTAAACTAGCAATGGATTTACACTTGTCTGCATGGAAAAATTGTTGGATATTAGATACACCCTACGTAGATGCCAGAGTTTGTTGTCAAATTGTTCAGAATTTCTTGATAATATAATGATGACAATGTTTATACCTTTAAACATATCCCTGAGTGCACTGTGCTATTTGGAAATATTTTTTAAGACAAAGATTTAATTTGGCTTTGAAAATTTGGAATTGCCACATTTTGCACTGGAATAAAATTCTCTTTTCAATTTTGAACAATCTGTGGCTAACAAAAATACTTTGACATTACCTCCATGAAAGATGAGTGATTACAAAATTCATAACTCATAGTAAGGAAGATGATAACATTATGAAACTGTGAAACTCTTTTTTTCCCTTACCCAGTTATTATGGGGCAGTGGCAGTATCTTAGCAATTATATGCAAAGCTACATGTCAGGTTTAAAGTGCAGTCGGGAGGCAAAACCTTGGTCCAGATGACTTCTCAAAGTCTCAATTTTTTCTATATTTCAGAATATAAAGGAAGAAAAAAAGAGAGAAAGCATGATTATTTGCAAGATAATTGTAAGAAAAGAACAATAAGGATCATGACTTAGGCTTTAGCAACTGGTGTCTACAAAACACAAAATAAAACTTTTCTACTCATATTAGGGTTCAACGGACTGGGTTGTTGAATGCAAATCTCTCTCAATGTATTTCCTGTTATTTTCAGAAGAACTCAGACAAGACTGTAGATATTCTTGTAATACAGCCAGTAAGCTGCGGCTACTGAGGGTATTACTTTTCTTATCCTCTTCTGGTTCCCATTTGTCTACGTCTACTGTCTGGGAAGGAACTTGGTCACTGTCTGTGTTGGACCCTCCAATGTCAATGTAAAGCAACCTGACTGTTCTCTCCCACAACTTCCAGTCTTGGGTGTTCCAGGCCATTATTATTAAAAAATTACCAGAATAGACTCCTGCTCAAATATTTGTCACACTTTGTTTTCTCATCTTCAAAGCACCCATATCTATGCTCACAATCCTACCAAATCCACCAATTAGTCTATCAGCTGCCCGTCCTCTGCCATTTATTCACAAGAGCTCACCTAGTTCGTAAATCTGCTAGAGAATAGGCTCTGTAAAATTCTATTTATTCTCTTTCCTCTTTTTCTACTTCAAGGAGGTATAGAGTTGAGGAATACTGGGTGATGTGTGAGATATGTTTTTTCTAACGTGCATGCCCTAATTGCGCTAACAGGCTGTCTTATTACACCTTCATTCTTATTTAATCTGTGAACAACAGCACATACACCCTTCATTTTATTGATAAGAAAACACATTGAGTAACTAACATGTTTGAGGCCATACAAATAAACTAGATCAGAAATCCAAGTTAGTCTGAGACCATAAAAACATCCCTACATATTATTTGACTGAATTTTAACTATGAAAACTTTGAGATATTGAGAAGTTTGTGGCTTTTTTTTTCACTATTCTACTACTATGGAATGTGAATGAAAAAGGCAAGCTGATAAATTTGAATTGTAATATTTAAAAAATATTCCATAAAGATATTTTAATGATTCTACTAGTTATATTTTAACATAATATTGTCAGTTTAGATAATATTGATCATTATATGCAAAGATGACATTAGATGGATATATATTTTGAATTTTTTCCAGTAGTGTAAATAGTTTTCATTTATTTATACACTGTCACTTAACTCACTTTTTAAATCCAAGATTTTTCAAGACAATAAAATTATGATTGAAGATTAGCATTGCACTTTATGGTAAAGAATGTAAAGAATGATGTTAACTGTTCTATGTAGAAATTTAAAAAATTACTTTGAGATGAAAAATGATTCAATGAAGAGCACTTCATAAAGTATAGTATTGGGTAATTTGATGGAGAAATTAGATAGAGAATAGGAGATTCACAATCTCCACACTGTTCTGTAGAAATTCGTGCAAGTTGGTTTATAATCTAGAAATATAAGACAAAAATGAAAGAAAAGACTTCTTGTGAGTTCCTTGTTTTACAAGCCAATCAGCTACAAGATTGGAAGATATTTGTTACCAAAATATCAGAGTTAAAATTGGCATTTTTTTTTTTTAAGAGAATGCAGTCAGTTGAGAGACACTGACAAATGTTTAGGAGTTTACATTATGAAATTAAACTTAATTCAGGCATGAGAACCTGAAAATGCCCAAGTTATTTTATTTACTTAGTTTTGTTGCTAATTATCTTATTTTAAAATATAGGAGTATGGTGCAATTTTTAGAAATATTAAATTCTCCCCCCATCCAATTTTAAAGTGATTCAATCTTAAGGGTCTCAAGAGAATGTTAATATAATATTCAACGAAGAAAAAGAGAAGACAGGTCTGGGATACAAATCTCATGGTGTTGGATAACTTATGCTATATGTTTTGTCTAATGGATCTTTGTAGGCCAAATATAAGTGTACCAGCTTCATTCAAAATATAATATCATAATTTTCTGACTTAAATTCTTTCTGACAAGCTAATTTATAGCATCTTCTAAAGTGGAATTTAGAGTAAAAGTCTGAGTTACATAGAGTATGAATAAGCAAAGCAAAAGAAGTATAATAAAGAAAGCAATCCCCTCTGATTTAATTTAACATGATGGTGATTTTATAAGGCAGGCATGTTGAATTTTCTAACAGGAAAGAAAATGTATGAACAATGCTTCCTCCAAGTAGTGAGTTCTTGGTTCCCTTAGGTGATTCATTTCTATTCAGTAAAATAGATGTCTTCAGTGTTTTGAGGAATCAGTTTATCTCTAGAGAAAACACAAAGCATTCTGGGCTATTAGTTTTCAGTGGTATAGAGTTATCATTAATAATCCAAAGAATAATGGACATTTTATTCAAAGGAATTCTGGGAACTTCTATCATTCAATATGATAGCTTTCCTGGAGGCATTCTCTGATTAAAATTACTTACTTTTATTAGAGGGTTAAGATAAAATTCATAATTCAAATAACATGTGCAAACAGAATGCTATCTCATTTCAGTTTTATCTTAAGTGATACTGAAAAAAATTTTAATATGTGTCTGCCTTTTTACTTGTATAGCTAGATCACTGGTGTATAAATCCTTAAACTTGTTTTGCCTTTAAAAAATACTGATAGCCAACAAAAGATATTTTATAACAAAGATATCTTCACCCAAATGTTTATAGCC
>CM052441.1:74700054-74730417 GCA_028533085.1 Varecia variegata
GGATGGGTGTATACATACATAATAAGTGCGATGCACACTGTCTGAGGGATGGACAGGCTTGAAGTTCTGACTTGGGGATGGGGTGGGGGGTCAAGGGCAATATACGTAACCTAAACTTTTGTACCCCCACAATATGCTGAAATAAGAATAAAAAAAATACTGATAATTAAAAGTGACTTTTAAGAGTGCCATCCTCCGAATTGTTGTTCTTTGAAAAGACAAAAATACAAATATAAACACATAATATTTTAAATGGTTTTGTATTTCATATGGCAAATTGATGAAACAAGCAACCATGCCAAAAATAAATCAACACTTCAACATAGTTTTCAAATTTGCACATGAACTTGAAAATTAGTGGACATAAAGTTTGAAATTACAACCCTAAAAGACAACGAGCATTTTGCAAGGACATGAAATAGCAATAGGTTACAGAGTCATCCTTGTTGCTGCCTCCTCCTCCTCCTCTTTTTCCTTCTTCTCCTCCACTTTCCTCTTCTTCTTCATTTGGAGGGGAACCTTTAAAATCCCCATTTCAAATTTCTTAACCAAGTAAATTCTTATTATTCTTAAATGATAGACAAAAAGGTATATTGTTTAACAAAATTTCCCAATTAACTATTCTAAGATATGATTTTAAGTTTTAAAGGAAGCAGGATATAATTAAATACAATTAACAACATAATCATGCTATACAGGATTTAACTTATGTTTTATCTCCTGTAGTCATTTAGGACCAAGCAATCCTGTAAGGTCATTATAATGAATAATGATTATGTGTGTTTCACACCTTTAGAGGTCTGGATTCTAAATGTGTGTGATTTTAATATGTAAACACATTTTTTTTCCTGTGACTTTTGAAGATTTTTCTTTAATATGTGTATGCTCTTTTCTTTTTATCACAGGTTTAGTCTTGGGTTGTAAAACTGTCTTGTGTTTTACTGAGCCATAAAAATCCTTGCACACTGATCATAGAACCACAAAACCATCAGTGGATTTATCAGATTGACTAATCTATAACCTTGTAGTTTATTGGGCAATAAAGAAGCATTGGTATATGTTATACTTGCACCTTATTTTGAAAAACTCTGGGCTGGTCATGTTAAGGGTCTAGAACAGTGTTTTCTGTTTTGAGAATTCCTATGCATATTAGTTAGGAATTCAATGAAATACTACTAACTCAACATGTATGAAACACCCTTGCAGATCTTACATCTCAAGAGTATCCAAAGTGCCACACTCTGGGGATGGCAGTAATCTAATATAGGTTGCAATTTAATTGTATCTTTTATGTTTGAAGGGAAAAGTTGCAGTTTCACAATAGCCCCTCAATATAATATGGTGGATCATTTTCACCCATGTTTGAGGATGTAGACAGTTTATAGGTTTGTAGGTCATCTAGAAAGACTATCTTAAGTATTAATTGTATATTTTTAGTGAAGTGAATTCTCACAGTATTAGTAGAGCTGTGTTGCATAAACATAACATGGAGAACCCAACTGCCAATAAAATCACACTCACCCTAATTATGGTAAATGAAACAGAAGGTGCTTATTAGATAAATGCTGTTTTCATTAAATTTCTATTTTCTCATTGAAGGCATTTATAAGGTCTGTCTCTTTGAGGTTGTTTTACTTTTTGTTCTTGCTTTGGGTTGAAAATTTTCAAGCACTAACACTATAGACACTAAAAAACTCATCTGAAGTATACAGCAGGAATACTCGAAATTGCAGCAGGTTGAGTTTTAAACTCTATGGCAAAATTTTGAAGAAGTTCAGAATTTGCACATAATAGCTCATTTGCTTTTAGGAAAATTACTGTAATGCAGATTAAATGTAACTATGTATACATCTAAAATTATAAAACTGTGGGGGCGTTTTTTTTTCTTCTCCTATGTGTTGGTTGAAATGAATTTCCAAAAGCAGAAATTAAGATTCTATATTATTTTATCCATAGAAAACTCCTCTATATTTGTCCTTTGAAATGACAGATTACAAAAGTATGTTGGGGAAATGCTAATATTATCTACTCTAACTGACACAGAATAGAGATTTTGGCCTAATTCTTTTGGAAACCTTTTTAATCAATCTTAAAACATTTTTGAAATGACTTAGACATACATAAGAGTTTAAACATTTTTTGGTGATAGAATAATAACAAAAAACAACAATAAAATGAAAGTTATGTTCTTACTATCCAGCCTAAAAAAATAGACCATTATTCTTAAAATATCTTTGATGTCTCTGACATGCTTTTTCCCTATCTCATCCTCCTCCTTCTCCCTCAGAGAAATCACTATCCTGAAAACTGTGCTTTTTCTCGCTTTCTTTATAGTTTATTGTGTCTATCTATCTATCTATCTATCCATCTTTCTTTCTTTTTAATTTATCCATGTAAATTTCTAAAAGTACCTATTTTAGGTAATAAAGATATTGCCTGTATACTTTAACAAACATTTTATGGTTTTGCCATTCATATTTAAGTTCTTAAATGCCTTTGATTTTTGTGTACAGCATTAGTAGGAGGATTCAGTTATATTTTTTCTGATAAAAATGACCAATATTTTTAATACCACCTTTTCCCACTTGAGTTGTAATGCTAATTCTATCACTTAGTAAGTTCTTCTGTATGTATGAGTCTGTTGTAGTGCTCACTGTTCTATCACATTGATCTGTTTGCCTGCGTTGCTCTGTCACCCAGGTTAGAATACAACCTCAAATTCCTTGGCTCAAGCAATTCTCCTGTCTCAGCCTTTTGTGTAGCTGGGACTACAGGCATGTACTACTATGTACAGCTACTTTCTCTATTTTTTTTTTTTGTAGAGATGGGGTCTCACTATATTTCCCTGGCTGATCTTGAACTTCTGGCCCCAACTGATGCCCCTGCCTTGGCCTCCCAAAGGGCTGGGATTACCACCCCAACCTCTTCTATGCCCAGAGATAAGTAATATGTTGAATTTTGTTTACTATTTCCTTGATTTCCCCATAGTTTCACTACCTATAAATCTATATTTAGATTTTAAAACTGCTTTTTAATTTCACTTGGTGAAATCATACTATACATATTTTTCTGAGTCTTGGTTTTCTTCCCCTCAACATTATGTTTTTGAGATTTCCCTGATGTTCAAATATTCTCTGTGGTAGTCCTTTATACCAATGCACCACATCTTATGTATATATTTTAACACAAATCTATATGAGGTTATTTCTTTTTCTTTTTTTTAATCTTTTATTTATTTCAATGAATGTTCTTGTTCACATTTCTTGTGTAAGAGTAAGCTTTTCCTTAGAGTATATCACAGGAAGGGAAATTACTGAGTAGTAAGCAATACCCATATTCCATTTTAGTATATAATGCCAATCATTTTCCAAAATGATTGTACAAATTTATGCTCCCACTAGAAATGTTTAAGAATCCCTTTTTCCTGTATCTCTTCTCCAAATCCTGATACTGTCAGAATTTGAAACTTTTGCCAATCTAATAGTATAAAATGACATCTCTGGATTTTTAATTTATATTTCTATATTAATAATGAGTTGATTTTTATACATTTATTAGTTCATTTTGCTATTTGCTTGATATTCCTCTTGCTGAATTTTAGGAATTCTCTCTCTCTCCCTCCATATATATACATATGAAACCCTCTGTACCCATATATATATATATGTATATGTATGTATGGAATTCTGATTTTTGGTTTTAGGTATTGTGAATATCTTTTCCCAGTTAGTGGCATGTATTTTTATCCTCTTTATGGTACTTTATGATGAAAAAGGCTATGGTACCTTATGATGAATAGAATTACTCATTTTATATGCAGTTTGAGTTTACCAGTTTACTTTTTCTGTACAAGCAGTGCTTTTGTGTTTTAAGGAATCCTTCCCTACCCTGGAGTAAACATATCCCCAGTAAAGGGAGTGATTGGTTATTTCCCCAGTAAAATAAGTTATTAGATCTCAAGCTAGCATCTATGTTATTATATTTTCTATAAGTTGTTAGCTTTACCTTTCACATTTAAATCTTCAGTATATTCAGAATTATTTTTTTCCAATTTTCTAAATGCTAAAATATGCCCAGATGAGGCCAGAGTAGCCTATTATTTGCACAATACATAGTGCTGTAATAGTGATGTTATAGAGCTGTCCTTAATTTTTTAGAGTAAGGACTTTGGAATTAACATTTAGACAGTGGGTATTCACTGGTGGTATTTGAACAAAGAAGAGACATGATTAAAAAATGATGTGAGAAAAATTTACCTGTAATATTTTCTAAGGGATTGGAGGCTATAGGAGGCACTATTGGAAAATGCAAATAATAGATAGGTGATGAATTAACACACAGAATCAGATTGTCAAATCAGACTCTCATGAATCAGAGCTCCTACTCAGTATCAAACTTTATTAAAAAATGCCAAATATAGAAGCAATCAAGGGTCTCAGAGGAAAGAGGGAGGTCAAGGGCAGCTCTTCAGGTCTTTCCCTTTTCCTAGAGTAGATGAGGTCTCCATATGAGGGCCAACATGATCGTCTCACACGGTAGGAGCAATTAATTACAAAACATCTCCATTTTATACTCAAGAGGGTTATGTTGTGTGCCTGACACTCCTCAGGGAGTCGTGCTTCATCGATCTGGGGTTCTAGTTACTATCGATAATGCTTGGGCGAGAACATTCTGCCAAGGGCATTTCAAAGATAAAGCCTCTTTCTTGTAGCAAATATCATTAGTCTACTTATCCAGAGGTTCAGTTGTTAAAGAGATTAGACAGGGAACACTGGTCTTTTTTTTTTTTTTATTCCACCTCCCTGGCATTTGGCCCCAGGAAAAGCTCATAAATGGACCACAAGTCGTATGTTTTAACTCCTTTCTTCCAGGTAGTAAGGTAGAAATAAAGAAAGTAAGACATTTGAAACAAAAGATGAATAAATATTATTATAAAAAGAGAGTTTTCTCCTAGGATTAGAACTAGGTTGATTTGGAGTGTGACAACTTCTCCAATAAAATTATAAACAACTTGAAGGAGGACTGATCTTGGAATAGACACATTCTGTGTTTCAGCATGTTCAGTTAAAAGGGATACTGGACTTGAAAACAAAAATATTCAGTAAACAGTAAAGGAGAAATGTCAAGTCTAGAGCTGTAGATTGAATAACCTGCAAATTTAAAACTCATGGCTAGGTTAGTTCTTTGAGTAGCTCAATGAAGAACTTGGGTCAGCGTGGGGATGAGATGTAGAGAATAAAGGACTGACTCTGTGACAACTGTCTTTTTATTTTTACACTGATTTTTCCTCTAAGTGCTGACGATTCTCACAGGAACTGGGAAAAACAGGTTTGTAAAGTATCAAAAAAATCTAAGGATTCAAAAAAGTAAAAAGAAGAAAGAACTATCCAAAAGCAAAGAAGTCAACGAAGAAAGGACTCAGAAGGGACAATTGAGTAAGTTTATTAGAAAGAAATTTTTGACATTCAAATGAACACAGTCAAATGCCTGTCTGTAGAGGGCTCAATGGTGGCCACCAAAAGATATGCCCATGTCCTAGTCCTGGGAACCTCTGAATATTCATACTATATATGATCAAAGAGTGAATATTTCCTTCTAAGATAAAAGGTGTGATTAAGTTAGGGATCTTGAGAGGAGAATTTTATCCTGGATTATCTAGATGGGCCCTAAGTCCAATAACAGGTGTCCTTATGAAAGTGAGGCAGAGAGATATTTGACAGAAGTGGAGGAGGCAATGTGACCATGTAGGTAGAGATTGGAGTGATGTGACCACAGGTCAAGGAACACTGACAACCACCAATAGCTAGAAAAGGAGGAGAATGGGTTCTCCTCTGGGCTCACAGAGGAAGTGTTGACCCGCTGACACCTTGATTTCAGACTTCTGGCCTTCAAGGATAAATTTCTATCACTTTAAGCCACCCAGTTGTGGTAATTTGGAATCAATTATACTGTATAACTAAAAAAGTCTTCTTTAAGTGGAAAGATGTTTAATGTAAAAGTGGAGATAACAAAAATGCCTTTGGCTGGTCTCTAAGAATTTATACTCTTTTTGTAGGGTTGGATTCAGTTTCCCAATGCAAGCCTATCTTAAGTAGGGATGTTACTTAGATAATTTTAGGTCTTTTATATTACTCAAAAGAGGATTAATTCTATAGTTCTTAGAGGAATAAGCTATCGATATGAATGCTTTGAATGTTTCTATGTTTCCTGTAAAGGAATGAAGAATTTGCAGAGAGGAAAATCATGTTAGAGGAAGAGGATTTTCTAATGTTCACAGCCAAAGTCAGTGAGCAAGCATGAACTCGAGCACTGTAAGGGTGATTTTATTAGCAGGTGTCCTGGGTCAAACAGAGACAATCGAGAGTGAAGAGAGGACACATGTCTCAGAACAGTCTCAGATTTGTAGTAAATAATGAAAAGGGGTGGGAAAGTAGAGCACTATAGCCCTCGGTGACATTAATTTTCTCTCTTGGAAAAGAGAAGGACAATTTGTTACTTGACATATTGCTCTTCTACTTTTTTAAGGTTTAATCGCTTCAGATTATTTGCTTGATTTAATTGTCTTTATTGGGTTAGATGATATTTTGCTACTACCGGTCTGTTATTCCGCTAAGCTTCACTAATCTGAGAGTAAAAACATCTGTAATTTTACAGGAAAAGCATTTGGTTATTTTCTCCACTTGACAAAATGATAGTTTTGGTAGCTCTGTATAGATGCTGCTGTAAGCAGCAATGGGCAGAAAAGACTCCCTTACAGTATGATGGCATTTTCATTAACAGCCAGATAAACACATTGCAAGTTTTCTCTTGCTGGAAGGGAAGTTATAATGGGCCATGTGTTAAAGTGTACTTATTTGCTGTAAAAAGGCATTTGTGGTTGATTAAACATATCAGTTTCATTTTGCATTTAATCAAATGCAAGGGCCATTTATTACTCTGAATATTCCAGTACCCTGGACATGAGCCCTTGATTAATCTACACAAGCTAATTGAAGAGCATTTCAGGTGCAACTAATTATAAAAGAATGAATTTTATTCCTAGACTCCACTCCAAAAATATCTTAATATATGAGCCTTAATGAAAACTTCTGTCCATCTCAGAAGGCTATGCTGTGTTTGATTTGGATAATCAACTTGCAGTCAGCTATCCTATAAAACTAACATTCAACATAGTCTATGTCCTCAAGTCCTCCTGATGTGCATAAGTACTCTACTTTTTTGTGTTTCCTAAAAATAAATATACACAATTCTTCTGAAATTTTCTGATAATATAATATTTGGCAGTATATTTTCTTGTTCTCAAAATGCAGTGGCAGTCCCATGTCACTTTTAATGCTATAAAATGAAGGTTATTTTTTTTATTTCTTCAAATTGCAGTTGTGAAATCTTTCATCTCCTACATTTGCTATGCTTTCTTTAAAAATGTACTTTCCACCAATTTCTCTAATATGCAGTTCAGGTGGCAGTCAGATTCATAAGAATTAAGGCAGTTATTTTAAAAGGCAAATTTGAGAAAATAAATATTACTTTAAGCTATCATAATTTAGTCTATTTATATTTAAATGCTGTTTATTTTGAGATTCTGGGTGCAGATGGGTGGAGGCCGAAAAAGGCATCCATGAGAGAAAAGGGGAGAGCCTTGGGTTTTATAGAGGGTTTTTCTGGGAGGAGTGTATAAATTCTTTCCAAACAACCCGGAGGGATAAGGAAAATAAGTTCCTTTCTTCCATTCCATTTATCTCCCTAGGGAACAACTGGGAGGCATAAGCATTGTCCTTATCAGGATGGATGAGAAAAGTAGGTTTCCCTTTTGCATTTCATTCCCTTATCTCCCTAGGGGTCTGGCAAAGGCTACTGCCTAATACAGCCCTAGGAAGGGGAGAGGGGTGGGTTTTACAGAGGGTTTGGATGGATGTTTGGAGAGGGTGAATTCTTTAAACCTAACATTCCATCCTTTTTATTATATACGTGTAAGAAAAGGAATGATAAGGTATGTGAAAGGGAAAAAATTAAAAATTAGAACGATTGGGAGGCCAGTGTCATTGTCTTTTCCAGCGGGTTGCCTGATAGTTTGGGGAGAAGTAGCAAAGAGAGTAGGGAGAGCTCAAGATTGATCTTTAGCTGTTCTTAGAAAATTAGGAGATTCAAGGCCACCCTAACATTCCCTCGTTTCTGTTGTTAAAATTAAATTTCTATTTAAAATGAACTCAGAAGTTGGGAAAATGGGCAGAGATCTTTCTTCTGTAGCTACTTCCTGCTAAGAAGGGACTTAGAGATCTTTTTATGGAGTTTATTTAAATTATTAAATGGGAAGGGGTTGAAAATGGATGGTCTTGAAGTTAAAATAGAGGCAAGATGGGGTTTCACTGGAGAGACACAAGAAATATACAGAGGAGGAAAAGCACGATAAGGAGCCATGTATACACAGCATATTGTTGGAGCCTGGTATGCATGATGGGCTGGACCTTCAGGGAGCTCGCTGTGGGTGGAAGCAGGTTCTGAAGGGCGTGTAGGTTTGAGTCCAGACAGATGACTCTCGGACAGGATTCCTAGAAGTTCAGCTATAGTGGTGGAAGCAGTGAGAGAATTATTTAAAAGTTGAAAGAGGCCCTATTTGTTCTGGAAAATCCTTGAGTAAAAATCTAGTCTTTAGGCTGTAAGTATTGCGGTCCCTTTAAGAAGTCACTAGTGCCTTTCATTGCTGGCAGGTAGGGCCTGGTGGGGGTGGTGGAGGAAGACAAGGGAACTTAACTTACTAATTCCATTTCTTGAAATCAGTCTTTACAATTTTATATGCCTGTCTTTTTTGCAATAGCCCTTAGGCCTGGAGAGGAATCTGTTTATAATACTGTTTTTGGAACTGTGCTACACATGTTTTTAGGAACTTCTGTTATAAAGATAGGATGTAGTATGTGAATAACTAAATAATACAAATAAAGCTACACATAAAGCCAGGATAAAGCTAACAAATGTTATCATCATTATTACTGTATTTTATCAGAAAAAATTTATTAACCATATATATTGAATACTATGATGGTTAAAGGAAAAAAGTGAAGTATGTTAAATAGGATATTGAATTTTCACTTAAATGAAGTATGTTAAATAAGAAATTGAATTTCAAGAGAAGAACTATGGCAAGATGATTTGTGTGTATAAATGTATTTAGTTAAGTCTTTTCTCCAAAACATATATAGTTATAAGGACCTTTCTCCTACACTGCTTGGATAAATGTGTTAATACTCTTTTTTTGCCTTAATATCCCCATTACTACCTCTGTCTTCTTGAGGGTAGCCTTTGTACTATTTTAAGCCTATCTGTTGTAGATGTCCAAATGTTTCCTTGAAATGTACTTTGTGTGTGGCTTAATCATAAAAAAAAATGACATTTTTTCTTGACTTGATTCAAATCAGATAAAAGTTCCTAAATTTCTAGAACTTTATAAATGCTTTTATGTTTGGTTTATAGATGTCATCAAAAATTTGATTTTATCCAAGAGAAGAGATAATTGTCATGACTCTTGAAGGATGAGCAGGAGGTTGGTAGTCAAAGGAGAGATGATGGGGAGGGAGCTAGGAGTGGCATTGAGCACAAAGCACACCCAAGTGCACAGAGGCATACAATGGCTTGGTTCATCCAGAGCCAGGCAAACAGGTCTGATCAGGAAGACTAGTTGGGAGATGATGCTGAAAGTAGAGACCAGGCTATGAGATAATTTATGATGCAAATGAATTTAGACTTTATTCTTTGAGTAATAAAAAGAATTGATTGTTATTTCCTCTCTCCTACTGCAATAATTTTAAGGTATGTATATTGCTAACAGAGCTTGATATTGTCAATATTCATAATTTCTTGAATGCATGCCAGTCTAGAAAAGACTGGCAGCATATTAGAAAAACAAACTGTGAGCCTTTTAAAGGCAGAGTCTATGTCATAGTCATTATTGTGTGTCCAGTGTCTATCCATATGAGATGGCTTTATGATATGTCAATTTGGTAGGCTGAACTCTATTCCTTGGAATTCCCTTTCTATATAGCATGTTTCCAGATAAGGTGAACTACAAGAGGTATTCTCTCATGAGTGTTGGAGAACAGAAGGGAGGCAGCGGCCATTTTATAGCAAAAAACAAACAAATTAGGTTTAAATTAAGTTCTGCTGTGAAGGGATTTTAAAGACGACATTAAAGTCTCTAACCAGTTGATGTTAAGTTAATCAAAAGGGAGACTACTAGATGTGCCTAACTAATCAGTGGGGAACTCTTTAAAATAGGACAGAGGTCTTCTCTGAGTTCAAAGACTCCAAGTTTTAGCTAATGCCTGTGTATCTCCAGCCAGCTGTGAGTTTCTCTTCCTGCCTGCCCGCCCCATGGACTTCAAATTTGCTTAGCCAGGCCCTACAATTGCATATGCTAATTCCTTGTAATAAATTCCTTTTTCTCTATATTTCTCCAACTGGTTCTGCTTCTATGGTTGATAAACAGACAAACAAAGCATGTGCTCAATAAATGTTAAATGAATAAATATATTTTAGGTTATTTCTATCAACTGGCTTCTGTTCATGAGTGATCAACAAATGGGAAGATCTGAAAAAAATTATAAGAATTTATGGCTGTTCCGTCTTTGGTAATGTGAATATTCAAAACTCATTTTGATTGGATGAATTTAAATTTGTGTTTTTTTTGTAGACCATTAATGTTATTTCCAAATGTTTTATAGATATGCAAAAAGTACCTAATGTGGAAGTAAAGTTAACAAACTAGTAGGTACATTTATTCAGCTAGTATTTATTGAGTACTTGCTATGCATTGGGTACCCATCAAGGCACTGGGGATTTATTAAACAAAACCGGAAAACAAACAACAAGCATCCTTACCCACACCAAGTTTACATTCTACCTATTAGGAACTGAACTGTCAATTAATTGGCTATTGAGTCCTGTTAATGTTCCAGGCGCTATGTGAGACTTTTGGGGATGAGAGAAACTCAGGGTTGCTCCCTGCCTTCAAAAGTGATAAAACCAGGTTTAATCTGCTACTTTGCTTATTATTGTTGTATATTAGTCATTTAAGCCAGTGTGCTCAAAGAATTTATCTATATGTCTAAAAACATGTTGTATTTTTTCATGGATTTTGCTTTAAAATGAGATCTAATTTGTTTGGTGTAAGGCATAAATAGTTGGTACTGTTCAAACTTTCAGGTTCTTTCAATATCACAATTCTCTACATGGTATATTAAATCTCTTACTAAAATACAATCATTAGATGAGATACCAGCCACCTTTTGATTGTTGCAAAATTACTACCCTGCTTGGAAACATCTCCCTCTGTGATGCCCTTAGATTTTCTACTTCCAGTTTGCTGGTTTTATAATCTGTTTTATATTTATGTTTTATCTCTGCTTATCCAAGTTCTAATATCTGCCTTTATTTACTAGCCATTGTTTCCATTTGAAAGAGCAAATAATTTTTGAAAAGAAGGCTGGGATTTTTCTCTTCTTAGTGTTTCCGGTAACATTTATCACAATACTTTACACACAGTAGAAATGTAGTCAAAGTTGATTAACTATATAAATGAATAAATTATAATTATTGATTATTGTATTTTATGTAATTTTTAGAGTAGTCCAAGGAATTTAAAAATACAAGATATAACTTGAGGGCAACAAATTCTACTTTTCAAAGTAATAACCATAAAAAGGAATTCTTTTTTAAAGAACATTTCAGATTGATCTTCCTGAAACCTCAGGAAGTAATTAGATTTTTAATATAAGAATTAGATTTATTTGTAAGTTTTTATCTTTCTTAAGCCTTAGGAAATTAAGGCTTACGAATCAAAGCTATCTATTTGAAAATGTAACTTCTGTGATTAAAAAGTAAAAATAGTTATAAAAACACACTATAAAAATGAACATGAAAATGGAAATAGTGAGACATTGCTTATTTAAAATAAAAAGGAATTCATAAAGTTGCCCCTCCATTCCCTTTCTTCCTTGCTGCAGTGGATTACCTGATTTTTATTTCTCTTTTCCCAATTATAACTTTGAATCAAGTTTTTGTGTTATCTCCTGAACTTGTAGGAAACAGAATATTGCCGGTGGTTTTGCCTAAACCCAAAGTAAGCACTCATCCATTTGGAAATTTCTAAGGGCATTTATTGCTATAACAACAAAGAAATACCCAAGGAGTAAGATTATTATCTGTGTTTTATTATCTTGTCCAGGGGAAAAGTCAAAGATGTACCTGGAAGAAAATCAGGGCTCTTTTTACAAAGGAGAGACGCGAACTCTTCTACATTTTGGAGACCCAAGTGAGCTGATGCGGACTATGGCAGTTTCTGGGGGAGGGTCACTGGCAGGGAGACAGTCATTGCTTCTTTCCTCTTTTCATTGTCATTTCTCATTGTTGACCTTATTCTGTCTTGACCCTGATAGGAACTAAGAATTCAGAAATTTAGAGGAATGGGTGATGGACCATCCCAGCAGCAAGGCAAGCTCAAGGTAGCAGAATGAAACAGATGATCAGTCAGATCATGATGACTGCTCTTGGGTGAAGGCAACATTTAAGGGGTCTTTGTCAGTCAAATGTGTGAAAGTAGGCACTTTCCTGCACAGCACTATCCTGGTTTACTTTGTTTATATTTAGTGGACATTTTTAAAAATAATTTAAACCAATATTTACTGAAGAGTGATTGAAGAAAACAATCCACTACATGTTTTTGGCAAAAACATGCACATGAGTTGTTAAATTCTCTGTACTAGCCATCTAAAAACTTAGTGTCGAATTTATATTTGACACTTAAATTTACATATTGGTAATGTAACATATTGGTCTAATAATTTTCTTCATCAAACTAATCCAAAATATTGGACAGCAGTATGTTTAGGCCTAGCTTTAAAAATCAGGTTACAAAATAATGATATATACTATGATTTAATTTTTGTAACATGATTTAATAATGTAACATATTGGTCTAATAATTTTCTTCATCAAACTAATCCAAAATATTGGACAGCAGTATGTTTAGGCCTAGCTTTAAAAATCAGGTTACAAAATAATGATATATACTATGATTTAATTTTTGTAAAAAACAAATATGTACATGTATGTGCATAAGCATAAGCATAAGAAAAAATCTTCAAGGCTATACACATAATGTTAATTCTAAGTGATGGTTTGTGTATTCTTTTTATTTATTTCTTTATAAATTTCCATTTCCCCTCTTTTAAATAGAGAAAACATTTTCATTTAAATTATAAAATAATAACTAGCTAGAATGATTATCAAATGTTTTATATTTAACATTTTATAACTTTTACCAAAATGTTTCACTCATACTTTTAGAAGTTTGAAAGATGTTTGTGCAGAAGAAGCAAACATAGGATCTCAAAAAATTTTGAGTATGTTTTTCCCATTGCTAATAGGATCTATTTTCATGTATTAACTGATGAATATTCTTCCTTCTGGTCTCCCCCAATGCCTTTATTGTCTTTCTTTGGTCCAGGAAGTTAGTTCCCTTCCATGACTCAGGAAGGGGATGACATAAGAGAAGCAAAAAACAAATAAGACAATTCTCAGATTGAGATTCAAAATAAGTTTTCAAATTTGAGGACACAGTGGCAATCTGTGTTCCCTTGTGGCAGAAGACCAGGTTGGATGATATTTATCTCATCATATGTCTATGCGGATAGATGATAATGAAAAGG
The DNA here is from genome assembly GCA_028533085.1 of Varecia variegata. Classification (NCBI taxonomy): domain Eukaryota; kingdom Metazoa; phylum Chordata; class Mammalia; order Primates; family Lemuridae; genus Varecia; species Varecia variegata. The sequence goes on from CM052441.1 coordinate 74,713,755, forward strand.
CAGATTCTCTATCGCTCCCCACTCCATGACAGCAAAACCCATTGACCTCTTGACATTATATAGGCTCCCAGAATTTAGACACAACCCTAGAGAAAATGGAGGGAATCTAAATTGATCGAGAAAGACTTGAATTAGATGAAATAAATGAGGGCTAGAAGTAGAGATTTTCTGCCATGAGAAAAAAAGTGAAAGCGATTTACATCTTTTTGCTGAGTTTGTAGTCTGAAGTTAATATTTGCTACACAATCAAAAGTTATATACTACCTTGTTTTTTATGTTGTTTTTACATTGTTCCAAAATCCTATGCTATTATAATCACATATATTTTAGTTGTTGAAAATAGGGATATTGGGTCGAAAATCCCAAGTTATAACTCAGTTTCTTGGCTCCAAACTATACAGAAAATTCTTTGAGTCTAATAGCCTTCTTTAGGCAGCCATTCATCTGAGTTAACAACATATTAGGCCTATTTCTCCCAGAAGGCACATAAAATCAAGTGCATGAGATTGTATTAAACATTAACAGTGAGGACAGTATTCATCTTTGTTAAAGTTACTGTCAAGTGTCCAGATACCAGAATTTTCCTTCTGTTTATTCATGCAGTCCACATATATTTACCTGATGTCTACTACATCATAGAAGGTGCTCCATCCCAGAGCCCAGGGTTTTGTGTTGTTGACAGGGGGGGAACACTGGAGGGAAAAGACTGATGAGGAGGACTTTGAGGACCTATAAGATTATTTTGAACAACCAGACCCATGGGGAATCAACTCTTTGTCACTAACACCCGGCTTATATGACTGGTTGGGCCTCAACTTGAGTCTGCTCTTAGCTGATTGTATTAACTCAGGTTGCCAAGTCTTCATCTCCAGCTATTTCAGTTCCATGTCCCACCTCAACCTCATACTGGTGTCTGTTTCTTGTTTTTGTTAAATGAATGAAGACTATTGACTAAGTCTATTGTCTTCATTACCTTTGCCTTTCTGCTGACAGAAGAATCAATTCTGGTGTAGGTAATATCACTGAATGGTCCTTCCTCATACACTATCACAATTTTTTTCCAAACTCTTTGTTTGAAGCCAATTATTACAAAACTGTTATTATAACACTAATTATCAAACTCATGACATCTGGAGCAAAATTACATTCTTTATCATTTCTTATTGATAAAAATACCCATTTAAGGTTATTATGATTTTTAGGGTTTTAAGGAAACTTAAAAGCCTGCTGTCCTTTTACACCTCTATCTCAGAATATTCTAAAAATGTTTTGGTCTAAATATACTTAAATACAATAGATAATTGCTGCTGCTGTTATAAACAGAAAAAGCTCAATGACAAAGAAGCAAGGTTAAGAACAGTGTGAATACCTCCAGGACTCAATTGTGGTGTTCCGGGTAATGGAAGAGAGATTTGTGAACTGATCTTGGGAGGTGAGGGAGCCCACGAGGGCAGAACTAAAAGGAGAGATGTGGTTCAGAGCCATGCTTTCAGTAGGAGTGGGATCCTGGGCAGGGAAGCTCCCAGCACATGGTGCCTTGCTGGTGAGCTCAGCTTGATCTCGAACATTTAGCCTCCACAACTGTGAAACAATAAATCTCTGTTGTTGAAACCACCCTGTTGTGGTACTTTGTTATGGAAGCTCTAGCAAAATAATATAGCATAGATCCATATATTTTATATAAACTAACCTCATTGGGTTTATTACTTTTATTTCCCTTTCAATTAAAAATTTTGTAATGCAGTGCTTTTCAAACTGTAGTGTGCCTATTTTTTTTAAAGGCGATAACAAAACAACAGCTCTATTTGGCTGATTTCACTAAAAAAATGATTGAAGTCAATCTGATAAATTTATTATCCTATTGACATTATCTGTGAAATAAAAGTTGATCATTTAAAAATAAACTTCAAACTTTCACATCATATTTTTCTTTCTATTTTATTTTATTTTATTTTATTTTTATTTTTATTTTTTCAGAGATAGGCCTCACTCTGTTGCCAGGTTGGAATGCAGTGATGCAATCATAGCTCAATGCAGTGTCAAACTTCTGGGCACAAGTGATCCTCCTGCCTCAGCCTCCCAAGTAGCTAGGACTACAGGTGTCCACCACCATGCCTGGCTAATTTTTAAATTTTTTGTAGAGATGAGGTCTTGCTATGTTGCATAGGCTGGTCTTGAACACCTGGCCTCAAGTGATACTTCTGCTTTGACCTCCCAAAGTGCTGAGATTACAGGCGTGAGCTACTGCACCCAGCCCATAATTTTATTTTAAGTTACTTTTTTTCTTAAGACATACCTTTTGGAATGGAAGTCATATTCTTTAATTGAAATGCATATGTTATGTATGCTTTATTAAAAAGTCTAAAAACTGGGTGTGCATAAATGGTTATGAAAAAATTCGAAACAATCATGGCTGCATTAATCATACTGTTAATATCACATTTTAATTCCACTGTTAATTAAAAATGTAATTGTGTTTTGGTAATGTCCTTAGTTATGAAAGTAAGAAAGAGATGGTTGCTTAGATACAGTTAATTTGAAGTGGTTATTTCAAAATTTTATTAAAAAAGAAAAAATATACATAATGAAAAGTGATACTTTAGTTTTCTGAATGTAATAATAGCGGTATAAGAAAAGTTGACCTTCTAAACAAGTATTTCTGCTATTTCCCTCTCCCATCAGCTTTAATAGTTATTATTTTGAAAAATTATAAATCTTTATTCCCAACTGAGCTTATTTATTTGGGAAGGACTATCAATTTTAGAATATATAACTTTGGCCCTATGTAAGATAAGATAAATGAGCTTTATTGCAAATTTAAAATAATTTGCTCCCATTGCATAGTTTTATAGAAATGAAAGTAATATAATTTTAATGCTCATTGGGGGGTCACACAAAGATTTATTTGCAAAACTAAAACAAAATAAAGTAAGAATAAAGTTTTGGTCTATCATAGAATTTACTAAAATATTATTCTCAGGCTGGGCACGGTGGCTCACGCCTGTAATCCCAGCACTCTGGGAGGGCAAGGTGGGAGGATTGCTTGAGGTCAGGAGTTCAAGACCAGCCTGAGCAAGAGTGAGACCCCATCTCTATTAAAAATAGAAAGAAATTATCTGTCCAACTAAAAATGTATATAGAAAAAAATTAGCTGGGCAGGTGGCGCATGCCTGTAGTCCCAGCTACTCGGGAGGCTGAGGCAGTAGGATCACTTGAGCCCAGGAGTTTGAGGTTGCTGTGAGCTAGGCTGACGCCATGGCACTCTAGCCTGGGCAACAGAGTGAGACTCTGTCTCAAAAAAAAATATTATTCTCATATTACTTTCATAGAATAAATTAAGCCTTTGAGAAATAGAATAGTTAAAAATAATTTCTACATTTAAAACTTTAATGGGAAAAAAGCAGTTTGTTCTTAGATCTGACCAAAACAAAAGTGTATTTCAATCAATTCCTTCTTATTTTTTTCTATTTAAAATTATTGAAAGAAATTAAATTCTGGTTTGATCTAGTTCAGGGATTATGAAAAAGTTACTTAGAATTGAAATCACTTAGAATTGAAATCCAAAGTTAAAAATGAAATTTTCATGTTGGTTCAGCATTCAGCATTTTGGCTTTAGGATCAAAAGTTTACTTACTGTCTTGGTTTTAATTAATACTGATCACTTTTCTGACAGTGTCTGTCATCTTTAATTCTTTATTCACGAAGCCAGAGAACACTGAATACTCAAAACAGACACTAACCAATCAGGCACTAACCAATTGCAAAGGATGAATAAACCAGAGTAGATAACTGGCTTTGAGAGCAACCAGTATCAGGTCTCTCTTTATCTTCTTTTCTATAGCCAGCAATCTCGACTAGACCTTTATCCTTTTTCATCATTGAAGTTGCCACTTCATTGATGTCTTTGCCTCCAGTTTCTGGTTACACCACACACACATGCACCTCTTTTAAAATACTATGTCTCATCATTTCTTTTCTCAAGATCCTATCTCCTATTAAGAACTTGATTGAGGTTTCAAGGCCCTGTGTGATGGCTAATTTTAGGTGCCAGCTTGACTAGATTAAGGTATACCCAGGTAACTGGTAAAGCATTATTTCTGGGTATGACCATGCAGATGTTTCCAGAAGAGATTGACATTTGAATCAGTGGACCTCGTAATGGATAGCCACCCTCACCCACTGCGAATGGGCACCATCCAGTTGGCTGGGGGCCTGTGCAGAACACAAAGGCAGAAGAAAGGTGAATTCATTCTCTCTCTCTCTCTCTCCTGGAACTGGAACACCTATTTTCTCCTGCCCTTGGACTCCAGTTTCTCTGGTCTTTGGACTCTGGCAATTGTACTACTAGTGGCCCCAGGTTCTTAGGCTGTTTGATTTGGACTAAAAATTACACCATCAGCTCCCCTGGGTCTCAAGCCTTTGGACTTGCACTGATCCATGCTACTGGCTTGCCTGGTTCATCAGCTTGCAGACAGCATATCATGGGACTTCTCAGTCCCCTTAATTGCATGCGAGGATTCCCTTCTCATATCTCTCTCTCTACATGTATATATCCTATTGGTTCTGTTTCTCTGAAGAACGTGACTAATATATTCTTTTTGTTTTGACTGATATACTTTTAATCATCTCACCTTTTCTCTCTTGTCCCCACTTCTTTACTTGAGGCTCTCAGCATGCTGCCTTAGGTTTTGTGTACAGTACTTATTCATACCATTTGGATTTTGCACCTATTGCCTTCTCCTTCAGAATTGTATTCCTCCATCTTCTTTTGTCCCATATATGCAAATGTATACAAATTAGGCAGTTCTTCTAATCACTACACTGAGATTTCCTCTTAGAATAGTTTAACTAATTAGTCTAACCTACATGCTTTACATGTAGTTTCTCCCACACTTCCAAATGGGCTTTGCAACTTATGATGCATAAACATAATGAAATATAATACAGCTACTTAAAATGATAATTTTGAAGATTCTAGACTTTTATAAGATATGTCTGACACACTGTTAAATAAGGGAGAAAGCTGCAAATGATTCTCCCTTAAATTTTTAATGTAGTGCTTTTCAAATTTTAGTGTGCAGAAAACTCCCCAGAGATACTAAAGATGCTCACCAAGAGATTTTTACTCAATTGGTTTTACATAGGCCCTGGGAGTCTGCATTATTTTTTCAGGGGAGAGATTGAGTATCTCCTTTGTCCTTTACTTTAGTTTTTAAAAAAACTTCTAGTTTTTTTTTAAATAGTAGAGACAATAATATAATAAACCTTCACTAACCCACTACCCAGCTGCAAAAATTTCCATCATTCTGCCAAACTTTGTATCTATATCTTTCTTCACTTTTGGCAGTCTAAATTGTTACAAAGCACCCACTACAATACTTCTTTTTTTTTTTTTTGAGACAGAGTCTTCGCTCTGCCTGAGCTAGAGTGCCATGGTGTCAGCCTAGCTCACAGCAACCTCAAACTCCTGGGCTGAAGCAATCCTCCTGCCTCAGCCTCCCGAGTAGCTGGGACTACAGGCATGTGCCACCATGCCCAGCTAAGTTTTTTCTATATATATTTTTAGCTGTCCAGATAATTTCTTTCTATTTTTAGTAGAGACGGGGTCTCGCTCTTGCTCAGGCTGGTCTCGAACTTTTGATCTTGAATGATCCTCCCGCCTCAGCCTCCCAGAGTGCTAGGATTACAGGTGATATTTCTTTTATATAAGGGATAAAATTCTAGCTTGCTTAATTTTGGTCTCTGTTGTTAACAATGAGATGCACTTATAACTGATACATCTATTGATTTTCATGGTCTGTTTTCCTATTAGTGACTTTTATTGGCCTTTGAGAATTCTTCATATATAAAAGATAGTACTGCTTTTTTGTTTATAAATATATAGGAAATATTTTTTCCCAGCTTGTTAGTCTTTTAATTATAATTCACTCTTACTCACCGAATTAAAGGAAGCAAAGGATCCGACAACAATCATGTTGATTGATTTTATTCAGATGCACATTTTAAGATTGTTCTTTCTATCACTGCTTGCCTTAAATAAAGAAATGATTGCTCCTCAAGAAGACTTTGCATTCTGGGATTGTACGATAAATGTAGACACCTGCCCACTTAGTGCCGATGAACAGGGGTATTCCCAGTATCCTCATGTGTCTGGGGAAACGTGTTTGGTTTATTACTCTTCATTATTTCCCACCATAAGGGTAAAATAAAGTTGTCCAGCTGACAGCGATGTGGTAAAAAATGTTTTCATACATCAGCTTTTCTGCACCTCTGGTATCCCTTTGTGCCATTTGGCAGAGAGAATAACTAGAGGTAACATTCACCACCATCCTCTGTGTGTACGAGGTCACCGCTGACACTGTGTTGTAGCCATCTACCATCCATGGGTGACACTGTTCATAATCATGTAAATATGAGCCCTTTGCTTGTAGACAAGTGAGAAACAGCCATGGTCCCATCAGTAGTCTTTGTGAATTATGGCTCAGGAGATATACATAAAGTGAATTTAGCAGCAGATCCCTTTGGATTTCTGTGTTTATAATCTAATGTCAGAGACCTCAGTAAATTTTGGCAAACCATGTTCCCCATTAAAATATCGCTGGAAAACCTATGGGCACCACATGGGAGAATTTTCACTATGTTTTTTTGTGATAGAGAAGGAACGTTTGGGGATAGCTGGTATAGTAGTTCACCCACTGGAAGAGCAATCCAGCACTGATTTTTTTCTACAATGGTTAAAGATTTGCACTTGATTATAGGATACGTCTTTTTGTTTTGAGCTACCAAATCCTTTTTTTTGGTAAGAGAAGCCAGAGAGAAGGATTATATGCATTTTGAAAATGTTGGTCTACATAAATTATATGAAGGAAGATAGATGATTAATGGGTGACTAGATGTATGTGCAAGAAAGTGAACTGCTGTGCCTCTAGGATGGCATGTTTCAGGCACAAGCTTGGGAACATGGCTAGAGTTTATTCTCTTGAAAGTTGCGTTCAGATCAGGAGCCCTATACCGGTGGTCCCCAGCATTTTTGGCACCAGGGACCAGTTTCATGGAAGACTATTTTTCCATGGACGAGGGTGGGGGAGTATGGAGCTCAGGCTGTGATGCCAGTGATGGGGAGCAGCTGTAAATACAGATGAAGCTTCCCTAGCTCTCGCTCACCTCCTGCTGTGCGCCCTCTTCCATAAATTTCATGGAAGACAATTTTTCCCTGCCGGGGATGGGGAGAGGGGAAGGGGGAGTGGGCAGAGCTCTGCAACCTGGTCCCTAGCAGGCCACACTTGTACCAGTCAGCGACCCTGGGGTTGGGGACTGCATCCTTATACTATTCTACATAGACTAGGGATGGTGGCAAAACCCTGGACTCTCACACGGGAATCCCCTGATTAAAGGTTTGGGGAAATTTATTGCATAGACTGCTCCCATGAATACTGATGCCTGTATAGTTCCTTGTGCTCCTAAGTGGCTCATTTCCTTATATCTCTGAAGAATAATATATCGACTTTTTCATTGGCCCATTTGAATTCTTTCTGCACTATAATATTTTGATTATGATTGCTTTATAGTGTGTTTCAGCACTTACAAGGGCAATTCCCACTCTTTGATATTTTTTCCATATTGAATTAGGAATTTGTGGACTTTTGGTCTTTCATACACCTTTTAGAATAATTTTTGAGTTCTCCAAAAGAGGGTTTATTTATAATAGTAATAAAAAAATTACAAACTAGCATTTATATGGCTCTATGAACCAGGGACTTTCCTAAGTACTTTTACATTTATTAATTCACTTAACATCACAAAAATTCTAACAGGTAAATATGTTTATTATATTGTTTCAGATGAGCACATAAGAGTACAGAAAAATTAAATAATTGAACAACAGTTACTCAGTGTTGATATGGCTGGGCTTTCAAACTCGGACTCTTTTTATTCAAAGTGTGTTCTTTTATCAACTTTTCTAAACTGAAAAGTTTTGATTTTTTTCATTCTTTGTTAATTTTCAGACTTTTTTAAATTAATAATTTTTTTTAGTTTGCATTCTTGTCCAGTGAATTCTCAGACATTTATAATTTTAGTTGTTACAGTGAATGGTATCTTATTTTCTATTGCATTATTTGATTTAGGAGTTCTTTATACATTTTGGATACTTTGTCAATAACAGATATTATAATTATTTTCTCCCAGATTGGACTTGTCTTTTAACTTTCTATATCTTTTTTTGTATCTAAATTAAAAATTTTAATATAATCACATTTGTCAATATTTTTTGTATGATTTGCACATTGTCTTTTTCACAACTAAAGTCACAAAAATATTCTCCTATATTTTCTTAGGAAATTTAAAAACTACTTTTTATAATTGTAGTTATAATTTCAAAACTACTTTTTATAATCTCTCTGGACTTTGTGGACTTGACAAGACAAAGAGAAAGAGAAAAGAGGAACAGATTTATAAAAACTTAAAGAGTGTTCTTCAAAGCCCCACCTGACACTGTCACTCTTTTGAAAATTGCTTTTTTTATTTAACAATATATTGTGACCATTTTTCTGTGTTATTAATGAATAATTAGCAATTCCTATATAAAATGTCATTATAATATGAGATCTTTAAGAATTACATGGTAGAAGAATAATTACTATTTTAGCAAGAGATATTCATATAAGGGTGGGGGGAAGAATGAGGTTGGGGTGTTATTTCCATAGCACGGCACTTACCAGCCTACAGGTTGGCAGTGCCTTCATGGTTCTGCCCAGCAGTTACAGCTACGGCTACATCTAGAGCTATCTGCATAGAACTGCTCTCTCCCTTTATGCCTCCAAGCCAAAGGGTGGTAAAGGCTCCCCATTATTGCTATCTTTGGGCTGTTCCATCATCCCTTGTTAGTCTCTCTTAAATGTTTATATTTTCTTATATATCAACCTTTCATACACTTTTACTAATTACTCCATTTCTGTGGTCATCTCTTTCTTACCAGGCCTTTTATACTGACACGTATAGCTACAGAGGACGGTTGCTGGACAGGAACTGTGACTTTTGCATACAAGCACTGCCAAATCATGGAGTGTCAGGGAGGGAGCCGGAGAGAGAAATGCATCTTTCCTCTCACTCTCTGATCTCTCCCTTATCCTTCCCTGGCCAAACCCACTCAAAAGCTGGAGTGCAAGGGAGCTCATTGATGCAGACCAGATTCGAGCATCTTGGACACAGAGCAGTGTCAGAGTGTATCTCTTGGGACAAAGGGAGAATATCCACCACATGCATCAAACTCCTAATATTGGTTTCCAAAGGAGGTGTGATTAGAAGGCAGGAAGAGAAGGAATTTTGTTCTTTACTTTAACATTTCCTTCTTGTTTCAATAAAATCAAAGAAATGAAACATTAAAAAAATATGAATGTGGTACATAGGGAAAAATTTCAGGGGCATTGAGGGGCCACTAACTATAATAGATGACCAACACTCTCTTCTCTCTCTCTCTCTTGTCTCCTCCTCCAACCCCCTTTAAACATGTGTCAATTGTTTTCTGGGGTTTTAAGTTCATGCCTGGATATATAAATCAATCTCTCTCCTCTCTGTCTCTCTGTAAAAAGTACTCACAAAAAGAAGAGTGAAAGTATATGTATGGGGAAAGTATTATTTGACTCTCACAATCAGAGTTTAGAGCATTGTAGTTTCCTATTTCCTATTTTCAGGTTCATACAGGCCCTATTTTGCTAAATCAGGAGATAGACATTGAGGGAAATATACAGATTATTCCATCTTTATTTAAAAAGTTAGAATATATTTCCTAGAGCAAAGACAAGACATGTGAGCATAGGCATTTTTTCTTTCATCCTAGCTCCATTTCCACTTGTTCATTTTATTTTGCAGAATTTTTGTTTCTTGTTTGTAGAAAACTTTAGAGGATATAATAGTGGTAATTACTAAAATTATTTATTGATTGCTTTCTATGTAGCAGATGCTTATTAAGCTTTGTAATGCATTATTTTTCTAATTTTTTTTTGTTTTTGGGAAAAGGTCTCTCTCTCTCTGTTGCTCCAGCTAGACTGCAATGGTGTTGTCATAGCTCACTGCAACCTCACACTCCTGGGCTCAAGTGATTCTCCTGCCTCAGCCTCCCAAATAATGGGACTATAGGCGCACACCACCATGCCTGGCTAATTTTTCTATTTTTTGTAGAGATGGGGTATGACTCTTGGTCAGGCTATTTTCAAAATCCTGACCTCAAGCCCACCCTCCTACCTCAGCCTCCCAAAGTGCTAGGGTTACAGGCATGAGCCACTGTGCCTGGCCCTAGTTTCTTATAATAATATTATAAAGGATTTTTGGGGACCTTAATCAATTAATTTGTTGATAAAATGTTCATAGCTTGCAATTGACTGAAACCTGTTGAAAGGATTTTCTAAATTATTGCATTTGTTTTCTTCTCAAGAAAACATCAAGTAAAAATCTGATATTTCTTATGCTGGTTTTTCTGCCTTCTGTTGGTGATGTTTCTTTCTTTTGTCTCAAGAATCTGAGCAGTAGAAATGTCACCATTGAATGGTGAGGGGCTGACAGAATTTAATCCAGAGTCATGTCTCGTGAGACTAAGTTTATTATTACGTGGATTGAGAGGTGAGGGGCTCTGCCTGATCAGTGGTGTGAGGAATCCCCTTGCCCTGGTTCTCCAGAGCCAGCGAGCCAGCCAGTTGGTTCTTCCCAACTCCATGCTCGGCGACATCAGATTGGTAGCCGCAGTACGAGTATTTATATTGCTGAAATTGGCAAACACCACAAATGAGGTTTTTAATTTAAATTTAAATTTTGCTTTTTTAATTTTTTTTTTTGTGTGTGTGTGAGGTGTTTGCCAGCACATTAACAGTTCGAGAGAAGCCCCGGACCACAGTGGAAGCAGGGAGACCAGTGAAAGTGCTGTAGTGAGGCAAGAGATAACAGCGATCAAAGTCGGGGTGGGAGTGGGTAGGTAAAGTATAATTTAAAAAATGTTTAGGAGATAAAAATTAATAGCATGTGATAAAACTTGTATCGTTACATTTTACAAGAGACGTAACTGGCTTAGAAAGATTAATTTGCCTACAATCACATAACAAGCAAGCAACAGGTAAATTCTTACCTGCCTGATTCCAAACCAGGTGATTTTTTTTGAAAGGACTATTGATCGATAGAAAGCTCCATTTTTCCATTCATTTGGATCACTAATAGTAATTAAGTACTCAGAATGGCTATTCAATTAAACAGATGATGTTTAACTGTTCAGGGCCATTTTTCTGCTAACTGCAAGGGTATATGTTCTAAATCTAAATCTACTGATCTGTACATTCTTGAAGTCAATATGGTCTATAGATTTGATACTATGCCCTCAGAGCAATGAGAGTCTGACCTAGACAGCATTTAGACTTTGGGTGATGGGCCCTCTTGACCACTTGATGAACACTGCATATACAAACATGTAAATAATTTTGCTAATAATTTCAGAAGGTTTACACATCCTGTCCCTAAAGCTTACCATTGACTTTTAGAACCCAAAATACTATATATGATCCTCAATAATAAAAATAAAAATTCCATAAAATTAAACACTTCAATTTTTAAAAAGATTTTGCTTATGTTACCAAATAAAAAATGTATCTCCTTTAAAAAAATCTCAAATGACTAATTACATAGTCATTTTGTACATAGGCTACATAAAGTAAAACATTAATTTTCTCTGATAGTTATAAAATACTGAAAATTTGCAGATAAATCAAGCATAATAAAATGGCATTTTAGAACTTGAAAGTAACAGATTTAGTTCAACTCACTCATTTTACAGAGGACCAGCTGGGTAAATAACCTCTCCTTGTTCATACAAATAATTTATTTTGTCTGGAACTCAGACCTTCTGACTCTAACTGAGGGACAATTCCATGTACTATTCAACCGTAATGGAAATTATAAATTTCAAAAACCAAGGACAATTCGTTTAAGAAAATTCTTATGACATTTAAGTAAAATGATTGTTGAAGTTGAGGAAGTTGTTTAAACCTCTTAATATAATACAGAATATTAAAATAATGGCATAGCTTCTAATTGCAATTCCTTTTTTTCTGTATAGATAAAAAATAAAGATATTTTCTTTGAATTAGTTTATTGAAACCTGATAACTTATGAATTAAAAAATTACATTGTACTTTATGAGGAGATAATGTTAATAAATATAGATATATTTAATAAGACAATGAACTTTGCAATAGGCAAAAATAAATTTCTAAATGTAAAATGTTTATTTTATTAAAATAATGTCTTTTACATGAAAATGTCCTCAATTTAACTCTCAGTTCTTCTAACATTTTACCTCTATTATTTGTACTATTTTTGGAATTTTTTATATATCTTGATATTAAATTATTAAATTAAAAAATAAGTTCTGCTGTACATTCAATACTGTTAAGTACTGACTTATCTTACTGTTTAAAAACTAAAATTCTTAGAAATCTCCTGATTAGTAATATAATTTTTCCTTCTTTAATTATTTTCACAGCAATAGTTTAATCATCAGAAGCTGACTGAATGTTACATGAGCTCTTACTGTTGAATTATGATAATTCTATATGCCAAGAATGGCAAATAGGTTCCATCAATGGCTGAAGCTCTTTAGCACTTTCTGAAATATTGTTTTCTGAGACACATCTAGGCTCAGCCCGAAGTTTTTCCTTGATTGATTAGTGATGCCTGTAATAGATGTAGGACAGGAGAGTACTGGCATGTGTGCCACATATTTGATATGTCTGTTCTAAAGGATTTACAGAAAAACTTAAACTTTAGTGCATCTGGATGACAAGAAATTTTAGTTGGTAGAATTTACTGATTACCATGTAGTTAACCAGAAAAAAATTTTGTTTCAAGATATGAAGCTGAAAATACTTCTAAAAGTTTTAACACCGTATACCTGCCTTAGCAATTTCTAAGTGTAAGAATCTTATTTGATACCTCAATGTCTGTTATACATCAGAATCATCATTTTTAGTCTCAGTTTTCTTAGAAATGAGACTCTTAATCTGAATGAACTTTAGGACATCCACCATAAATTGTCTCTTTGTCATTTGTTGAATTGCTTACTATATTCCTAATACTTTATTTTGTTTAAAGTTTTCTAATAAGAAGTAAAGAAGAAAAATAAACACTATTAATAATGGCCTTAGATAATCACAGTTTTAGTGCAGAAATCACCAATACCTATGGGAGCACAAGGTTTTACTGTCATGATTCTTTGTAGAGGCATTTTTTATAACAAATTGAATAATTTCAGGAGAAAAAATACACTTAGTGACACCAAACCTTTTGGGGGAAACTAAGATCTATACAATTATTTAAATAAAAGGTGAACAGCCTTAATTCTTTACCAGAAAGGATAACTAGCTAAGATCTAGTGATACTGGAATCAATTTTAAGCCCAGAAAGTTAAATCAAATTCCAGGTCAAATCAATTACAGTATGGCCAGTATAGACCTTAGTACAGCTTTCTCAATTACATGAAGATCAAAAGTTTCAGATTTTCAGTGAGGCAGACCTGGGTTTGAAGCTTTGGGAAAATTACTTAGTTTTACCAGTGCTTTTCCTTGACTTACATGAAGCCAAGAGTAACTCCTGTGTGAGAAAACCTTTGGAAAATCCAATATTGTATGCTGCTGCTGGTGGTGGTGGGGGGCGTCCTTTACCATTTGTCAAACAGCAAGCTTTTCTTCATCTGGAGGAAGATGAGCTTCATAAAGTGCCACCAGCATTCCTAAATTATGGTACTGCAAGGCAGTAAGGAAAGAAAGAGATGTATTAAATGTTCTGCAAAATTTCTTACATCTTTTGCTCTCTGTCTTGGCAGATGAGACATATTAGCAACTCTGTAATATTTCTCTCAGAGAATAGATGAGATCCTACTCTCAGTTCGCCCCCCTAAAGTTCAGTTGAATGCCATTACTGTCAATCATTTAGGTTACAGCATAGCTGGGCAATGGGGCATTGGGACCAGCTCATACTGTCATGTGAGAACTCAGTGCACACTTGTCAACTCTGGATTTCATGCTATAATGTTGGTGGCTGAGAGTGTCCATAATTGAGAGTATTTACACCACAGAAATAGGCAAATGCTACCAATCATTCTCTCCTCTCCCACCCCCGTCTCCCGCTAGAAATCAGGTCGGTAAACATTTAATAGCACTTCACACCAGTGGATGTATTAATGGATTTCCAGTCAGAGCCATGAGGTTTTTTTGGACTGTCCAAGTCCCCATAAACATTAGAATAAAGTATACTACATTTAATATACTTCAAATAAAAGCTTAATTAACCTATCTAAGTGTCCTTAGAAGTCAAGAATAAACATTAGAAACTTTATAGATGCTCTCAGGGAAAAAGAAATAATTTAACCTTATTTATAGAGGACCTGACATAAATATATGTACATTTCAGATACTAAATAATTTGAATAGCAGTATTTGTATTTACTATGTATTAACTAACGATATTTTTATATGTACTAAAGTTCATTGTTGTGTTTAATCTTTATACAGTTGGTGCTCTTACAAAACAGGCAAGTATTTAAAAAATGTTTACAGACATAGTCTTATAATGGGATCAGACATTCTATCATCTAGTGATGTGTATTTACAAAATCACTGTGAGATTTCTTTCTTTCTTATAAGAGTACATGCATTTATACCTCATAATACCTCATACAAGGCTTGAAAATAAAGGCACACACATTATGTTCCCTTAGTAATGTGTGTTGACAGCTCTATTACATTACCTGTGTACCCAGACACACTAAAACATGGTGGGTCACTGACCTCTTCCCCTCTTTCCAACTAAAAGGCACAGTGTAAATGGATGTTCTCCTTCCTACAGAAAAAGAATCATTTTTTGCTAGGAGTAGATTACAATTAAGTAAAAACTGGTTTAACATCATTACGTTTAGTATGAAAACACCCATTCGTAGGACCTTTTAGTTTTCAGAAAAATGACTCATCTAAAGTTTATGAGGTGACTGTATTATCCACAAATAAAGTTTTCACTTTAGTGATAATAAATAGCCAACATGTAGTTTTAAAAATTTTTGACCTTTTCCTTTTTTAATCCATAGTGCCAATGAATTTCAGAAAAGGCTTTGTAATACCATTTGAATTTACTTTTACATGACTTGGATATATCCATCCAGCCTAACTAGGGATTTATGTTCTCTGTAAACTCAAACCAAAGAAATTGTTTTGATAAAATATTCCTCTATCCAATTCTATTCTGCCTTTAATATAATAAGTGCCTAGAGAGGTACATAATTCTTTGCCAATAATATTTTATTGTACTATTAGTTTTTCTGGTAACAAGGGTGTTTATATATGTTTAATTGAGGAAATAATTGCAAATCAGGAGAGTTAGGGGGAGGGAATAAAAACTGAGAGTAACAGGTGTGGAGTATTGAGAAAAAAGCAAAATTATCTTTCCTGAATTATTAATTTTGACTGCCTATATGATTCTAACAACAAACAACTTAAATCTCTAACATTTTTTACTTGCTTAGTTCAATACTGAGTTGTTGAAATAGATGAGAAGCGATTTTGACTAAACCACTTTTTACTTGCTTAATGGAGTGAAAATGTGGTGTTTATTATCATTTCTCAAATGAAACTACCCATCAGTAGTCACTGCCAAAGTCACAAATTGTTAAACTGGTGTTTATCTGGATGCTTGTACTGAACATGAAAATTTTACTTATGTTTTTATAAGTATATAGTTATAATAAATTTTGTGTATTTGAAGAATTTTTGTTTTAAAAAGAAATTAAATGTAGTAGTATTGTATGGAATCACTCATGCAGTATTCCAGATTTCATATTGGTCAACTCAGAGACGTATTTATTTGAAAGCCTAATGAGAAATGTATGAATCAGCAGAGAACCTATGAAGTTTTCAAAAGAGGAGAATTCTGTTGGTACAAAATTAATACTGAGTTATTGTGTATATATCTCCACCATCTGACAAATCAGTACAAAGCACACAGGCATGGTCTTTGTTAAGACCAGGCACATTTAGCACAAAAAAGGATTTTCTATTCCATAGCCTTTGAAAATGTGACCATTTCCCAAGGACAATGTAGTCAACCCTGTTTTGCAGTGACCAATTTTTTTCATAAATTATGTTTTCATAAATTTGTACATCTATTTCTGGACATGCTATTCTATTTCATCATTTTATTATTTTTATTTCTGCTCCAATTACATTCTGTCTTAATTACTGTTCATTTATAATAATTCTTGCTCTTTGATAATGTAAATTTTTCTTTTTCAATTTTTTTGATTATTCTTGATTATTTCCATATATACTATATCATCAGCATGTCAGTTTCCAAAAAAAAAAAAAATCTTTGTTGGATTTTAATTGCAGCTACACCAAACTTACATATCAACTAGAAAAGAATTGATACAACTACAAAATTTTGATTCTTTGCATCCCATATATATTATAGAATTTCATTCTATAAAAGAACCAAGAATAATTAAGACAATGGTGAAAATGAAAAACTTCCACTATCAGATAGTAATTTGAAGATCTCATTCTATTGCTGTTGAGAACCAGCTATCGTCTTATTGCTGTTCCTTTAGTGATAATCCATATTATATTTTTACTCTCTG
>CM052441.1:74730917-74775961 GCA_028533085.1 Varecia variegata
AAGGTCCTGTTTTCCACCATGATACACTCACATTTCAAAGGTTTATCTTGCTGGTGCTTCCTAGATCTGCCACCTCTGTCCCCTCCCTCCTTTCCATGCCTGCAAACTCTGCTTTCTCCAGTGTTCAGGACCTGGTCAAGGCAGCCTGCGCGATCCTTCCTTTTTACAATAGGGTGTTTTCTAGTGGAAGTATTTTGAGGGCATGTACAGGATCTCCCACTCCCACATGCCTTCATGGTTGTCTTTTTTATCACAGGCAGCATCATCACTGTCTCCTGAGCCCTTTCTCTGCCTGGCCCATTCCTCTCAATTGCCAGTTGTCATGCTCACATGTAATCTGGAGTTTGTGAGTTTCTTATTCTCTATGTTTAGTAACTATGTACTTCAGGTTTTTATTTTTCTCTTTTATCTTTCAGGGTTTGTCCTGTATGTTTTTCCAGTAGCATAATTCAGAATTAAGCTGCTACCATTTTCCTAGTAGATGAAAGTATCTCTTCACTGAGTTTTACATTTCTGTTTTATGGTATTCCTTCATATTGGCTGCAATTTAATACTATATATTAATTACATGTATTAATTCATGGTGGAATGCTTATAGCAGTTTTTATTCATTTTGTGTCTGAGGATATGTTTTATGCTTTTCTCAAAAAAAAAATTTCTTCACGTTTTATTAATGCCATGCTCTCTCCTTTTTATTCTTATGGTAGGAAAGTTGGATTTTCTTAGAAGAACCATTTTTAGGACATTCTTTTAGCTGGGGGAAAAAAGTCGTTTCCAGGCATTGTAATTACAAGTTCTCTGTTCTGTTGCTACAGAGATAAACTCTTCTCGGATCTGATGCATCTTTGTATGCCTGTGGGCCAGGTGGCCTCCTCTGTCTACCCAAACCAAACTACATCCAGAAGGATCTCTGCTGTCAGCCATGTTTTTTCCCTATTCCCTCACTGACTACTGCAATCAAGACGTGGCCTCTGTTCTAAGGTAGACTCACTTATAACAAGTAAATAATTGCTAGCGAATTCTGAGATCTGCTGTTGTCATCTCTCCACCCCTAACCCCCAGAGTCTCTGCCCTGCTTAATCTCAGCTCTGTCTGATTTCAGCCTTGCTCACAGCAGATGCCACTGAACTTGTGGTAGGGAAGCATTGTGCCTCATCTTCAGAACAAAGTTGGCACTTTGAGAAATCTGCCATAGCTCAGGCCTCTTGACACTTCTAATGGCATTTTCTGTATGGCTTTTGCCAGTTCTCAGATCTTTCTGAGGGCCTTATGTATATTTTGGATTTGGCAGATTTTTATTTCTCCTAATTTCGTTGAAAATGGAGTTTGTGTGTGTGCTGTTTTTATTTTCCACGTTGCTTTGTATGTTTTTCAGGAAGAGAAAGGGAAAATTCGGATCCAAGTGGTCAACATGCACATTTCAATTGTAATCTTATGTTCAATTTGTTCAAAACACTTCTTAGAATTAGAATCTCTTCCCTAGCTATATTCTTAGTGATAAAGAAATGATTTTGCCTTTGAAACTATTACAACTAAGTGTTCTATAAATTTCTGCTGTTATTCATATACAAAATTGGTTTTCTTCCAATACAAAATACTTATAACAAAGCTAATTTTTAATATTTATACTTCCCCTGTAGAAGAAATCAGAGGCACCTCTGTTGGTGACATTTTTGTTGTTTTGGATTAAATATTACATCTATAAAATCTTGGGTTTCTAACATCAGTTAATGAAAACAAAGATATTTCAAAAAATATGTATTGATATGCTATTCCTGAGGGATTTGAGTTGTAAAAGAGAATTAACTTTGGAAAGATGTTTAAATCTCACCTTTTTTTCATGTTATTTTTTTTTTCTTTTTAATTGTAAAGAAAAATATCAAGAAATGAATCTAAATTATGTGTTTGTCCTGCATGGCCATCAGGGACTACATCAGAGACAGGTATTATAATGCAAGAAAGGAAATTTAAAAAAAGACCTCTAGGAAATCACTGCATTTTAGCAATCATACCTTTGTCCGCAAGAGAGAACAGACTTTCCATAAATGCCTATCACTTCAGAAATTCAAAACAGTGGCAGTCTGCTATGATAGGGAAAAAATTTACTAGTTGCGTGATGGTGGAGAAGTTATTTAAAGTCTCTGAATCTTACTGTTTAAATTTTTTTTCTTTTTAGTTTTTGATTTTTAATTACTATGGATACATAATAGTTGTATATCTTTATAGGGTACATGTGATGCTTTGATCCAGGCATACCATGTGAATTAATCAAATCAGGATAATTGGGGTATACAATACCTTAGGCATTTATCATTTCTTTGTGTTAGGAACATTCCAATTCCACTCTTTTAGTTATTTTAACGTATACCCTAACTTATTGTAGATTATAGTCACGTTGTGTTATTAAATATTGTTCATTATGTTTAGCAATATATTTTTGCACCCATTAACCATCCCCACATTATCCCCCTCTCCTTGATACCCTTCCCAGCCTCTAGTAACCATCATTCTACTCTCTGTCTCTATGAGAGCAATTGTTTTTAATATTTAGCTCACACAGATGAGTGAGAACATGCGAGATTTTTCTTTCTGTGCTTGGTTTATTTCACTTAACATAATGTTCTCCAGTTCTATCCATGTTGTTTTAAATGGTAGGATTTCATTCTTTTTTTGTGGCTATATAATACTTCATTGTGTATATGTTGCACAATTTCTTTATCTATTCATCTGTCAATGGACACTTAGGTTTATTCCATACCTTGGGTCTTGTGAATAGTGCTGCAATAAGCATGGGAGTGCAGCTATCTTTTCAATACACTCATTTCTCATGCTTTGGATATATACCCAGCAGTGGGATTGCTGGGTCATATGGTAGTTTTATTTTTATTTATTTTTTTGCAGAAGCTCCATACTGTTTTACTTAGTGTTTGCACTAATTTACATTCCCACCAACAATATGAGGGTTCCACTTTTTCCACATCCTCAACAGCATTCGTTGTTGCCTGTATTTTGATAAAGGGGTGAGAAGATATCTCACTGTAGTTTTGATTTGCATTTCTCTGATAACTAATGATGTTGAGCATTTTTTCATAGACCTGTTGACCATTTGTATATCTGTTATTGAGAAATGTCTATTCAGATCCTTTGTCCATTTTTTAACAAGATTATTTATTTCCTATTGAGTTGTTGGACCTCCTTATATGTTCTAGTTATTAATCCCCAGTCAGATGTGTAGTTTGCAAATATTTTCTCCCATTTTGTGGGTTGTCGCTTCACTTTGTTGATTTTTCCTTTGTGGTGTGAAGCTTTTTAGCTTGATGTGATCCCATTTGTCCAATTTTGCTTTGGTTGTCCGTGCTTTGGAGGTATTACTCATGAAGTCCTTGCCCAGACCAATGTCCTGAAGCATTTCCCAAATGTTTTCTTTTAGTAGTTTCATAGCTCAGGTGTTATATTTAAGTCCATAATCCATTTTGATTTGACTTTTGTAAATGGTGAGAGATAGGGTGCAGTTTCATTCTTCTGCATGTGGATATCCAGTTTCCTCAGCACAATTTATTGAAGAGACTGTCTCTTCCCCACTGTATGTTCTTGGCACCTTTGTCAAAGGTAAGTTCACTAGAGATGTGTTGATTTATTTCTGGGTTCTCTATTCTGTTCCATTTGTCTACATGTCTGTTTTTATGCCAGTACCATGCAGTTTTGGTTACTATAGCTCTGAAGTATAATTTGAAGTCAGGTAAAGTGATTCTTCCAGTTTTGTTCTTTTTGCTCAGAATTGCTACTCTGGGTCTTTTATGATTCTATATACATTTTAGAATAATTTTTTTCTATTTCTGTGAAGAATGCCATTGCATTTTTATCTGTGGATTGCTTTGGGTAGTGTGGACATTTTAACAATATTGATTCTTCACCCGATCTATGAGCATGGATACCTTTTAAATTTTTTGTGTCCTCTTCAATTTTTTTCATCAATGTTTTATAGTTTTCATGATAGAGATCTTCCAGTTCTTTGGTTAAGTTTATTCCTGGGTATTTTATTTTATTTGTAGCTGTTGTAAATGGGATTATTTTCTTGGTTTCTTTTTCAGATGGTTTACTGTTGATATATAGAAATGCTACTGAGTTTTATATGTTGATTTTGTATCCTGCAACGTTACTGAATTTGCTTATTAGTTCTAACATTTTTTTGTGGAATCTTTAGGTTTCTCTAGATAAAAGATCACATTGTCTGCAAGCAAGGATAATTTGACTTCTTCCTTTCCAATTTGGATGCCCTTTTTTTCTTTCTCTTGTCTGATTGCTTGAGCTAAAACTTTCAGTACTATGATAAATAAAAGTGATAAAAGTAGGCATCCTTGTCTTGTTCCAGATCTTAGAGAAAAGGTTTTCAGTTTTTCTCCAATCAGTATAATAATCTCTGTGGGTCTGTCATATATGATTTTTATCATGTTGAGGTAAATTCCTTCTATACTCAGTTTTTTGAGAGTTTTTATTATGAAGAAATGTTGAATTTTATCAAATGTTTTTTCAGCATTAATTGAAATGATCATATAGTTTTTGTCCTTCCTTCTGTTAATATGATGTATCACATTGATTGATTTGCATATGTTGAATCCTTGGATTCTTGGGATGAATCCCACTTGATCATAATGCATAATCTTTTTAATGTGTTGTTAAATTTGGTTTGCTAGTGTTTTGTTTAGGATTTTTGCATCTATATTCATCAGAGATATTGGCCTATAGTTTTCTCTTTTTGTTGTGTCTTTATCTGGTTTTGGTATCTTAGTAATATTGGCCTCATAGAATGAGTTTGGAAGTGTTCTCTCCTCCTCAATTTTTGGGAATAGTTTAAATAGGATTGGTATTAATTCTTCTTTGAATGCTTGGTGGAATTCAGCAGTGAAGCCATAGGGTCCTGGGCTTTTCTTCGATAAGAGATTTGTTATTACTGCTTCTGTCTCGCTATTGTTACTGGTTTATTCAGGTTTTTGATATCTTCCTTGCTCAATCTTGGTAGGTTTTATGTGTCCAACCATTTCTTCTAGGTTTTCCAATTTATTGGCATATAGTTGGTCATAGTAATCTTTGATGATCCTTTGAATTTCTGCAGTTTTGGTTATGTCTCCTTTTTCATCTCTGATTTTATTTTTTTTATTTCAGCATATTACTGGGTACAAATGTTTAGTTTACGTATATTGCCTTTTCCCCACCCAAGTCAGAGCTTCAAGTATGTCCATCCCCCAGATGACGTTTTGTTTTTTTTTTTCCCTTTTTTTCTTAGTCTGGCTAAAGTTGTGTCAATTTTGTTTATCTTTTCAAAAAAAACAACTTTTTGTTTCATTGATCTTCTGTATTTTTTGTTTGTTTAAATTTTATATATTTCTGTTCTGATTTTTATTATTTTTTTCTTCTACTAATTTTGAGTTTGGTTTGATATTGTTTTTCTAGTTCTTTGCAATGTGTTGTTAGATTGTTTATTTGAAACTTTTCTATTTTTTTGATGAAGGTGCTTATTGCTATAAACTTTCTTCTTTTTACTGCTTTTACTGTATCACATAGGTTTTTATATGTTGTGTTTTCATTTTCATTTATTTTGAGAAATTTTTATATTCCATCTTAATCTCTTCACTGGTCATTCAGGAACATATTGTTAATATTCATGTGTTTGTATATCTTCTAATGTTCCTCTTGTTATTGATTTCTAGTTTTATTCCATTATGGTCACAGAAAATACTTGGTGTGATTTCAAAATTTCCTTTAAATTTTTTAAGACTATTTTTGTGGCCTGACATATGGTCTATCCTTGAGAATGATCAATGATCTGAGAAGAAATGTATTCTTTAGCTGCTGAATGAAACTTTCTATAAATACCTATTAGGTCCATCTGTTCTATAGTACAGATTAATAGCAATGTTTCTTTGTTGACTTTCTATCTGGATGATCTGTCCAATGCTTAAAGTGGAGCACTGAGTTCTCCAACAATTATTGTATTGGGGTCTATCTTTTTTTTTTATCTTTGAAAATATTTGCTTTATATATCTGGGTATTCCACTGTTGGGTACATAATATTTAGAATTGTTATATCCTTTTGCTGAATTGACCTCTTTATCATTATATAATGACATTTTTTGTCTCTTTTTACAGTTTTTGTCTTGAAACATATTTTATCTGATAGAAATATAGCTATTCCTGTTTTTTTTTGTTTTCATTTGCATAGAATCTCTTTTTCCATTCCTTTATTTTCAGTATGTATGTCTTTACAGGTGTAGTGTGTCTCTTGCAGGCAACATATGGTTGGCTCTTGCTTTTTTTTTTATCCATTTAGCCACTCTATGTCTCTGGATTGAGGAGTTTAGTCCATTCATATTCAGTGTTATTATTGATAGGTAAGGATGTACTACTGCCATGTTATTATTTGATTTCTGGTTGTTTTGTAATACTCTCTTTCTTAGTTTCTTTCTGTCTTCCTTTATTTAAAGTGATTTTCTCTGGTAGTGCTCTACTTTCTTGCTTTTTATTTTTTGTGCATCTGTTTTTGGTTTCTTGATTTGAGGTTACCATGAGGCTTGCAAAAAACAATTAAAAACTCATTATTTTAAGCATATGATAACTCTTCCTACAAACAAACAAATAAACAAACAGAGAGCTCTAACAGAGATTCTACCCTTTAACTCCATCCTTCCCCCCATATTTTAATGTTTTGTTTTTTTCCATCCATATATTTTTATACTATTTTTCTTTAAAAAAATTATTGTAGTTATTTTTTATAGGTTTGTGCTCAGCTTCCTACTCAAGATATAAGTTGTTTATGCACTGCAATTAGAGCAATAGAGTATTCTGTATTTGCGTGCTTACTATACCAGTTAGTTGTACACCTTCAGATGATTTCTTATTGTTCACTAACATCCTTTTTTTTTCAGATTGAAGAACTCCTTTTAGCATTTCTTGTAGGACAGGTCTGATGTTGATGAAATCCCTCAGGGATTTCAACAAAAAAAAAGTCTTTATTTGTCCTTCATGTTTGAATGATATTTTTGCAGGATATAATATTCTGGGGTTAAGGTTTTTTTCCTTCACCACTTTGAATGTGTCATGCCACTCTCTCCTGGCTTGTAGGGTTTTCACTGAGAAGTCAGCTGCCAGAGATATTGGTGATCCCTTATATGTTTTTTTTTTTTCTTGCTTTCCTTATGATCTTTTCTTTATAAGTGACCTTTGGGAGTTGATTATTAAATACCTTGAGATAGTCTTGTTTGGGTTAAATCTGCTTGGTGTTCTATGACCTTCTTGTATCTGAATATTGATATCCTTCTCTAGGTTTGGAAAGTTCTGTTATTATTTCTTTGACTAAACTTTCTACCCCAATTTCTTTTTCCATCTTCTCTTGAAAGCTGGTAATTCTTATATTTGCCCTTTTGAGGCTATATTTTATATCTTGTAGAGGTGCTTCATTCTTTTTTTGTTCTTTTTATTTTTTTCTCTTCTGATAGTGTATTTTCATATAGCCTGTCTTCAAGCTCACTAATTCTTTCTTCTGCTTGCTCAGTTCTGCTGTTGAGAGACTCTGATGCACTTCTCATTTTGTCCTTTGAATTCTTAAGCTCCAGAATTTCTGCTTGATTTTTTCTTTGTTATTTCAATATTTTTGCTAAATTTCTCTGATAGGCTTCTGAATTTCTTCTCTGTGTTTCCTGAAGTTCATTGAGCTTCTTTAGGAGTGCTATTTTAATTCTTTGTCTGAATAGTCATATATATCCATCACTCCAGGACTAGTCCCTGGTACCTTATTTAGTTTGTTTGGTGAAGTCATGTTTTCCTGGGTGATCTTGATTCCTGTGTATGTTTGCTGATGTCCAGGCATTGAAGAGTTAGGTATTTATTTTAATCTTCACAGTCTGGGCTTGTTTGAACCCACACTTCTTGAGAAGGCTTTCTAGATATTCAAAGGGTATTGAGTGTTGTGATCTAAGTCTTTGGTCACTGCAGCCATATCAGCATTCGGGTTGCCCCAAACCCAGTAATAACTCTTACAGACTCCTGGTGGTATTGCCTTGGTGGACTTGGGTAAAATATGAGAGAATCCCTTGGATTGCCAGGCAAAGGCTCACTCTCTTCCCTCACTCTCTGTGCTAGACTGGTGGCGTTGGGGGAGGAGTGACGTGGGCACTCCCTCATGGCCACCAGGACCAGGTCACACCTGAAGCCAGCCCAGTTTCACCCAAAGCCTGTGGTGACTGTTGCCTGGCTAACTCTGATGCTTATTCAAAGCCCAAGTGCTCTTTAGTGAGCAGATAGTATATTCTGCCAAGACTGGGTTTTTCCTTTCAGGACAGTATGTTTCCTTCTGGCTCAGGGTGGGTTCAGAAATTCCTTCCAGGAGCTAAGGCCTAGACTCAGGAGCTTCAGGAGTCTGCTTGGTCTCTTATTTTACTGTGGCTGAATTGTTACTCAATTTGCAAAACAATGTCCTCTGAACTTTTCCCTTTCCTTTCCCCAGGTGGAAGAAGACTCCCTGAGCCACACAGCCTGCAGTTGAGGGAGGGGTGACACAGGCATTGGCTTGGCCACTTCAGCTAGTGTCTCACTGGGTCATGTACACCCCAAGTCCATTGCTCTGAGCCAGCACAACAAGAGGAATTGTCCCAAACTGCAGCTTTTGTGGCCCAACTGCCTTACAGATATATTCCATGTCCCCCAGGCTGCTTTTTGTCAGCTGGTGGTGGGGCTAGCCAGAACTCAGGTTTGGGAGTAGAAGATTTCCCTCTGGCCAGGCTGGTCTAAATGCTCCCGCTGTGGGCACAGGCAGAATTCTGTGTTCCGTTGTAAGGGCAGCCTTGGGTTTCAATACAAAGTCTCACCATCACTTCACTCTCCCTCCCTGTGGCACACAGATTGTCTCTCCACTGGGTTTACTGGTGCAGCAGTGCCGGGGGATGGGGAAAGGGTGGTATATATAGGCAATGCATGATTGTCTTTTCTGCCCTCCTCAGTGCTTTTTTTCCTTGATAGAATGTTAAAACGAGGTAATATGATCACCCACCTGATTTTTGATTCTTCTGAAGGTATTTGCACTCATCGATAGTTGTTAAATTTGGTATTTGTGAGGAGAGATGATTGCTAGAGGTTTCTGTGTGGTCATCTTGCTCCCCACCCTCCTAAAAACCTGTTCTGAATCCTACTCTTATGTATAAAACAGGATTGAGAAGAATATACCACTTGTGGTTATTTTGAAGAATAAAAAACAATAATTTATATACATTGCAAAACATATAGTAGATTTTTAAGAAATGGTAGCTATTATTTCATGGCAAGTTGTCATAATAACACTTCTACTTGTAAGAAAAGTGGCTGTGTGTATTAGATGCTGTAGTGTGCCTTCCAGATTCCCCCATTCGTGACATCAGTCCTCATTCCGCCAGCTTTCAGGACTTTTGGCTGCTGTTAGATCATAGCTAAGCTGCATGACTGATTGATGTGGGATCCAAAGGCCTTGCACCCTTGCCTCAATGTGGTATCTCTAAAGGGCCATCCCAGATCCAGGGCTCTCCATGGGGTTGGCCGAGGCCTCTGCTGCAACTGCATTGCAGTTCACCTTCTCCCTTTGCCCAGTCCAGCTTTCTTCACTTCTTCACAGGAACTGCTTAAGAAAGTATTCCCCAATAAAATTCCTTTATGCACATCTGTTTCTGAGTTTGTGTCCAGGGCACCAAACCCATGAAAGTGTGACTTGAGGAATGCTAAAAATTCTCCCCACTGGCCTACCTGAATGTCAGATATTAGTGTCAATCACTCATCCATTCAACACCTACTTCTCTTTGTTGAGGAGCTGCCACATGTCAAGAACAGTGCATCTTTTTCAGAGTTTTCTTAAATGTGCCTTTTCTAACTAGAATGACACACTGCTCCTAAACAGGGGCAAAACATTCTAACATGTTGGCAGCAGTGAGATTTTCTGATTGTCTACTACAATCAGTGTCAGCTAGTAAGGAACTTTCCGTAAGGTTTACTAGAAAACATTCGCTAAGTAAAAGAAATATACATTTGATTTATGTTGAGGAAAATAATGTAACAGCATGAATAAATTATGAAAATATGTGATTATAGCACAGGGAGTACATTAGAATAACAGATGCAAACTTGTTTTGTAAATTATGAAGTTATTCTCAAGTTATGTGTGATTTTATTTTCAAGCTGTTCATTGTATCTTTCTTCCTATTTCATTTGATTTGAAAGCATGTTTGTCTAAATGGGAACTAGTTTATGCTCTAAAATTAGAGGCAGCAGGGTGAAATGAGAAGAGCATGGGTTTTAGTGTAAAAAAATATTTGGGGTTAAATTCCTTTCCCACTTTGTAATTGTGTGACCTTAACCTTGGGAAAATTACCATGTTCTTTGAGCTTTGGCTTTCTTATAAGTGAAATAAGAATACTAATACCTACTCCATAGAATTTTTAAGATAAATAAGTGAGATGATACATGTAAAAAATATAATGTCACTTTAAAAGAACTTAATAAATAATGATAATTACTGTTAGTATTAATATTCATACATGATGCCCAACATATGTTGAACTTCATTATACAATTAGAGGCATTACTGATACCTAGGAATTCAGGACTTCCTAAGGTGAGCTTTTGATTTGAGAGGTCACATAACAGAAAACTCTTATCTAGACCAACTAATTCAAAACTGTAAAGATTAAATGAGTTGACGAAGAAAATCAGCTTTTCATAGTGCTTAATGAGTACATCCTTTAAATAATACTTTCTTAAGCACATAGGCACTAGGATTTTTGTTGAACTAAATAAGCATTTTGTTCTATTGTTAAAATTATCAATCTGCTTCAAAGTACAATAATATGGTCCTTGAAATTTTTATCTATTTACAAGGAAAGCAAACTATTGTTAAAAAAAGTGTTCTAACCTGGTCACAGATAAGCGGAGCTATGACTATGTCTACATATTGAGTAGTTAAACTTAATAAAATAAAAACAGAAACATTATTGAGCATATCTTCAACTAAAATAAAACTTTAAGAGAAATGTGGTTCATACTTTATTTTCTGACCTCTACGGCAACTAACACTTTCTTCAAGTTCTCAGACGTGGAAAAGCTATTTTGAATATACTTAAGTTGGATCTAGACAAAATGACTTGACACAGACCAAGAATGGGGCTGAGTTCATTTCCAAGGTGCCAGATGAAAAAAAAAATTTTTTTCAATGGTCTGCCTACCTGCCTACCTAGTTTTGAGATAGTTTTCAGACAGTTGTTTTTAGTAAATACAAGGGCAAGACCATGATGAAACGTGATGTAGCTACTTTAGTCACAGATTTGAACTAAAGACTTAGATATGGCTTCATGCCTAAAGGGCCATCTTGAAATTTGTAACAAATGCATTAGCTTGGAGCAACAGAGAGTCATATATCTTTACTTTCTAATACTTTAGAATTCTACTGTGATTGTGTGTGGCATGGAAAGTAAATGATTTGGTAGTAATCATAAATGAGAATTTTTTATTTTACTTGGACCATTATTATAATGGTTCCTAAAGAAGAAAAAGTCCTGAATGTCAAATATTAGTGTTAATATATGTGTATATGTGTGTATATGGTACAACCCTTTATGTGTGTATATGGTGTATATAATATTGTGTATATATGTTGGTGACTTTATTTTCCAACCTTTGGGTGACTATTACAGTGCAGGTTAGGTTAGAGCAAAGTAGCAGAATCATCAGTGGAGAGGATGCCCCACTCCACACTTTGGTGGGAGTCTTATGGCAAGTGAAGGACCTGCAAATGCCAGGGCTCTGGTCATGGAGGAGTCTAGCTGGCAAAATGACAGTGAGGGCCACAACTGGAGTCCCATGCTGGCACAGCTAACATAGGCTTTATCTACTTGTGGCAATGGCTTCCTTTTGCCAGGTCAGAGTCACAGGAAAGGAAGGCAAATGTGACCCTTACAGTTTTGTTATAAGGTATATATGCTACTTAGCTGTGCTCCTTTAGGCAAGTCACTTTAAGTATTCATGACTGCTCTGCCAAGTGGAGCATAATGTAGTTAGAAGGATGTTGAAAAATGTAAAGTCCTACATTAACATAATAAACATAAATTATTACCATTATAATTTAATTCATTTTTAGTAGCTTTTAAATATCAAAGATATTTAAATGTCTAATTTTCTTTTTCTAGACCAGCATGGTACTGAGAATACCCTTCCCAAGGTAAAGGGAAGTAGACAGCTCCTTGTCTAATCCTAGAATTGTTTTTCATAAACAGCTAATGGAGATGCTATCAGAGGGGATATAAGACTGGTTCAAAAGTCAGTTTAACAACTTTTCCGAGGAGACAGTATGGGCAGTTATTGGACGTTGACCACAAATTTGGCTTTTAAACAATTATTAACTCTAACAAGAGGGATTGAGAGCAGAGAGCCCTATTTATGACTATACTGAGGAGGAAATTTTTTCTCTCTTCATACTATAAAGGGTCATCAATGAAGCTGCGTTCAGTTTCATAGGTTAATGGTGACCCATTTCACATGTCCACCTTTCCCTTTCCTAGAGAAGTGAGAGAATTAAGTTTCATGAATGCAAGCATATATTGTAGGAGTTGTCCACCCAAGAATGACAAGGTTCATAAATTTGAAAAGGAGAGCTTTATTTCCTACAAGGGGCTGCAGCCTGCAGGGTGGCCATTCTGACAGGCTGGGAAGCATAGCCTCCTGTCAGAAGCCAGAGACAGGCACTTCTAGGGAACAGTAAAGGGAACAAGAATCTATGCTGAGTGGGTGGCCGAAGATCGTATTTAATACACTATAAGAAGAGTCATGAATATTTATGGGAGGAGAAACATTCACATGCACAATTGAGTTTCATGCCCCTTCATGGTCCCATGTTCTTTCAAAAAATGGCAGCGTTAGCATGATCTGAGAGTGAGGTTCTCAGCTCTCTGATGTCCAAAGGTAAAGTAGAGAAGATGAAGGCCCTCTGTGCACAGCCTCTGTAGACTGGTCAAAGACCAGTGGTCCCTTAGGAAAAAATGCTGGTCACTCGTTGTGCCAAAACTGAAAAATGGAGGGGAAGTCACAAGGTTGGTTGAAATCAGCAGTGGAGCAAGTCTTTCAGATGGGCTAGTTTCTGTTTAACCCTTAGGGAAGAAAGCCTAATGGTGGCTGGCTTGGGAGGGGTGATAATGAGGCATGTCTGACCTCCCATCCTGTCATGGCTGGGTACTCAGTTTTCAGGGTACTCAGATGGGGTTCCCATCTCCAAGAGGGGGTCCGTTTAGTTGGTTGGAGGGCTTAGGATTTTATTTTTATTTCTCAGAGTAAAAATTTACTGATTAAGTAGAGAATAAGTCAAAGTATTACCTAAAATCACTATCACTCAACCCTCTGTTCTGTGCTGAGGGGCAAAAACTACATATCTCAGATGGATAGATAGTGCTATTCTATGATTATTAGTTCTTTCCAAGTTTCTTAGTAGTTCTTACTAAAGTTTGAGAAAGCTACTTAAGTGTATTTATTTAAAAGACCTCTGTTCCCTCTGAGAAAACTGCTAATTATGTGGAAAACTCAACATGGGATAAATGGCAATCGTAGCACATATTGATGGCTGCCTAATCATCCAAAGTAATTCAAACTCTTTCCTACTGGCTGGTAGAAGAAACCTTCAGTCATAGAAACTAAAAAAGCCAACACTCACTTTCCTAGCCTACTTGCGATTAGGCTGCAAGTAGGACAAAGAATAATCTTAGTTAAGTGAGTTGAAGCTGTTTTTTGGGAGTTTTCTAGGAGGGCTTCCCTTCCTTAAAATAAATAAAAATGCCCAAGGAAAGGCCTCTCCCTTTCTTCTTGCACTGGACAACGTCAAAGCAGAGTCAATGCTTGAAGCTTTTGCAGCCATCCTGTGATCATGAGAACAAAAGCTAGAGAATCATTGGGAACCTGATCCAGAGCTCTGTCTTCACTGAGTAAGCACTGGAATAACCTAGACATGTTATTTCTGAGGAAGTATTTTGTATTCTTTGAATGCAAACCAGGAATTATTTGCATTCAAAAGGGAAATGCAGGGGATGACGGTGATACATTTTGTTGAAGCTTGGATAATTGAGAAAATGATGAAGGCATTTCTAATAGGTGAAGCCTAGGAGAAGAAATAGGTAGAGGGTTGAAAATAATGAGTATTTTAGCGGCCTCAGGTATTGTACCAAAAATAGGTGATTCAAATAATCACCTATTCAAATACATTCAAATGCACGAATGTATCGAATATTGACACTTCAGCTATTTTCTCCTATTTGGCTTCAAGCATGACGATGCCAGCACCACCACCTTTCAACTCAGGGAATAACAGAAGATTCGTTCTTAATGGAACTGACCAGATCTACGGATATGAATACTTTGAGGATGCACCTACTGAAGGCAAGATGTCTTCTTGATCTCTCTATTGTGTAGCGTACCACAAACAAGCTCATTTAAGCACACATTGCTTCAAATAAGCTTTAACAATAATTTACTCCTGAATATCACAGAATGACAAAAACTCACTTTATATTTGGGGCAAGTATCTAACAATAACAACAATAAAACCAGAGACAAAACAAAACAAAAAGAAACAAAAGCGGAAAATCAGAAAAAACAGTTTAAATACAAGCAGCAGAAGAAAAATGCAAAGAAACCTATAATTAATATGTTCAAAATGAAAAGGAAATATATATATATATTTCTCACAGACTGTGAGAGTTCCAAAATCCAAATGATAGGATTTCTAGAAAGGTAACGAAATGAATGGGAGAAAATTGTCAACGAAAAAATCCAAGATTTTAAAGAAACTTCCCAGAGTGATAGAATAGTAAATTCTGAACTGAAGGCCCAGTGAGTATCCAGTTCAATGAATGAAAAAGAGCCAATGGCAAATAGATTCCTATTATGAACTTACTGTGTGACTTAGAAATAATAAATCAGCACCCAATAGAATATATAAAGATGTATTTATTATTTTTAATTATTATTGTTTTAATGATTATTTCCTGATGTACATCAGGAAATCTTTTAGGTTATCCAAATTATGGCAGAGGATGACCAGGCATTGTTCTAGTTATTTGAGTTCTTTTTTTTTGTTAGAATGTAGCAATGATGACATGCAATAATTGGAAGCAGTGTAGTAGTAGTTAAAAATGTTGTCTTGGATTTTTATGAATTAAAATCTTGGTTCTGCAAGGGTTTATTGAGTCTATGACCTTGAGAAAGTCACTCAATCTCTCTAATCTCAGTTTTTTTTTTTTAACTGCAAACTGGAGATAATTAAGAAGTAACAACAATGATGACAATAATAACAATATCTTTTACTGTTCCTCTAAAGATTAAATAAGATAACCTATGTAAAATACTTAGCTCAGAGTGTGGAACATCTAAATAACAAAAAAATGTTAGCTATTGCTACTGATAGAAGATATTTTTCTTTCACGTTTGTTGATACTGCTCAACAGGTAGGTTTGAATATAGTTCACAATTTGTTTTTGATTTGATGTGCATCAGAAATTAATCATTTAAACAATAATAATTAAAAATAATAAATAATCTTTACATATTCTATTGGGTACTGATTTATTATTTCTGAGTTAGATAATATTTGATTTTATTTTCTGATCTTATAATAAATACTATTACAAGAATAATATATTACAACTGAGCAAATTTGTCCTCACAACTCATATTTGTCATTGAGCTTTCAATAAACTTTCCTTCATATTTCATTAATGTGTATCACAATTGATTTACCACCTCTGGGAAAGAAATGGCATGTGATCTTATTGTGTGGCAATTTAACACATCTTTTCTTTGTGTCATTGGGATGCATTTCTTTTCTTTTCTTTTTTCTTTGAGACAGAGTCTCTCACTCTGTTGCCCAGGCTACAGTGTCCTGGGGTCAGCCTAGCTCACAGCAACCTCAAACTCCTGGGCTCAAGCAATCTGCCTCAGCCTCCCGAGTAGCTGGACTACAGGCATGTGACACTATGCCCTGCTAATTTTTTCTATATATTTTTAGTTGTCCAGCTAATTTCTTTCTATTTTTTTAGTAGAGACGGGGTCTTGCTCAGGCTGGTCTCAAAATCCTGAGCTCAAACGATCCTCCCTTTCAACCTCCCAGAGTACTAGGATTACAGGCCTGAGTCACCATGCCCAGCTGGGATGGTTTTATTTTCAATGTGGACAAAACAAAGTTTGGAATAAAATAGTCTAACATTAATTAAAACCCTGAAGTATCAATTTGCACTCGAACAGTGGTTGATCCACATTAGTGTGGCTGACACTTTTGGTTGGAACTCAAGCTTCATCCTCCATCCTTTCCTCCTCAGTCACTTTCTAATGACTGGTCTACGGGTGGCTGTTTGCACTGATTCTAGCTAAAGAGAAATAAGTTAACATAGGCAGAAGTCACTGCAGAAGGGTTCCTGGGAAAGTCTTGTAAACTGTACAAACTCAGTATGACCCTGTGGGCTTTGTTCTTTTGTTTTCTGTCTATCTACAACATGCCACAAGATGCCTAAAGGTAGAACATTTGTAACCCTAGGATAAAATTTATATCAAAAAGAGATTGAGTTGGGTTACCTTGATGGTATCAGTTCTGGACTGTTTACTTTTTGAACTTCTTGAGTGAGAAAACCAAACCTGACAAATAAAAACTCTTTAGTGGATTTAAGACTTTGTTATGTTGTTTGCAGCAGAATAATTGTTTTCCTAATACAACTAGACTCAATTTATAACTTAAGGTAGCCAACGAAACTGGTTGTTTCTTACGGGCTCTATCCTCTGGGGAACCAGTAGTGAATGAATTTGGAAATGACTTTGTTTTAGGAAAGGCCAACTATACTTGTTCCCCTACTTTAATGAGCTCAGCCTGGCTACTGGACCTTTAGCGTAAATTCAGTAGCTTCAGCTTTGAGCCCCTGCATAATAATAGATGAGATATTTATTTACTGATTTATTCAAATATACTTATATATAAATTTTTAAAATGCTGATTTTTTTTAGGTTTTGGTGTAGCATAATATTAGTTTTGTAAAACAAATTTAATGGCATTTGTATTTTTCCACATGTAGCAAAATGTTCATAAAGAATAGGCATAGCCTATCTCTTGAAAATTTGAGGATATTTTTCTATAAATTTTTTTGAGACCCACATGTCCCCTGGAGTGAATTGTTTGACAATATTTTCCATTTTCTCATGTTTTTGGTCTATTAAGTTTTCAACCTCTCCTTGAGACAATTTTGATGTTATAGATTTTATTTAAAATTTTATTGTTTTTTAAATTTAATAAATATAATTTGATCATATTTTTTTTATTTCAGCATATCACGGGGTACAAATGTTTATGTTACAATACATATATTGCCTTTGCCTCACCCGAGTCAGATCCTGACCATTGGGCTGGCCACTGCCCTTGTTTGCAGATGGACTCATTTCATCTTCGTCCTCCTCATCCAAAGAGTTCTCGTCTCCCGAGCAAGAAGCAACGCGCAGATGTGGGTCTTGAGGAACTTCCTGCGGCTCATGGCTAGCCTGGGTGCGGCTGGACTTACTTCATCTTCATCCTGGTCAATTCCTTCCTCCATGAGCACTGATGGGTCTTTCTTCTCGGCTGTACTCTCCAATTGCTTTTTGTGGTTGTGTGTGATCTATTTGAATGTGCTCAACTTCCTGGACATCAGGTAGAGGTGGACGATCTGCAGGAGCCCGATGACAATGAGGCTGCTGATGTCTATGAGGATTGTGAAAACGAGGATGCATAACATCACGTGCGTGTCCACCGCCACGGGGAAGACGGATAGGAACAGTTGGTGCCGGTGACATCGGGCAACTCCGCGTCCATCCAGAGCTTGTCTGGGTCCCTGTAGAGCTGAACGGAGAGGTACAGCAGGATAGCCACGATGCAGAGCAGGCCGACTGAGGTCACCGAGCTAAAGAAGAACCAGGAGTTTCTGGTGCTCACGCAGTTTTTGAGCCATTTGCAGTGGTGACCAAAGCCTGTCACACACTTGTTGCAAGAGCTACAATGTCTTGCTTTCAGGCTCTCGAAGACTTCACATAAGTGACAGTACTGATCTGCAACCACCTGCTTGTGCTTCGAGCGGTCGAAAGGGGACGATTAAGTCCGGGTAGTTCTTCTTAAATCTCAGGATGCACTCGGATGGACCGATGGTAACAGCAATGACATGGACATGGAAAGAAAACTTCCTCCAGTCACGCTACAGGCCATCACCCTCCACTCTTGCTTGCGGTAGGAAGCGTAGGAAAATCCCAAAGGTGGTGACGGACATGACAATGAAGTTGGCCCACGACTCCAGCTGGTAGATGGGGAACGGCGGAGACCAGCCGTTGACCTGGGGCGTGCGGGGCGGCCCCACATCCCTGGCCTCGGTTTCTGCGATCACTCGAGTGTGGCTTCTGCCACAGCCTCCATCCGGACTAAGCCCTCGGTATGGGCTGTCAGATTGATGCGATTCTTCAGACACCGAAGAGAATCCTGCCATGACGAGCGCCACTCGGTCTTGTGCTTCCTGCCCGTCGTGGCGCCAACGGCAGGCGGTTCATTGATGGGCACTTGGGCGATTTCCCCATCTTTGATTATTTGTCAGAATGAAAATTTACACAATTTATATAATTCTCATGCTGACTTTTCCATTGTTATGCTTGAATGTCATGACTTAGTTGTCAGGGTTTTATAAAACTAAATATTTTAGAAATTTCATTTGGCTTTTACAGGTAGAAACCAGAGATAAAAACGGCTTATACAAGGTTTATATGACTCTAACATAGAGGAAGTTTAGGTGTAGGTAGTTCAAGGTTGATGAGGTAGGTTTACTCTCATCAGGCACTCTACCTCCTCTCCTTCAAGATTTCTGGTTTCTTTTAGTTAGCACATAATTTTCAACCCAATGTTGTTTCATAATCCAAAACGTTTTCTGGAAATCCAGTTACCACAACTGAGTTCAAGACAGAAAGCTGAAGCAAGGGGGAGGGTACAAAGGGAAACACCAGTCAATAAATTCCCCTTAACATTTCATTGGCCACAACTCTTTACAAAGGCAGTTGGGAAATGCAGTTTTTGCAGTTGGACACATAGCTCAAGTTCTAATATTAATAGTAAAGAAAGGGATGATGGCAGTTGGGTAGGCAATTCTCAATGTCTGCCACACTAAATACACAAAAATTTTGCACAAGTATTACCACAGAATCCAAGTTATGGGAAAATCATTGGGAAAAATGCTCAAAATAATTTCTGGTTCCTTAGTTTTAAAAATAAAATTAAGGTAATAAAATTCTATTCTGCTAAACACTGTTAAGAGCATTCCAGCACAATTAGAGTGGAAATTTTAGTTTGGAAATGAAAATGTTATATTCATTTCTTTTCTTCTTCTTCTTTTTTTTTTTTGGAGACAGAATCTCACTCTGTTGCCCAGGCTAGAGTGTCGTGGCATCAGCCTAGCTCCCAGGAACCTCAAACTCCTGGGCTCAAGTGATTCTCCTGCCTCAGCCTCCCGAGTAGCTGGGACTACAGGTGTGCACCACCATGTCCACCTAATTTTTTCTATTTTTATTAACAGTAGAGATGGGGTCTTGATCTTGCTCCAGCTGGTCTCAGACCCTGACCTCAAGTGACCCTCTCACCTCAGCCTCCCAGAGTGCTAGGATTACCGGTGTGAGCTTCCATGCCTGGTGGTCATTCCATTTTTGTTATCATCTAATAGCTGTCAATACCTGGGTAACCTCTGTGACTCTTCTACCACATTTCTAAAGTAAGCATATTATAATATCTAGATTTTTAGTCTCTTGTGAGAATTAGATAAATTGACACAAACACCTTCAGAAAAATGCCTAGCTTAGGGGAAGGGGAGGGGGGAGAAGGAGAAAAAAGAATATAAATGTATTTATTACCACTGATTTGTATATATAAAACAGTAAAGATGGTAAATTATATATGCATATTTTGCCTCAATATAAATTTTTAAAAATGTCTGGCTTATAGTAATTATCAATAATTTTTGCTATTATGCCAAATATTGATATGATGATGATCATCACAACTATTGATCCACTCATTAACTCATGACATTTACAGGACACTAAACTTGAATTTAGCTTTTTTCTTGGTTCTCCACTAACTAGATATATAACATGGGGCAAGTCACTTAAATCCTCTGTAAAGTGGCACTAACTATAAGGGTCTATAGCACTGTCCAATAGAGCTTTCTGCAAATGATGGATATGTTCTATACTCGCACTATCCTATATACATCCACTAGTCACATCATGAGGAACTGAATTTTCATTCTAAATAGACCTATATGGCTGATGGTTAAGATGTCAAGAAAGCAGGTCTGTAACATTCCAGGATTCTAAATTTACCTATGTTCATCAACAAAACAAAACAAAACTGCAACGAGAAAAAATAGTTTTTAAACCCATGCTATTCCTTCATTCCCAGTAGTGGTCAGCTTTTAGATAATATCCAAGGTGTTGAGGATTATTGGACTGAGATAACATTCCTTCTTTTCACTTATTTAATACATAAATTGACATGATAGATTTTTTCTTTAGATTTTAATGACTAGCCACTTTTATATTAAAGTCTATGTTTGTGGTTTTAATTAAGGTATTTTCAAATCTAGTAATTACATTGAAGTTGGCTCACAAAAACCCAAAGAATGAATAAACCTATGTTAATAGTGAAAAATATAGGCTTATACACTAGTGGTATTGTATACTCATTACAATTACTTAGGGGACTTCAAAAAATCCTAGTTTTTGAAACCTATTCCCAAAGATTCTGATTTACTTGGTCTAAAACGAAGCTGTGCATTGGTATGTTTCCAGGTGATTCAAATAGGCAGTTGGGATAAAAATCACTGGCTAAAACCACTGGGGAAGGATGCATAACATTAATTCTCACAGCATCACAGGAATTAGGACCATGTGTTGTTATACACATTTCAGAGTCATGTTTATCAAATCTCAGTATGCACAGAATTTTCTCAGAAGCTTAAAGGGATCTTCATTTTGACAGGCACACCAGCGATTCTGATACAGAAGGAGCTGGGATTATATGTTAAGAAGTACTGCTTTAGAGAGCAGTCAAGAGTTTATGCCAACTTGTTAAGCTTGGGATGAGATATGAAAATAAGTAAGTGAAAGAACTTTGACTACTGTAAAATACTATATAAATCTGAAGTATTTCATATTTGTTAAATTTGGAATTCTTGGATAAATGGATTTGAATTGAGTGCAGTGTCACATGAGATGATGGTGCCAATGTGCATGGTAGTAGCAGAGATAGCACATGTAAATGAATGTTGTCTGGAGGGAAATAACAGGACTCATCTCTTTGCCTTTTTAGTAATGATGGATGAAGACATCATCCCTTTCCAGCTGTGACTGTAGAAATTTAGACAGGAAAGGGAGAATCTAGTTTATAGCTCATGGCAATGAAGTTTTGGATTGCTGGTTGTCTCCTAAAAGGTCTTCTTAGGTGTCATGTATTACCATGGTAAATTTAAAATGGCCTAGTTCTGATTCCCAGCCTTTGCAAACCTAGACGTCTTATTTTGTCTGAAAGCATATGCAGTGACTGGGTGTTATATTTTTATTAACAAAATTAACTCAATTGATGTAAACAAAGAATGCCAGTCTATCAGTTCACAGTAAGAAATTGTTACTATACAGAGCATAATACTTATGTCCCATTGGTTAATGAATTTTATTCCTATAGGCTCACGCAACATGAGAAACAACATCATCATCTAAGTTTGCTTACTAGACATGAAATAAGAACAAAGAGATATTTATTACTCAGCCATGGTCTTATAATGGACTAGAACATTTCCAGTCCAAGAACTAGTTTCTTTCTACCCTGAGCAGTGCTAAGATGGACACTGTCAACATTTTCTTTGTGCTTCCACGGCTAAATAACCCTCATTTTTGTAGGTAGACTATTTCTGTGGACATAGTAATGGATTTGATTAGGTGTTAGTCTTCTGTTAGCACTGGCTCAATGAGCTTGCAAAGAATAGACATTTTCAGATTTCCACAGGTGATAAGGAATGCAGGTTTATTACACGAGTTCAAGGAAGGAATAATTTTGTAGCTGATATCAGTCAACTGTAGTGAACTGAATTTATTTCAGGATAAAATAGTAACCCTAGTGACCTTGTAACAACTACAGTAGTACAACAGCAGCTCTGTTGACTAGTTATATGGATGTGCTCCCAGAAGTGGTCTCCCATTATGTCAATTTTAGCATTTCCAAATATAGTTCTGACCCAGCATTTTAAAAAAATGTTCTCTTCTATTGCTTTCGGTTCTAAGATTATCATGATCAGTATTCCTTAGGGAAACTATGACTTGCTTGCTTCCTTCCTAACTAACAGCAAACACCTCTCTTGGGTAGGACTCCCAGGCCATCTCTCTCTGTGAGCCATTTATCTCCTCTATGCTCAGTATATTGGTGGCTGCCTTTGTTAGAATGCTGATCTGTGGTCTCAATACGAAAGGCATGAATACTCATGAACAAATTCCTGGTTTGGACCACTTCTCTCATAAGAAGGCTGTGGACCTGTCAGGTAGTTATGTCTTCATAGCCTTTATGGTGCATACCAAGTCTCACAGGCCTAAGAGAAAGCATGTCTTTTTCAGGTGCTTCATCACTCTTTTCTCTGATCAATTATGTATCAATTTTAAAGTTTAAGTACCAGAGAGCAATTTTATTTCCTTTATTTACAAGTACTTGGGGAAATGTCCCCTTAATACTACAACAGAGATTAAATTACACCAACTCGTTTTAAACAGAATTGATAGATCTAGCATGAAAGATCAGATATGAAATCTGGTCAAAGTAATTAGAGAATCCAAAAGAGACTAAGAAACAATATTTATGTAAAATCCAAGATACTGAAAAATGGAAATGTTTCCAATTGTCTTTACCATTATGGTTATTATTTAGATGAGTTTTCATATGAAATAATATAAAGTCAGGTTCACATATCATAGCACAAAATAGCAATTATTATTTACAAAATAGGAAAATATGCTATTTTATTCATTAAAAGAGATTAATGAATCTCTATTATGAAGTAAAATGTCCTTCATATTCTTTATTAAATCATATAAATTTTAAAGAAACCAAGATGTGCATGAACATAAAATTTGTATATGTTCTATATTTTATAAATATTAAATTTTGAATCAAAGTCAAATGCTGCATGTAATAATATTCAGTAGATTTTTTATAAATGTGTCAATTAAACTTTTAAAGAAAATAAATATTAATATCATGTATTCATTGCTATTTGAATGTTCTCAAATCACTTATTAATTATATTTCCTATGGATTTAATTTTTATGCAGTATATCTTATAGAATATATGTCATCTTTAAAAAAAATCTTCTATTATACTTAAAAGCCGACAGTCCCAGATATTTGCAACTTTGACATTTGCTATCATTGTAAAACAACTCCAGTAGTTTATTTCAGGATCAGGTATTTCAAAGTGTAAAGGGAAATGAGAAGTAAATGCCAAGTTAAACTTAATTGATTTTGTGTTTCACAACACTCTCTTTCAAATATTCTACGCATAAATGTTTTGTGTTTCTCTATTATGTGGGTGTAAATGTCAGTATAGGTAAATACTCTTGTCCCTTGGTATCCATGAGGGATTGGTTCTAGGACCTCTCTCAGGTATCAAAATCCATGTATGCTCAAGTCCCTGACATAAAATGACATCGTATTTGCATATAACCTATGCACATCCTCCTGTACACTTTAAATCATCTCTAGGTTGATTATAATACTTAATACAATGTAAATTCTATGTGAATAGTTGTTACTGTATGGTTTTAGGGAATAATGACACACAAATAAAGGTTGACATGTTTCGTGCAGACTCAATTTTTTCCCCTGAATATTTGAATACTATAAAATTTGTATCCACAGTTGGTTGAACCCATAGATGTGGAACCGAGGGATACAGAGGGCTGATTATACTCAGACTGTGAATCTAAATGTACATACACATTGTTTGAGGATATGGGGACATTGAAAAAGTGATTTTTGAAAATAGAAACAAAGGAAATGTTTTTACCTCCAGAAAGGAACAATGACAAAAAAGTCTGTCAATGATTTACTCATGATTTTTATTCTTTACTAAGAAAACTAACAATGACCAAGCATGTATAGCTTTTAAAATAACTTTTAGTATTTGCAATATTTTAAAAAATACTCTGCTACATAAATGTATTAATTGTACCATTTTGTTTAACAATATTTTGCTGTTGTTCTCATCATATATGTAAGACAAAATCTTTAATGTCAGGGGTGGGGAGAATCTTACCAAATACATTGTAACTTGTAGTTTACAGATGTGGGGAATGAGACTCAGAAGATCTTCAGTGCATTGATCAAAATCACATATTTTATAAGTAGGTGAGCCAGGCAAGCTCACAGTACTGCAAATCAAGGGTTCTTTTCCTTACCCCAAAGCTGTCATACTGTTGAATTTAAAATGCTATTTTCATATGGTTTTCTACAGTGGTCTAGTTTCTGTCCTAAGGTTGTTTCTATATCTATGGAGGGCAATCCTTTAGGTTTGTTACAATGTACAATACTATTAAAAAGTCTGAAAATTGACATAGAAAAGGAGGACATGAAAGTAAGTCTATGCTTTAAGACTCTAGCTTCTTTCACAAATGGGTGAAGAATTGGAAATGCTAAAGAGCATCCTGGAAACCTTTCCAAAGTGAAAAAGTATTTGGGAGTTAACCTAATCCTTTCTTCAAAATGTCTTTGTAGCTGGGGATTTAGGTAGATTATTAGTAAAAATATTTAATTTACCTGGTTGATCTTTAATGTGAAGAAGTCCTAAAATCTCAGCTGCATGAGTCCAGTACATTTACATAAATATCTCAAAGTTTTCTCTTAATAAGTGTGAAATATACAGAGAAAGGGATAAAGCAATTTTAATCCCCAAAACATCAACAACACTTGACGTGTTACTTCACCTATTTGAAGTGCTATTATTGGAAGCATACATACTTATGATTCTTAGGTTCTTCTAAATTATTCCAACTAACTCATCATTATGAAATGTACCTTTCTGTTTCTGATTATACTGTGTCTTGAAGTCTACCTTATTTGACATTAATATAGCCACTTCAGTCTTCTTATATTTACTGTTTGCATGGACATCCTTTATCATCCATTTATTTTCAGTCTATTTGTTCCTTATTATTTAATGTGAATCTTGTAGACAGCACAAAGTTTGGTTTCATTTGTGTCTTTGTTGTGGATTTGTTTTGATAATCTATGGCTTTTAATTGGAGTCCTTAGTCAATTAGCACTTAATTATTGCTATAGTTGTATTTAGGTCTACAATTTTACTATTTTCTTATTGTTTGTTCTTTCTGTTTTTATTTTATTGGTTAGCACTCTTTTTAATTTTTTTCTGCCTTGTGTGGAATTATTAAATATGTATTCAAATTGAGTGGTATCTATTGTTTTTTACTTTGCATTTTTTCTTTAGTGGCTGTTTTAGAAATCCTAATATATATCCTTATACTCTCACAAGTATATGCAATGTTAATATTGTACCACTTTAAATTAAATGTAGAAATCTTGCTACTATATAGGTCCCTTTAACTCACCTCCCATCCTGTATGACTGTGGTCTCCAACTCCCCCTGGTACCAGTCCGTGGCCTGTCAGGAACTGGGCTGCACAGCAGGAGGTGAGCAGTGGGCAAGCAAGAGGAGCTTCATCTGTATTTACAGCTGCTCCCCATCGCTCTCATCACTGCATAAGCTCCGCCTCCTGTCAGATCAGCAGCATTAGATTCTCATAGGAGCACAATCCCTACTGTAAACTGCACATGTGAGGGATCTAGATTGCTCACTTCTTATGTGATTCCTGATGATCTGAGGTGGAGCTGAGGCGGTGATGCTAGCACTGGGGA
The DNA here is from genome assembly GCA_028533085.1 of Varecia variegata. Taxonomy (NCBI): domain Eukaryota; kingdom Metazoa; phylum Chordata; class Mammalia; order Primates; family Lemuridae; genus Varecia; species Varecia variegata. Next base: position 74,756,929 of record CM052441.1, read on the forward strand.
ATGGCTGCAAATACAGATTATCATTAGCAGAGAGGTTTGACTGCACAATAAACGTAATGCACTTGAATAATCCTGAAACCTTCCTCCCACTGCCCACTCTGTGGAAAAATTGTCTTCCATGAAACCAGTCCCTGGTGTCAAAAAGATTGGGAGCCACTGCTGTATGACATAGTTGTTACTCAGTGATACACCTCATAATAAAATATTATAATATTTTTAAACTGTCATGTATTTTAATCAAGTTAGGAGAAAAATATTCTTTTTAATTCATTCATATCTATTTCATCCCAGTGTTCTTTATATTTTCTTGAAGATTTGCATGTTCATCTGGAATTGCATTCTTTCAGCCTAGTAAATTTCCATTAACTTTTGCGTAGTGCAGGTCTGCTGGTGAAAATTTTGAATATTTTTTAAATCTAAAAAATGTCTACTTTTTTTGTTCTTGAAAGAGAGTTTTGTGGTATATAGAAATCTAGATTGGTAATTTTTCATTGGGAATTAAAGATGTCCTCTGACCTCAATTTTTATAAACTAAACCATTTTCAATACACAGTTTCAGAGAGATACTGGTTAGATAATGACTAACATTCTGGGGTAGACTGTTTCAAGTGCATTTTTCCATTTTTAACATAATTTTTTGAATGAAAGACATTCTAAGACAAAGGGGAAAAACATTTCCATATAGCCTTAAGTAATAATTTAAAAAGTCAATTTTTTCACACATTTCTTTAGCAGTTTGTAATCACCCACCTTAAAATATAAATCATCCTTAAGATCTTTTTTTGTCTTAACTTACAAATGCAGAGTAACTTCAATTTTTTGCAAATGATAAAATAAATGTAGTTAAAATATCACTTAATAAGTTTAATGCATTTCCAAACCACCTCACTTCTCATGTTCTACTTTTTCTGTCCATCACTTTTGATGCTGATTATTTGCATTTAAAATTAAATTATTTCTTCATTAGTCTTAACTTTCTCTTTTTCTAGCCTTTTTAAATCCCTTGAAAGCAGGAGTTATGACTGATTCATCTGTGTATCCATGTATCCACTTTAGCTTGTAGGAGTTTTGTGCATTTAAAAATTACTCTGCAATTTTTTGATGTATGAGAGATTGCTTAAAACTCCTTTTATGATTTTTTCCTTATAATAAAATAATAAATTATCAACCTGTTTATACTGAAGTATTACCGAAGGATATTATTATGATTTCTTTTTGGTAAAAGAGAAAAGTAATAGTCATGTTGAAGGTGTTTAAATTTAGAAATTATATATATTTAGGCTTAGATATATATTTGTGAGTAAGTGAAACTTGGTCATAAATATATTTTCATTTTAATTGTAATGCATGATTCATTTGTTATCTGAAGCAAAATAAAGCAGTCGAGCTGATAAACTCTTACCAATACAAGTGGGTCTTAGAAGGCAATAAATTTATGAAAAATAAACTCACATTACTGATATACGAAATTGATAGAAGATTGGATTATGAATCAGTGAGAGTTAGGTGTGTGTTTGATTGAAAGAGGGACAGGAATAGAAGTGGAGGACACTGTGAAGGCTTGAAGTGGAGGGAAAATCTTATGTGCATGATTCCCGGAGACCCAATGTTGCTTATTAGGCCTTCTTAACAAGAAGCTTGGAGAATATCTATAAGTCATTAACAGGTCCAAAAGGAGCTATTCATACCACAACAGTAAGCACTGACATCCACCCTAAGTGGGTAATGACCTACCATGAGCATATCCTGTCCTAGGATAGAGGCATTGGGTACTTGGTGCCATTTGTACCTTTTGTAACTAACTGGTATTAAGTGCTCTTCTCACACTATTCAAGCCACTGGAAAATCAAGATAGATCATCTTTGCTGTATCTGATAAAGTAGAAGTCAGTTGCAACATAATATGAATGGATGAATCAATAAATGTAAACTTTTAACATTAAGTAGTTACTACAACTACTTACTTAAAAATATAATTAAACCCGTGGTATCACTTGGGATACTTTTGGATATGAAGTAAAAGAAATTTGGATATAATAGTGTTTCTTATCTTAAAGAGTAGGAAGTTCAGGGGTAGGGCAGGATCTCGACCTATTGCCATCAGGGCTCTGGTCCTATTTCTCTGTCATTTTGCATTCCTTTTCTTTTAGTGTTGACTTGACTTTGCTGTTGGTCAAAAGTTGGCTGCCAGCCACATGTATTTTGTTCAAGCATGGAGGGAAGGAAAAACTCTCTTCTACTTATGGAAAGTATTAATAAATTTTCATTTTCAGTTTGGTCCATTCACCCTCTCTTGAACAGATAACAATCTATGAATGCTATGTACCAACTGGCTTAACTCAGGGTTTCTGAAAAAAAATTGGAAAGCTTAACATGATTGACTTAAACAGAATAAAGACTGATTATTTTAAAAAAGAGGAAGGAGGGAAGGCATCTTGGTTAGACACCTCAAGATTTATTGAAAGAGTCTACTACTGTTGTTTATATAATAAGTATAGATGAGATGTGAAAGGCAAAAAACACGAGTAAATCATTGTTTTATTCTCTTTTTCTGCATTGAGATACCATCTAATTTCATATTACTGACTGTACTTGTCCATCAAAACTGAGAAAGTTAGGGTCATGAATTTTGGAGATTTTGTCAAATTGTAACAAAATCTAAAGGTTAAAACTTGTAGTCTTTTTCTGGGTCTTAAAGGAAACATGCAAGCAAAGTCTTAGTTTATTTAAAATTATTTGAAGGTAGTCTGATGTTTAGTTTGAGATGATAGAAATTATACTTGAAACTTTCTATATATTAATTTAAAATTAGTTTAAAATTTAATAATGCCAGTATTTTCATTAATTCTTATCTCCAGGTATCTGTTTTTCAACAATGCTAGTCATAAAAAAATGATAATTTTTTTTAAAAAAAGAATTAGCTACTGAGGTGAGCAAAAAAAAATGTTCAAATAACAAGTGACTTTTAAAAATTCCATGGAAATTAATCATATGCTTTTTAAAATGTCAACAAAAGCTTGAAAAAACAGTAAGATAATGTTGTCTTTAAGAGATCTTAAAAGTTTGACAATTCTTTTTCTGACAGTTTTCCTGTGGTTATTATTTTAAAACTCATAGCACACATTTCCAGATTTACACAATTTACAATAAGAAAAATATAATAGGTCAGATATATAACTTACCTAAGAAGGCTGAGATATTTCAAATGATTTTTTTTAAATGGGGCTATTTTAAGTGGCGTACTTTGGGAATTCTTAAATCACAATAGATTCCTCTGGGATGGAAAAATGTCTACTGAAATTTTTCATAATTAGCAGAGGGTCTTTCACTGTAAGTGCCTTTTTATGAATAAAGCACTCTAAAATGACCTAAATTGGTTCCTCAGTCCCATTTTTTTGTGCATTACAGGTCAAAATTTGCACCTTGAAACATTAGGTATAAATTATGTGACCATATAACACATTCAACTGGTCTTAGTGCTCTTTTAGAAGTTGTTACTGATTTGCCTAAACCATTCAGTGGTCTAGGTAATTACTTGTGACCTGTGGCTTTGCTGCATTTCTTTTACTATGCAGAAATCTGTGTGACAGCCAGGAGGAAACAGGGCTAAGACCTGCCTTAAAAAATGTGTAGGTAATTTTCCTTAAAGAAAATTAGGAGAATTTTCCTTACAGTAAAAGTGGCCTGTTTTTGGTGCTTAATTTTTTCATAGGGTAGGATTTTTGCTCTCTCTCTAAATTATAAACTACTGTCTATGGTAATGACTTACAGTTATTAGGAAGCTGAAGGCAGAAACTGATTCACAAAAGGAAATGGGTCTTTCATTTATCATCTATCAAATGTTTGTCTGACTTCTGCTTAGAAATTTAATATGCAGCAAGTCCTTGGAAATGATTCTATAACAATGTTAACATCTTAATCTGTTTCTAAAACTTCTGTAGCTCCTACTACTCAAAGAAAAGTGAATTGAATAGAAATAGATAACAAATAATAGATAACTTGAAAAGATGTCCCTTTTTAGGATGACATAAGCCTTTTAGAAAGGATGCTAATAAAGTTTACCCATAATATGTCAGAACAATTATTTAACCTGAATATCAAGAAACTTGAAACTGAACTAGCAGAGTTAAAATTAAATCAATTAAACAGAGTAGCTATTGTTTCTTGTATAGTGACTTAAATCATTAGGGAATTAAAGTTGGCAACAATTTATTTTGTACTGGGAGCTCCATAAGAAAATCTGATAAACATGAAATGTGTGGAAGATGAATAACAAACAAGAAAAGGCCAGTTGAATTTACATGGCGTAATGTCAGTGAAACACATTGTCCTCATTGATACCAGTCAGATATTTTATAGCAGTAAAAATAGGTTCTATCAACTGTCCATAGATGTACAAGGTGGCCTTTATACCAATTAAATTAGTTTTTAACCAAATGACTGATTCTTTCATATTGTATAGACATAGTGTTTATTTAATTCTGAAACTTAGAGATAAAATGGTAAAAACATTTTAATTCCTTGGGGGAAAATATACCCTGTTATTTAATATATAGCCATTCATTATTAATCTTTCTAATTATTTCATGGAAGGATTTATTATATCTCCCACAAAGCTTTAACTTTTTGGTTTATAAATTGGTAAGACAAAGGACCTGATTTTTTTCAAGTATATCAGAAAGTTAAAGCCTAAATCAACTAAATAACAAATAAGCAAAAACCCTTGTAGAATAGTTTGTAAGTTCCTCTCACGAAACTCATTAAAAAAGAAGGTGGCATAGTCAATAGACTTCTTCTCATGTCATAATTTTAAGTTAGAATGTCTGAATATATGCATATAATTTAATACATTAAATACTGTATTAATGTACAGTTTTAATATATATTGTATATACAGTTAATATATATTTAAAAACTGTTCTTCAAATTGAGAAATTATGATATTCCTTTTTATGTCTCAGATTTGCAACTAAATTATGAAATAAACTAATAAACCAATCCCGCAGAAATTTGCTCAAGAAGCAGCATCAAGCACACATATTTTTTGAAAGGACTAATTTGGAAAAGTAAAAATCTGTTTCTAAATTTGTAGCTGCTATTTCCTGTGATATAAAACCAAATATAGATATTTAAAATAAGTGCTTTCAAAACAGATTTGTATTTCATATTATTTCTGGTACAAATTATATTTAGATTTACATTAGAAAATAATTATATATATATTTTTTAAAATAAGAGTCCCCCTTTTTTGTTAAATTCATTCTATTAGATATGGAGTATTCAATGTACCTAGGTGAATAAAAATTTATTCATGGTTTCTGGGAATAAATGAGTTTATACTATAAAAGAAAGAAAGTGTCATGACTACCTCCAAAGAAGGAAAAACATATCCAGCAGAAAGGATGCTCTGTGTTCTTCAGCTGACATTTGGAGTTCTTCAATGCTGGTTTCAGGCAGCCTTCGTGATGCCTTTGTGAAGGGAACAGTGGTAGCTGAGTGGGTGAATCAATAATTCAGGGTGAATCTATATACAGTTGTAGAGTTAAAAAGACCCACACAATTGATTCTTTCATTCCTAGCTAGAATCCACACTGGGTTAAAATAAAGATAAGCATGAAAACACCAATCTCTACAACTATAAAGACATTCATGCAAGTGTTTTCTCTATTTTTACTCTAATGCAAAAACCAGAGATACATTCTTCAACAGACTCAGAGTACACAAGATGTCATAGAACATAGCTTACTCTAAGAGGGCACACAGAAATTGACTTCTATCCATATTGAATGGAATGGTTCACATATTTGCCAGAATTGACTATCTGCCAATCCTTTTTGGGCTTATTGAGAAAATGTATCAAAAAGGAAAATCTGATTTGAGAATTGATTTTTGGTGTTGATTGGTAAAATTACATGATACAAATAATTTTGAAGCTAATGTCAGGATGACATTACCAAGTATATTTAAAACATTTCATGGATGGTATTCTTAAATGGAAATTGAAGATAAAGTACTATATTATTGGCAAATCCTGACTTTTGTTAACTCCCTAAAAATCTTGCTATATTCTAATTCTACCAATTGCATCATCACAAAATAGAAGAAAAGCTACATTATGAGGTTAGGTATTCATTCAATAAACATTTATGGATCATATATACAGAGTGCCTGCCATCGAAATTTACACATGCACAGCTAAACCTAAAATCGTGGTTTCCTGGGGATAGTATTTGGAATTGCTGAAAGCAAGTTTACATTCTTAAAAACATGCCTCTGACTAAAAGATTTTCTTTACTGGGAAGCCAGTGGCTTTCATTTTCTCAGTGAGAAGACAGGTTCAGTCATACAAATTGTCAGGTGAAGGACTATAACCACACGCAATATACCTCTCCTAACAGGTGAAAACAGTGGGCTTCTCAAGGACCTAGACATATCTAAACCCTGCTCAGATTCATTTTGATCTTCTCCAAAGCCTGTTCCCTCCTTGCTCTGGGAGGGCTTTTGTCCTCTTTGCATGTACAAATACACTGACTTTATGTTATATGGGCATTTCTCTAAGCCCTCTGATTAATTTGCTATACTTTCCTTTTTCTTGTCCTCCATATTTGGTCTCAGATTCTAAAGCTAAGTCCTTATGAAACTCAAAAACTATAACAAAAACATGTTTTTCTCTCCAACTTTGGGACTCATGCAAATATAAAATGGTTTGGCTTCACACTCTTGTATGTGCTCTGATTAAAAAAAATTCATTTAGTCTTTTAATATTCCAGGCTGCGATTCTGCTATTCCTAGGGTCAAGGAAGGAGTAAGAGCCTTTGGGCCAGCAAGAGCAACTGGAAATGGGAAAGGGGGACTTTCAAGTTAAACTTGAAAGGCTATGATCATGCTGGCTGAGTCAGGGAATCAGAGATAATGGGTGTCCGTATTGAATATGAAGTTAGGTGTCCTGATTTTCTTTCCTTTGACAGGGAGTCATCTAGTCTGATATGAAAAAGCCAGGGGAATAAATAATAAATCGATCTTACTCTCTTCCCTTCCTCTAATCTGCTTTAGGGTTCCCTTTCCCTATTGGTCAAATGTAACCAGAAGCCAGAGGAAAAGGAAGCCAATGATAATATAGTTCATACAGCTCAAAGGCAGAGAACATGTGGATAAGAGTGGAGAATAAATCTGGTGGAGAAGTAGAGATAACCCGCACGCTAGTTTTTTTTTTCTTTCTCCTTTTAAAGTTTTCCTATGAGTTTAATTTGATTAAAAACACTTTGTTGAACATTATATTCTTATCATTATTCTCTTTCACACTTATATCATCTTTCAACATATAGAGGGAATAAATACATTTTTCTTTAGGAAACCAGGCTGACCTATTTTTTTTCCTGTCACTCTTATCTGGTTTAAATGGTATAAGGCAAAGGTCTTACAAATAACTGCAAGATAGAGTGACGTCAATGATGTAGAGAAAGAAGAGTTACATGACAGAGTTCAGCTCACCACAATGATAAGAGTGACTTTCACAACTAATTTCGTTCATTTACTGTTGTCTTTAGAAGTAACTCTAAATGTGAGGGATATTTCCCATATTCTGTAATGAATCACTTGTGCTATCTACAAGTATTTTTCTGCTTGATAAAGTAACCCCACCACATTGCACACAAAAAAATCAAATGCTGAATACATAGGCAAAAGACAAATCATTCCTGACCCATGTAGGTGAATGGTTTGCATCATGAATATAATGTTTTATTACCCATATCATTGTCCTAGGTTGAAAATATTTATGGGTGGTCATAAAATTAGCTATCCTTTCTCAAATATTCAATCTGTGGCATGTATGCTGCTGACCTCCAGTGGAGGGTACTACCCTGGTTCACTGTTTTACATATCCTATAAAATGAACTACTTTGGGGGGGGGGAGCTTGAAATTTACCTTACTTTAAATTTTATTGTCTTCACATTTTCACAATTTCATATCATAAAAAAATTCAACTTGAGAGTTTAATCAGGTTTTGCTGTATCCTTTAAAATAGTTTATAGCCAAATATATTTTCATGCTTAACTGTTTTGAAAACTAAACTTAATGGACATACATGCTTATACAGAGAAAAACAGAAAAACTAATTTCTAAGGATTATCTTAATAGGAAACAAATTTTATCACTTAACATCTTTACGCTTTCTAGAAAATTATTTAACATCTTTACCCTTTCTAGAAAATTACCTTCAATGAAGATCTTCATATCATATTTAGATAACAGAGTCTATGTCCTAAAAAATATGGTAAAGGAGTTCAGAATCCTTTTTAAAATTTATCTAGGTTCATCACCCCATGAAGGTGAAAGAGTCTATAAAATAGAAAGAAATATATAAAACACTATTATGTTTAATTTTTAAGTACTATCTTAGATTTGATCCTTTAGAAATCAAAGCCTCAGGCAAGTGTGGCCACTTTTTTTGGGAAGTGCAAATCCAGGTATAGAGGTTAAAGAAAAAAGAAAGTGACACAAAGAAAGATAAGACGCATTACTACACTGGCCTCCACTTCCCAATTAGCAATGAAATAGGACCTTGTTCAGCAGGCATATTTTCTTTATCTGTGGGACTTTCTTTAGAAGAACGGTAAGCAGAAATCACAGCTTGGAGAAGAATATGAAAGGAAAAAAATGCATTTGTTTGTTTCTCTTTCATCTCTCATTTCTCACTGGCCAAGGAACACGCCATGGAATGAAATTCCTTGACTTTCGGGGTTGTGTTATCCTTCCACATGGCAACCACTCAGGAAGCTATAGCCTATGCTCAACAAGGTAGCATTTCACCCAAGTAAGGAAACGAAAGGGGAGAGGCACTCAGTGATTATAGGGCTAGGCAAGTGGGACTTGAGTACATACAAGTGAAGCTTAAACGTGGACATCAGCCAGCTGGGTGAGCTTGTCAAAGGGAAGCTTCTTTGGAAAGGAAGAGTTTAGAGAGAGAATCTGAGAAGGCACAAACACAAAGTTTGTGCACTGGAAAAATAAATTAAAAATAATGATTTGAACTTGATAATGGCTTAAGAGAAATCACTCAAGAAATATTTAATATTTACTGATAATCATATTAGGATTTCATCTGTGCTCGGCTCTCCTCCTATTGGCTCATGGATATTAAAACAGAGGTTTTTTTTCTCATTTATTTTTACAACTCCATATACTTAGGTTTATAATTAATAGACACAAATATATATGTGTATGTATAGATATATACATATGTAAACATATTTTAGTTACCAAGATATTTCAAATAATAGAGTACCAAAATGTACTTATATGAATGTATGATCTCTTAAGGTGGTAATTTGGAAGAGATATTAAAATTTGGTTAAAAATTTGGATAATATTTGTAGGGAAAACTTATGGAGGAGCAGAATACTCACAAGGTAGAAAAATTTGGAAATTTAAGGCAGTGAATAAAAGAGGTACCACTAATCATCTCATTTTACAAGGTCTTGATTAGATATTAGTAAAAAGCATGATTTATTTTATTCATTAAAAATTCATTCAACAATGTTCATGAAATACCTACTGTATTCTATATCCTATATTGGGACTTAAGACCCAAAAATGAGAAAGACTGTCCTTAACAGAATCTTAGAGGATAACGAAGGGAAGAAACATGTAAACAATTCATTATTCATTACAATAACTTTTAGGAAGTGCTTTAATAGATAAATAATGAACAAGGATCACACAAGCCAGCTTTATATAGCTGCAAAATTACCCTGGACTAACTCCACCTAAAATCATAGCAATGACAAATAGAAAATAAAAATGATTCAGAACATTTGCAGAATCTCCAACATACACAATGAAGTAAACAGAATGAAAATGCTGGAATGAAATCTGATACATAGCATCATAGCATTGGCATTGCATAATTACAACTTAGTACACACAGATTGCAATCATGTTCTGCAGGATGAATCAAAATTTCCCAACATTAGTAGAACTATAAGTGTCTATATTTACAAAAAGCCCATATAATTTATTAAAGAAAAAAAATTTTATAGGCATATGCTGTTTTATTGTGCTTCACTTTATTGTGCTTTACAGATATTGCATATTTTACAAATTGAAGGTTTATGATGGCCCTGAATTAAACAAGTCTATCAATGCCATTTTTCCAACAGCATATGCTCATTTTGTGTCTCTGTGACATTTTGGTAATTCTTGCAATATTTCACTTTATTATTATTATATCTGTTATAGTAATCTGTCATCAGTGATTTTTGATGTTACTGTTGTAATTGTTTTGGGCCGTCACAAACTGCACACATATCATGTAAGATGGCAAACTTAATTGATAAATATTGTATATGTTCTGACTACTCCTCCAAACGGCCATTCCTCTGTCTCTCTCCCTCCCCTCAGGTATCCTTATGTACTGAGATACAAAAATATTGAAATTAGGCCACTTAATAACCCTAGGCATTCAAATGAAGGAAGAATCCCATGTCTCTTACTTTAAATAAAAAATGAGAAATGATTAAGCTTAGTGAGGAAGGCATGCAGAAAGTTGAGATAGGCTGAATGCTAGGCCTCTCCTACCAAAGTTATCCAAGCTGCAAATGCAAAGGAAAAGTGTTTGAAGAAAATTGAAAAGTGCTACTCCCATGAACATGTAAATGATAAGAAAGCAAAAATAACCTGATCGTTGATATGGAGAAAGTTTTAGTGGTCTGGATAGAAGATCAAACCAGCCACAACATTCCCTTAAGTCAAAACTTAATCCAGAGCAAGGCCCCAACTATCTTCAATTCTATGAAGGCCAAGAGAGGTGAGGAAGCTGCAGAAGAAAAGTTTGAAGCTAGCAGAGGTTGGTTCATGAAGTTAAGAAGTCTCCATAACATAAAAGTGCAAGGTGAGGCAGCAAGTGCTGATTTAAGATCTGCAGCAATTGATCCAGAAGATCTAGCTAAGATCACAGATGAAGGTGGCTACACTAAACAACAGAATTTTAATGTGGATGAAACAGCCTTCTATTGGAAGATAGTACCATCTAAGACTTTTATAGCTAGAGATGAGAAGTCAATGCCTGGCTTCAAATGACAGGCTGACTCTCTTGTTAGGGTATACTGCAGCTGGTGACTTTAAGTTGAAGCCAATGGTCATTTACCATTCAGAAAATTTTAGGACCATTAACAATTATACTACATTTCCTCTGCCTATGCTTTATAAATGGAACAACAAAGCCTGATAAGCTCTGTTTAGAGCATGATTTACTGAATATTTGAAGCCCACTGTTGAGATCGACTAAGGAATAAAAAAGATGCCTCTCAATTATTACTGCTAGTTGACAATGCATCTAGTCACCCAAGAGCTCTGATGGAGATGTACCAGGAGATGAATGTTGTTTTCATGCCTGCTAACATGCATCCATTCTACAGCCCATAGATCAAGGAGTAATTTCAAACCTCAAGTCTTATTATTTAGGAAATATAGTGATTCCTTTGATGAATCTGGGTGAAGTCAATTGACAACCTTCTGGAAAGAAATCACCATTCCAGACGAAACATTTGTAATTTCTGGGAGTAGGTCAAAATATCAACATTAACAAGAGTTTGGAAGAAATTGATTGCAACCCTCACAGATGACTTTGAGGGGTTCAAGACTTCAGTGGAAGAAGTCAATGCAGATGTGGTAGAAATAGAAAGAGAACTAGAGTTAGAAGTGAAGCTTGAAGATGTGACTGAATGGCTGCAACTTCATGATGATCAAACTTGAACAGATGAGGAGTTGCTTTTCAAGGATAAGCAAAGAAAGGGATTTTTTGAGATGAAATCCACTCCTAGTGAAAAGGCTGTGAACATTGTTGAAACGGCAACAAAGGATTTAGAATACTACATAAACTTAATTGACAAAGTAGCAGCAGGGTTTGAGAGGATTGACTCCAATATTGAAAAAAGTTCTCCTGTGGGTAAAATGCTACCAAATAGTATCATATGCAACAGAGAAATATTTCATGAAAGGAAGAGTCAATCAATGTGACAAACATCACTGTTGTCTTGTTTTAACAAATTGCCACAGCTGCTTCATCCTTCAGCAACCACCACCTGATTGCTCAGCAGCCATCAACACCGGGGTGAGACCCTCCACTAGCAAGAAGATTAGGACTGCCTGAAGGCTCAGATGATTGTTAGTATCTTTTAGAAATAAAATATTTTTATTAATGTATATGCATTGCTTTTTTAGACATAATGTTACTACACGCTTAATCGACTATAGCATAAACATAATTTTTATAAACACTAAGAAACCAAAATATTTGTATGATTCACTGTATTGAGATATTTACTTTATTGTGGTGGTCTGGAACTAAACCTGCCATATCTCTAAGGTATGCCTATATTTTTAGTTAGTTTTTATATCATGGGATCTGAAGTTTCTTGGAGGATATTTTAGCCTATATTTTGATTCTGGTGCCTGACAGCAAAGACATGCCCTCGAGCAAGGAGAAAAGTAGAAGTCTTAGATTATAATTTTGGTAATATGAGATGAAAAAAATTTAAAAAAGAATATACGTACACTTCTTCCTTTTTTAATAAAAGATTTAAAGCAGCTTATAAAGATGAATTAAATCAAAGATAAAATAAATCTAGAGAATGAAAAGTAAGGGGAAAATAGGGTAAAAAAACATTGTAAACAGCTTAATTATTTAGATTAGTACATATTATGCTTGCCAGGAGTGGGGCACAAATGTGATATTGAACTTTTGGCAGCTGCTTGTGTGAGTGTGTGTATGTGTGTGTGAGAGAGAGGGAGAATGGGAGAGAGACATTACAAACCTTAAATTTGAGAGTTCATAAGATAAAAGCAAACTGATTTCTGAAGGGATACATGATTACCCTTGACACTGAAATTTGAGTTTCACCATAAACCTGGCAGTATGTTTCTTAAAGCAGGTTGGTGGCTTGATACTAAAGCACAAAAACACACTTAGAGAAGGAAAGAATGGATGTAATGGGACTCAGGTATGTGACCCTCTGATGATCTAGCTTATTTCAGGGATAGATTTTGAATTGTCTAAACAATGAATAAATTGCATATCCATCTTGCTATATTACAGGAATAACGGACTGAATATCTATTAATTCCGTTTCTCCCTGAGGAGCTTTTGAAAGCCTCCTATTTAGTGACAGAGCTTTTAAAGTGATATTCCTTGACAGGCAGCTGGAGTACTCGCATTCTTTATAAAATAAGTGCACAGCCATGTGTTTTTAATAGTCAGTTCAGCTGTGGATAGAACAAAAATTAAAGAACTCAGTTAAAGAAATGGGGAGAGAATTTACATACAATGGCATAGACCTAATTGGAGCCAATTTCTGTGATGGACAATTTTTTACTCGATGGATTTCCAGAGAAGACAAAGGGACAATTATTTCAGTCATAACAAAAACCAAGACAAATGCACTCATGTTTACACACAAATTCATACACAAATAGAACACATAGAGAATATTGAGGTTGGAGTTATATGTTACTTATATAACTTCTAAGGCAAACTAGTGATAAAATGTGCATGTGGATAATTAATTGAAGTGACTTGGATAATATAGTGGGGTACCTTTCTAGTTTTCTTTGCTGTGTTTAAAAAAATCAGATTTTCCTTGCTTTTTTTATTTCAAAATGTTATGGGGATACAGTGTTTTCATTATGCTTGAGTCAGGGTAATACATGTGTCCATCACCCACATAGTGTTCATTATATCCGTTAGGTAGGTTTTCGCCCATCCCATTCTCCCTTCTCCCTCCTGAATGATTTCCACTGAATTTTACTTCCCTCTGTGCACATGTGTGCTCATTGGTAAGTTCCAAGTTAATAGCAAGTACATGTGGTGTGTGTTCTCCCATTCTTGAGATACATCACTTAGGATAATGGTTTCCAGTTCCACCCAAATTGCTGCAAAAGGCATTAATTTATCCTTTTTATGGCTGAGTAGTACTCCATGGTATACAAATAATGTATTTTGTTAATCCACTCATGAAATGATGGGCACTTAGGTTGAATACACATCTTTGCAATTGTGAATTGTGCTGCAATAAACATTTGAGTATAGGTGTCTTTTTGATAAAATGACTTTTTTTCCCTTTGGGTAAATACCCAGTAGTGGGATTCTTGGATCAAATGGTAAGTCTACTTTTAGTTCTTTGAGAACTCCCCATACTGTTTTCTATAGAGTTTATACTAATTTTCAGTTCCACCAACAGTGTATACAAGCATTCCTTTCTCTCTGCATCCAGCCAGCATCTATTATAGCTTTTGGACTTTTTAATAAAAGCCATTCTAATTGGACTAAGGTGATATCTCATTATGGTTTTAACTTGCATTTCCCTGATGATTAGTGATGTGGATAACAACCCATTTAATCTTTATAAAAACATACATATAATACACATAATAGTCAAAGAACTTGCATTAGAACATCTAACATGATATCAAAATATAAGAAGCAAGTTAAAAACATGGGACAGTTTCCATGCCTTTTTTGGTACCATAGTGATGTTTTTTTGAAATATTGCATTTAAAATAATGTTGCTAATGCATATTACTTTCCATCTCTCTGCTAGTTGACACTGAGACATTCTTTGTTTGAGAAAGGAAGATACAGCCAGAGAAAAGGAACAGAGACATTATGGGCAGCTTTGCTTTTTCCAATATAGGTTTTAATACCCAGAGCAGGAAAAAGAGTCTTGAAAGTGATTTCTTTTGCAGAAGTCAGAATTTTGAAAGAATAAAGGCTTATGGTCCTCTAAACCAGAGTAAGGAGAATGCACTACATGACCTAAGGGAAGTTTCCTAGCATGCAGAAAAATGATGGCTCCTTTTTAGGCTGGAAGAGATAAACTGGGGTAGAATAGCCAGTGAGAGAGGTAGACTTAGATGATACGGATCTTAGAATTCACTTCATTCTGGGATTGCAGATCAGATTTTTCTTGTTTACTGAAACCCCTAATAGAGGAGCCCTACACACTGGTGGATTAATTGCTGGCCTATGTGTCGGGGAGTGGGGGCATCAGCCACTGGTAAGGAGATTCCATAGCAGAGGAGCCCCCAAATTTGAGTGTGGATAGGACATAAGACTTTGCCCTACAGGGTAGCACTGCCATCAGAGCTCGAGGAGCGCTGAGCTAGAAGGTACAGTATATGTGTTTGAGGGCTTGAGTAATGCCAGGGATGAGGAGTGGGCAGAGCAGGGGTGTTGTCATTGTGCAATTGATGGTTCTAAAGAAACAGACCACGTATTACACCTACCACAATAACTATGTACAAGTTACATGAGGACAGACACTATCAATGAAAAGCATTACATCATTATACTCTATTAGAAATTATCTGATTCATGTGGATCTATCCTTCATTACATAGACTTGTCACAATTTCATTGCAGGTTCAATATGATTAGGTGTAGCCACAAATCTATAGTAAGCCCGTGGAGGTTAGGGTCATAACTGATTTCTGCCCACAGCATCAAAGAACAAACAAAAGTAAATGAGAGCTGATAACAATCCTATATTATTCACAACAGATCTCGTCATAAGGCAATACATAATAAAAGAAATGATCTTTAGTGTAGTATTTGTGTTTAAGGACTAGCTGCTACCTGTGTAATCCATTAGCTTGAGAGATTTGGAATTTAACAAAAGCAAACATTTCAGGATTTTATAATTTCCTAAAATTTCTTATGCTTGCATAGCTTTTGAATAGGCAGAATATACAGCACAAATTTCAAAAGGCACAAAAGGTATATGGTAAAATATAATACTCCCTCCTTCCTAATTTCCCAGCCGTCTTGTTTCTTTCTCCAAAGGTAGCTACTATTACCAGGTTTCTGTCTCTTCTTAGTCATTTGCTTTGCATATTAACTTCATCTAATCTGGGTCCTGGCTCCATCACTTGATAGAAAAAATATCTTGCTTAAGTCATTAAGTCACTAACTCCAACAGATGTTCAAAACATACCTCTTCCTGGACCTTACAATAGTGATCAATCTCTTTGATTCCTGGTCTTCTTGGCAAGCTCCTTCTCCTTTTTTTAGGAGGAGGTTTGAAGTCCTAAGGTTTGGTCATAGGACTTCTACCCTCCCTTAGGTAAAGTCATCCATACCTGCAGATTCAATTACCATCGGACATAGGTGATTCACATTTTTAACTCATGCTCAAGTTTATATCCAATTTTTCACTGAACAGTTTCTCTTGGGTAGCCTAAACCCATCTTAAAGTTATCATGTACAAAACTAAATTCAGGGCTTTCTCCTCCAAATTTGATCTTCCATTTTTCACACCTCAGTGAACAGTATCATATTCCAGAATCCTTAGAGCAATCTTTGATACTTTTTTCCTCCCTCTCTTTATCTCATTATATTCAATTCTTTGGTATATCTACTTCCTTATCTTCTTAATATTGTTAGTCCTACTTACTTTTCTACGTTCAATTGCAATTACACTCTCCATGCTGCTTTCCTCTTTCACCTGTATTACTGAAATTACCTACATGTTCAACTTATGAATACTCCAAACTCTGCTTTTATTTGATATGCATATTTCAAGCAGTTCTTTTTCAAATTACAAACTTGATCATGTTATCCTCTTTCCTCAAATAATTTAATATTTTGCCTTTGTCATTAAAATTAAGCCAAAGCTTCATAAAAGGGCTTAGGAAGCTCCACGTCATCTAGCCCCTACCTGTGAAAACATTTCCAGCCAGATCAGAGCAAAGTGCCTCTTCTGGGAGATGCACTTCTCTGGGAGTTTCTAACTGTGGTGGTTTAAGGTATTTTTGAGCATTTAAGCATTTTTTGTTTATTTGTTTCCCATTCACTGATAACATGTTATTGAATATCATTTGATGCAGGGAGACTTCTTCCATTACTGGCTTTACATATAGAGCTCTGTGGATTCAACTCTACTCTTTGAGGAGAACCCCAAATCCTAGACTCTCAGGTATATATACAGGGACAATTTCCTTATGATTACTAAGGATTTCCGTTATAATTTATGGCTTCGGCTTTAAGTATCCTTCTTTTTTTTTTTTCTGGCACTTGAAAATTTTATACCATTTCCTTCAAGAAATCAGGAATATATTTAAAAATATTTTAGGTAGCATGGTACAATATGTTTTCTTTGTCTCATCAGTTAGAAGTCCATTGGTGGGTCTCTGGTGTGGAAACATTTTTGTCTTTCTGGATAAATCCTGCTTAGACATGATGAGCTATTTACTTAACACACTTTTGAACTTGGTTTTGAAACATTTTATTTGATGTATTCACACCCAAATTTGTCGGTGTGATTAACCTAGTATTTTATTTAGTTTTTTTTAATACATTTTTGGAATAAACATTGTATCTTTGCCTTGTAGAATTGATTAGCTAGCTCCTCTCACCTGCTCTAGCATAATTTATGTAAGCTGGAATATCTGTTCCTTGAGCTACAAAATGGTTTGTGCAAGTAGGGATATCTCTTTTCTAAACTTTTGATAAAGCAATCTAGGCTTTCATGTTTTGTTTGTGTAGATCTCTGGCTCCTATTTCAGTATCTACTGAGGTTATGCTCTTATTAGTATTACTTCCACTTTCAACCAAGATGAAGTAACAGGAGCTGGATTTAGTCTCCAGCCTGAAACCACTAAAAAAGGTAACAAAATATATGAAGCAACGGTTTCCAGATATTGAACAGCAAGCAATAAAGGACAACGATCCTGAGAGATGGGAAATAAATGAGGGGAACCTTGTAATCACCACAATATATTACCTGAAGAGAGTTTCCTGAGCTTTGCACACAGAGGGGAAACCCCAGAAGAGCAAGGTGGTCAATCTGAATTGATGAGACAGAGTTGGGAGGCTCGAGAGACAGAGGTGGCTATAGTTCACAGGGCAGAGTACTGGGGAGAAAAGAGTCACAGAGAGAGGTGATATCACTACAAATTTTACAGATATTGAAAGGACAATATGAAGATATTATGAATAATTTTTTTTTTTTTTGAGACAGAGTCTCACTCTGTTGCCCCGGCTAGAGTGCTGAAGCCTAGCTCACAGCAACCTCAAACTCCTGGGCTCAAGCGATCCTCCTGCCTCAGCCACCCGAGTAGCCACATGCCACATGCCACAATGCCTGGCTAATTTTTTCTATATATTTTTAGTTGTCCAGCTAGTTTCTTTCTATTTTTAGTAGAGATGGGGTCTCACTCTTGCTCAGACTGGTCTTGAACTCCTGAGTTCAAACGATCCACCCGCCTCGGCTTCCCAGAGTGCTAGGATTACAGGCCTGAGCCACTGCACCTGGCCTATGAATAATTTTATGCCAATTAATACAACTTAGGTAAAATGGGAAAATTCCTTGAAAGATGAACTATAGAGGCTCTCTGAGGAAGAAAGAGATAATCTGATTTGTCCTATACCAATCAGATTTAATTTGTAGTTTAAAAACTTCCTATAAAGAAAACTCCAGTCCCATATGGCTTCACTGATGAATTCTACAAAACATTTAAGGAAGTGATAACAAATCTACACAAATGCTTCTGAAAAATTGAAGAGGAGAAATTCTTTGCCTAGGCCAATGTCTGTAAGAGTCTTTCCTACATTTTCTTCTAGAATTCTAATAGTTTCACACCTAAGGTTTAAGTCTGTTATCCACCATGATTTGATTTTTGTGAGAGGCGAAAGCTGTGGGTCCTGTTTCAGTCTTCTACATGTGGCTATACAGTTTTCCCAGGACCATTTATTGAATAAGGAATCTTTTCCCCAGAGTATGTTTTTGTCTGCTTTGTCAAAGATTAAATGGCTATATGAGGATGGTTTTATATTTGGATTTTCTGTTCTGTTCCACTGGTCTGTATCCCTGCACTTGTGCCAATACCAGGCAGTTTTAATAATCACAGCCTTGTAGTATAGTTTGAAGTCTGGCAAATTAATACCTCCCATTTTGTTTTTATTGCTTAAAATTGCTTTTGCTAAATGGGGTCTTCTCTGGTTCCATACAAAGTGTAAAATTATTTTTTCTATGTCTGT
>CM052441.1:74776061-74798087 GCA_028533085.1 Varecia variegata
TGGTTTAGAATTTATTTCAAGATTTATCAGCATCTTCACAAATGATAATTACTGCCAGTTATCATTTTTGTGGTGAGAACAGTTTATATCCACTCTATTAGCATTGTTCAAGAATACCATATATTATTAACTGTAGTTACCATGTTGTACAATAGAACCTTGAACTTATTTGTCTTATCTACCTGACATTTTGCAACCTTTGACCAACATCTTTCCAATACCACCTCCTGCATCTCCCCCATCTCAGCCTCTGATAACTACCATTCTACTCTCTGCTTCTATGAGATCAACTTTTTTAGATTGCACATGTAAGTGAGATCATGGGGTATTTGTCTTTCTGTGCCTGGCTTATTTCACGTTACATAGTGTCCTCCAGGTTCATCCATGTTGTCGTAAATGACAAAATTTCCTCTTTTTTAAAGGCTGGATAGAATTCCATTGTATATGTTAATATATGCCACATTTTCTTTATCCATTAAGACACTGTTGGACACTGGTTGATTCCATATCTTGGAATTTGTGAATAGTGCTGCAATGAACATAGACATGCATGTATTATATCTCTTCAACATACTGATTTTATTTCCTTTGCACATATTCCCAAAAGTAGAATTGCTGAATCCTATGATAGTTCTATTTTTAGTTTCTTGAGGAATCTCCACACTGTTTTCTATCCAACAGTGTACAAGGGTTCCCTTTTCTCCACATCCTTGTCAACATGTGTTACCGTTGATGTTTTTAAAGAATAGTCATTCTGACAGGTGTGAGGTGATATCTCATTGTGATTTTAATTTGCATTTTCATGATGATTACTGATGTTGAGCATTTTTTCATGTCTGTTTATTAACCATAATTATTAACTTTATGTCAGACACAAGAAAAATATAACCAATCATTTTATCCAGAAAATCATCATCAAGGTTTTCCTTAGATTACTGTTTCAAGTCTTTCCAAATCTATTATTTATATTAAATTCTATGAAATATCTAATAAATATGTGTTGGACATATCATTTAACTTATACATTTTATATTTTATATGTTTACTTGTTTTTAGTTTGTATTTTAGCTCTAAGAATCTTTAAAAATGTTGAATTTTAATGATGAGATATTTACTAATATTCTTTTGTAGCAAGTTCACACATACCATTTGGCTGATAAAAATCTTTTGTGCATTTAATTTGTAAACATTTCCTGAAAATTACTAAGTAGTTTAAATACTACATACTCTTCTTATTACAGGTGACACTCGAGCAACATAGGTGCTAGGGGCACCAACCTTCCCTCTGTGCCCCCTGAGCAGTTGAAAATCAGCATATAACTTTTGACTCCCTCAAAACTTAATTACCAGAAGGTTCCTGTTGATTGGAAGACTTACTGATACATAAATAGTTGATTAACACATACTTTGTATGTTATATGTACTATTGTATTCTTATAATAAAGTAAGCCAGAGAAAAAATGTTGTTAAGAAAATTTTAAGGAAGAGAAAATATATTTACTATTCATTAGTAGGAAGTGGATCATCATAAAGGTCTTCTTCATTGTCTTCACATTGAGTAGGCTGAGGAGGAGGAGAAAGTGGCGGGGTTGGTCTTGCTGTCTTAGGGGTAGCAGAAGTAGAAGAAAATCCATGTGTAAGTGGACCTGCATCACTCAAATCCATGTTGTTGAAGGGTCACCTGTGTATAGTAGAGTAGGCATTTTCATAACGGCAATACTTCAAAATATTTTGAATAAAATTTTACACCTTACCTGAAGATAAGGGTATTACTGTGAAGAAGAAGTGCTTAATTTTCATAAATCAGTAAAAAGCATCAATGTTTGACCTAGCCATTCCACATATGTGAAATAGTACTATTTTATCATTTTTACTTGCATGGTCAGTTAGATGTGTTCTAATTTAGAATTATCACAATAAAATAGTATATTTTTATGTGTATAAGTTTTGCAGGGGGAGTGTTTCAGAGTATCTTTCCTGTTGGAGTTACTACTTTACATTATTATTATTGAAGAGATATTTGCTTTTGTATTTGTAAGTTTTTTAAAAGCAGTGTTTCAGTAGGAAGTTGACAATATGACAGCTCCTCCCCAAAGAAGGCCTTTTGTATGTTGAGTGGATCAATATAGATTAATTACATTTTGAAAACTAAGATAAATAAAACAACATATTAACAAATGTGAGTGCAATATTTTGAGAATGAGTTTATTTTAATGAGCAAGTCAGATTTCATTAATAAAATGAACATTTAATTATTATCTTGAACAATATTGTGCAGAAAATGGAAAAATAGTAAACCTCATTACTAGTCTACAGATGTTTTGTGTAATTTTTAACTGTATACAAAATTGATGATGCTTTGTTGTCTGTAAATCAGTTGTCATATTTTATTAAGACATCTGTTAATTCTTTGTAGAAAAATATAGTAAAATCAGAATGTATTTAACATAAATGCAAATTATAGAAATTCAGATTGTAGTCATTCAAAGAAAAACAACAAAATAAAATATGTGCTTTTTCTTTATTGGCAGTGTACCTGCAAATTTGACGCAAAGATTTCAGGAATAGCACAAGGAAATACAAATTCTCTACCTGGAATATATTTCTCACCATACAAAAACCTTCCTTGCTTTGATCCTAGCTTGTTCCTAACTGCTTATATTATGTTGCCTCTGCAGAAACAAAGGCGATGAATCAATCTGTTCTAAAATGTTTTTCAACTTAATTTTTAACTTAATTTTTTAAATTTCAAAATATTAATTAAGGGGGTACAAGTGTTTTTGTCACAGGGATACCTTGTATAATGCTTAAGTCAGGGGTTTTGGTGTGTCTGTCACCAGAATAGTGTTCACTGTACCTAGTAGGTAAGTTTTTATCTCTCACCCCATCTCTCACCCTCCCCGCTTCTTGTGTTTTTCATGTCCTTTATATTGCTTTGTGCCCATGTGTATCCATTGTTTAGCTCCTACTTATTAGTGAGAACATAGGGTGTTTGGTTTGACATTCCTGAGATACTTCACTTAGGATAATGTTCTCCAGTTCCATCCAAGTTACTGGAAAAGACATTATTTCATTTCTTTTAATGGCTGAGTAGTACTCCATGGTGTGTGTGTGTGTGTGTGTGTGTGTGTGTGTATATATATATATATATATATATATATATATATATAAATACATTTACTTTATCCATTAACAGGCAATTTGAAATGTGAATTGTACTGCAATAAACACTCAAGTGCAGGTGTCTTTTTTTTTTTTTTTTAAATAAAAGACATCATTTCCTTTGGGTAGTTGCCCAGTAGTGGGATTGCTGGATTGAATGGTAAGTATACATTTATTTCTTTAAGGAATCTCCATACTCTTTTCCATAGAGGTCGTGCTAATTTGCAGTCTCACCAAAAGTGTATAAGCATTCCTTTTTCTCTGCATCCATGCCAGCATCTATTATTGACTTTTTAATAATAGCCATTCTGATAGAGGTAAGGTGGTAACTTATTGTAGTTTTAATTTACATTTCCCTGATGATTAGTGATGTTGAGAATTTTTTCATATGTTTACTGGCCATTTGTCTAGCTTCTGTTCATGTCTTTTGACCACTTTTTGATGGGGTTGTTTGTTTTTTTCCCACTGATTTGTCTGAGTTCTTTGTAAATTCTCAACGTTAGCCCATTGTCAGATATATAGTTTGCAAATGTTTTCTCCCAATCCATAGGTTGCCTGTTCACTCTGTTGATTATATTGTTTGCTGTGCAGAAACTTTTTAATTTAATTAAGTCCCATTTATTTATTTTTGTTGTTTATGTATTTGCCTTTGGGGTCTTAGTCATAAATTCTTTGCCTATGTGAATGTCTAGAAGACTTTTTCCTATGTTTTTTTCTACAATTTTTTTTTATCGTGTCTCAGCCTTTTGGCTAAGATCAAGTGTAGTATGTGTTCTTCTATAATTTTTATGGTTTCATGCCTTACATTTAAGTCTTTTATCAATCTTGAATTAATTTTTGTATATGGTGAGAGATAGGGGTCCTGTTTCATTCTTCTTCATGTGACTATCCAATTTTGCCAGCACCATTTATTGAATATGGCATGTTTTCCCCAATGTATGTTGTCTGTTTTGTGAAAGATCAGTTGATTGTAGGTAGATGATTTAATTTCTGGGTTCTCTATTCTGTTCCATTGGTCTACGTCTCTACTTTATACCAGTATCATGCTGTTTTGTTTACTATAGTCTTGTAGTATAATTTGAAATCAAGTAATATGATGACCCCCTGATTTGTCCTTTTTGCTTAAGATTGCTTTGGCTATATGGGTGCTTCTTTTGGCTCCAAATGAAGTTTAGGATTATTTTTTTCTAGATCTGTGAAATATAACATGGGTATTTTGATGGAAATTATGTTGAATCTGTAAATCATTTTGGGCAGTATGGACATGGTAAAGATGTTGATTCTAGCAACCCATGAGTAAGAGTTTTTTTTTCCATTTGTTTGTGTAATTTGCAATTTCTTTCATCAGTGTATAGTTCTTGCAGAGATCTTTCACCTCCTTGATTAAGTGCATTACTAGGTATTTTATTTTCTTTATAGCTATTTGAATGGTATTAGGTCCTTGGTTTGACTCTCAGCTTGACTGTTATTAGTATATAAAAATGCCACCTATTTGTGTACACCGATTTTGTAACCTAAGACTTTAATGAATTTATTTACCAATATTTAATCTTACAATATTAGGTTTATATTTTATTTTTAGATGAAGAATAAAAACTAATAGAAACTAAATGATATTTCAATAGCTGATATAATATAGTGAGTGGGTTTTATAAAGGCACATAGACATTTCACTCACTGAACAGATTAGTAAGGACTTTGGGTTAGCATCTTATTGGTGTGTGAACATTGACCAATATTAAGCTATGTAAACAATAATGGCTTGTAATAAAATCAGAGGCACACATTTAATTAGTAACTATTTAATTATTTAATCAGCATTTTATGATTAAACTGATATTTAAGGATAAAAGCCTTAGGCTTTTAAAATGAATATTAGGCTTTTTTATGTATGTATACATGAAATCTTTAATTTAGAGAACTAAAAATTCTTAATAGTTAATAAATTTGGTTTTATAATATGAAATCTGTAGAATACTTGTTAGCTACTTCATGAATATTTGTTGACTTAATGGATGATTTTAATATTGGTAGTCAATTGTAGTAGGTAGGTGCTTCAAAGTGGAATACAACTATTTTAAGAATTAAAGAATTTTTTTTCCAGTGGACTCTTTCTGTCCTTGTCTTATTTTTAAAATTTCAAAATATTAAAGCCATACAAATGTTTTTGGTTACATGGATCACTTTTGTAATGCTTGAGTTGCAGCTATAGATATTCCCATCACCCAAATAGTGTTTGTTGTCCCCATTAGGTAGGTTTTTACCCCTCCCCTCCTCCCTTCTCCCCTCTTCCCTCTCCTCCCTTCTTGATTTCCACTGAATTTTACTTTCCTCTGTGCACATGTGTGCTCCTTGGTTAGTTCCAATTTAATAATGAGTACGCACGGTGTTTTTCCATTCTTGAGATACTTCACTTAGGTGAATGGTCTACAGTTCCAGCCAAATTGTAGCAAAAGGCATTAATTCATCTTTTTATGGCTGAGTAGTACTCCATGTGTCTGTGTGTGAACTTGTATATACATATACATTTTGTTTTACATATATATACACACACATTTTATTAATCCACTTATGAATTGACAGGCTCTTGAGTTGATTCCACATCTTTGCAATTGTGAATTGTGCTGCCTTAAACATTTGACTGCAGGTGTCTTTTTGATAGAAAGACTTCTTTTCCTTTGGGTAGATACCCAGTAGTGGGACTGCTAGTGGATAGGTCTACTTTTCATAATATTTCTGACCACTAGATTTCATCTTCCTCATATCCCACCCTAACACAAACATACTTTCAAATACAAGCACATGAACCCTTGTACCCAAACAAATTTAATGGATGCATTAATGAGACTTTCAGTTAGTTGAAAACATGAAAACCACTGTCTGCCTAACAGATCTCATTCTTAAAGAAAAGATGCAGAGAGATATATATTTGTCACTGAGTTTTCCTTAAATTTGGAAGAGGTGGTAGACAGGCATGGAAACAATGAAAGACTTTCAAATGTGCAGTAGGAGCCTTTTGGAGGACCAAACAAGTTGTGTATAAGGGAGACAAATCAAATTAAGTTGATTTGAGTGGGAGTACTCAACAATGGTGATGTGATGTAAGCTGGTAACTCAGAGGAGAGTCGCACAGTGGGTAAGAGGAAAGATTGAAGAGCCTGGCTGCTTGCGTTTAAGTTTGGGTTCTTCCACCACTTGGTAATTCTGTAACCTTGGCTAATTTCCCCATTTATAGAAAGGAACTGATAATATTGTCAAGATTAAATGAGTGAATATATGTGTTTAAAGCTGTGCTGACATGTTAAATGCTATATTTTTATATTTTTTTTTTTTGCAAATTAAGGTCTATTTTTATAAAAGTCTAAAGGAACTTGGCAAATAAGTAGTAGGAGATTGATCTATTTTTTTCTTGGAGGGTTTGATTAAATGCTGATTGAAATTGGAGTTATCAAAAGAGCCTATTGATCCAATATGGAACATAATTTATAAAAATATGGTAAATTATTTTGAAAACGTCTTGTGCCAGAGGCCATAAAGATCATGTGTCACTGAAGTAAAAGTACTCTTATGAAATATGCATATAAAATATATAGAAAATATTGTTGGACTATATAATTAATTCTAATTTTTAATCATAGGTTTTGTAAACATAGGTACCAAAAGATTACTTAGTTAGATAAGTTCATTTTCCAGATAAGAAAATAAAGAATCAATGAAGGTAACCAATATTTCAAGGACACACAGTCACAAATCTGGAATAAGTTCTGAATCTTAGGTCAATGCATTTTTTATTACAGCAGGCTGCCACTTAATCACAGAAGGACTAACATTCAGCCCTCTCAGAGGAAAATAGAACTTGTAAATATTATTTATTTTAAACACTTTAAATCTTACTTTCTAACTTCTTAAAAGCATAGTAATTTTGTTAGCTATATACAAACTATAAATATGTTCTATAATATTCAAGCAATATAGAAAAGTACAAAAAATGCTCCTCCAATCAACTCAAGCCCCAATACTCCAAAATAGTCATTATTAATAGGAGATTAATACCTTTCCAGATACCTTTCCAAGGATCAATACAGATGTAAAACCAGATAGCGAGATACATAAAAATTGTTTTATATAAATACTATAGTATTTCATATATATTAATATATGATTATATAGTTAATATCTATTTTAAAATTAAGTTATAAATATATTTAAATTTAATTTGAATTTAACTTGGAAAATCAACTAATTGGAAACTAAAGAAATTGTTGAATTATAGTGTAGCTTCTCAAAACTTGATTTCTTAATTTTGATTCATGTCTTAGTTAACTGAATTTCATTATTACATTATTGGGGGTTCTGGATTGCAAACATTGAAATTGACTGGGTAACATGAGAGAATAAATTTATTCTAAGGGTATTGAGTAATTCAGAGATTTACAGAATGATCAGAGAACCACGCTCAGACAGGAGTCAAGGGTGTCCAGGCATGGACAAGATGCTGCTGTGTGATCAGTCTCCTCAGCAGTTAACCATTTGCCACTTTACACACTTGCCATTGTTTTCATTATTGACATGACTGGACACACATTGTAATGCTGATGGACTTTGATGCCCCTACATATTTAATTCCATGCTTTTGGATATTTATTCCCATATAACAATATACCTCTTCTTTTATCCTAATGTCCATGCAAATATTGAAATGTCCTTATAACAGATACGTAACTAAATACTCACAGCTGTGGATGGGAGAAACTCTGCCACACTTATTGTACACATCCATGATCCACTGTCAGAGGGTAGGGAAAGGGAGAAATCAATACTCCATGTTATGCAAGAGAGACTAGGGACAGATCCAACCTAAACAGGATTTCTTTAAAAAGGAAGTGGGTTCAAGTGCTAGGCATACAAATTGACAATTACCCACAAAAATAGTAAAGTTACTTTTTTTAAGCATTCAAAATTTCAGTGTTTTCTTTTTTCCTTGAGGATTGCTCTGTCACATTATACTTTTAGTACACTACATTATACTGTTAGTACACTCTGAGGTGGCTATTTGTAAAATTCTTGATTTGTACTTGCCCTTTGAAGTTATTGCTCCATTATGATCTGTCATCAAGCATGGTACTAGTTCTCTTGTCACATCTTCTCTATTCAAGATGACTTTTTTTTTCTTCCTAAGTATTCTTTATCCTTGAAAATCAATAAAAGAATGAGGAAATGTTTTTAATATAATATGATCCACATCTTTTTTCTTGAACATGATGTACCCTTTCAATCTGCAGATTTAATTTTTTCTCCTTTAATTTGTGTAAATGTTCTTCACTGGAGGTGTGCACAGTCTTTGTTGAAGGACCTTGTTTTTTAACTGAATTTTGTGAAATATACTATGTCAGAGTTTAATACATCAAGTTGGAAATTTACTTTAGATCCATACTTTCCAAATTAATTTATCCTTAAAGTTTATTATGGAAAATGATAAGTCATAGTAGTTATTTCTTTCTCTGTAGAGTTCTAGAAATTTTGTTAAAGCTAGGTTGAGGTATAGACTTTAATGACTTCCCATTTGATTTTTCCCACTCTTTACTCACTCTCTTGTGTTTTTTTTTTTCTTCCATTTTTGGAGATATTATAAAACATTACCAGAATTTTGTCTTCCTTTAAGTTCCTGGGAAGTATAGGAGGTTTAAGAGCCTATACTTTCTGTTTCATTTTTTTACCTCCATTTTTCCCCCCAAATTTAGTTCAAGCAGTTTTATCTCTTTTCTTTGTATCTGGTTCTTGCAGATAAAATTTAAACTTTTTTGCCTATTACTCTCCCTTTCAATTCCATGAAGTGATTGAGAAAGAATGTTTGTGATTTGTCTTCGCACTGCTATTTTTACTAAGAATGTAGATCTCCTCAATAATTGTGTGTATATGTGCGTATTGCATTAACTTTGTTATTACAACCATAAGTTAATTTTTCTTTCTAATTAAAGGGTTTCAATGTTCATAGTAAGGTCTTGACCTTCTCATATTTTGTTAATAAATTATGAGTATGAAGTGTGTACTTAAGTGTTGGAATTTTCTTTTGGGAAGGTATGCAATGGAATGTTTTCTGGAATGTCTTCTAACAAGATGAGGATGTCATTTATTGCTTTGTCTCCTAAATGAGAACCATTATAGATTAGACACTGTACATCAGGCCTGTTCTGATCTGTCAGTAGGCCTGGTATATCTTTAAAAACGCTTTTACCATTTATAGAAGGTCGTTAATCTTTCTTTATACACTTGTTTCATGTTGCCTTTAAACATAGTCTTTATTGAATGACTTTTTAAAGAGATTTGCCTTCCTTTCTATTCTCTGAAAAATGCTTGCTTTCTACTTACTACTCAGGGTAGAACTGATAGAGCTGAAGCTCTCTATAAAAACACTATCTGCCTTCCATTGACCTACAAATTCACCTCTTTAAACTTCCAATAAATAGTTTTATGTTAGTATGTCTCAAAGTTTTGTCTAGATTATTTATCCTAACAAATATTGTTACTCAGTAGGATATTTTAAAGAAATTTTAATATTACTTTAGTACAAAAATTAACTATATTTTTGGGTTTTAAATTCTCATTCGTTTGAAAACTATATTATATTTATTGTGATCCCTTTTTTTATGTATCAGTTTGACTAGTCTACAGCCCCCAGTTATTCAATCAAACACACAAATCCATAGGCTTTTGTGATGAAATTTTGCAAATATGCTTAATATCCCTAATCAGTTGGCTTTAAGTAAGGGCAATATAAGAGTGATTATCCTGGATAATCTGAGTGGGTCTCACTTAATCAGTTGGAGGCCATAAAAATAGAGAATATAAGGGGCTGGAGAGAGAGAGAGAGAGGGAGAGAAAACACCACCTTTGCTGCCTGTGGACAATAGCTTCAGTCTGTGCCTGAGAAGTTCCACCTTCCTTGAGATCTTTCCTTGCTATCTGTCTATGGGTTTTGGACTTGTGTAGCCAGCTCCCCCCATTGCATGAGGTACTTTTTAAAAATAAATATCTTTATTCATCTTTTATTAAATCTGCTTCTTTGGTTAATTCCTGACTATACAATTATGGGTTTTTTATAAGTTTTATGATAATGTCATAAGATGAAGCAAACTCTATGAAAATTTAAGCAAAAAGAAAAATATTAAGACTATAGAATGGTAACTTTTGAAGCAAAGTCTCAAAGGCTGTACAGTCTACTTGTTAAGTGACATAGTAATTTTTTAAACTACCTCTTAAAGAATAGTATTGCACATATTTTTAACATTGAAGAGTTTGGAGGAAGCGTCTTGATTGCATAATCCACTGATGTTTGAATCATGCTTTGCGAATTCTAAGAGTAGCGGGGAATCTACCATTCTAGTTAGAGGTGCTAGTGAGAGACAAAGGTTGCAGGGCTTGAGCTGATGTGGGTCTGGGTCTCCTCTCTGCTCTACCCAAGTAGTTCTTTATTTATTTAATTTACATATAGGGCTTCTGTGTATGATTTTGTTTGAAAACCACTGGTCTAATTTACACCATATGTATAATCTATATATATAACATCATATATATAGATATATATATGACCAACACAAGGCCAAGAAAAGTTAAGTGGGCGGTCTAAATCTCATATTCAGCAGAGGTGAAATTAGAACCCATATCTTCTGATTCCAAACCAAGAGCACAGTTTATTTATTTTCCAGTGCTGCTATAAACTATAAGAGTAAATTTTTTGATGACAAGATCTATGTGTTATTCATTTATGTACATTACAGATTTTAAATTTAATTGCACAGGCAAAAAGGGCACACAGATCCAAATTACTATTGAATGACACTATAATGCAGGAAATAAATACTATTGCATTTGAGAAGAATTAAAAATCAGTGTGGGGTACAAGGCTTTATGAACAAATTTGAATTTGTACTGAGTCTTAATGTTTTGCTAGCATTTTAATATTCAGTAATTAAAAGGCAGAGAATTATGCATATAATGTACTGTAAAAACAGTAGAAGAAATTTATTCATATTTTCCCTTAATAAAAATTAATTTAGTACCTCCTATGTCCAGGTACTATTCATGGCATGCAATACACACTGATGATGATTATAAAAAAGAAAAATACTTGCCCTAAGAGGCTTACATTCTCTAGACGTAGTTGATAATTACATCGCCAAACTTGTTGGGTTAGAAAGTTGGAATTAAGGAGCAAGAGTAAAGAAAGAAGAATGGTTAGGACTTAGATTGTGAAGGGTCCAGAAAGCCAGGGTGTAGCACCTGAAATATGACCCTGGCAATGAGGTGGAGAAATGGAGACCAATTGAAAGTAATTGCAATCTTGTAAAGGGGAAATGACCAGTAAATAAAGTGGGTCAAGTAGCATATTAGTTTTCTGCTGCAGCTGTAATGAATTTTCATAAACTCAGTGGCTTAAAGCAGCACAAATTTATTATCGTATAGTTTTGTAGGTCAAGAGTCTGACATGAGTCTCACTGGGCTAGAATCAAAAGCAGGGCTGCCTTCCTTTCTGGAGGCCCTAGGGGACAATCTGTTTCCTTGACTTTTCTAGCTTCTAGAGGTGAGCTGGGATCAAATCCCTCCCCACCCCGGGGCATTATCTGTTCCACACATTTGAGCTCTATGGAATTTTTAAGCAGGTTCCCCACTGGTGCCCACACCTCAGCATCATTGCCTTGGAAGACCCAGGGCAAGAAATAAGAATCGGGAAGTACAGGCCTGATACCAGACACTGCCAAGTTGCACCTGTGTGAAGCTAGTGGAGGCCTGTGTGAAATATATTGCTGTAGTCGTGGCTAGATTAATAGGGCAAGAGGATTTGATTTTGATGTGATTCATAAAAGTGTGCAGTACAGCCAATATATTGCACCATTCAGGACTATTGTGCCCTTCATTAAGTCCAGTCTACTACATAGAGTCTTATTCCAGGTGGTAGCCAGCAACAATATTTACAGATACTTAAGGAAAGATGATTACTAAAACAAACCACAGTCCTTACTCCTGTAGCTGGTCCTGAGGCTGTTAACTGCTTCAAACGGTCTACACTCTTCCATCACCGATTCAGGATATTCCTTACCTTTACATGGCATTTGAACAAATAAGTGTTGCTGTCCTGGGGTGGCACCTGGACCCTCATCCCTAACTGTTCTGAGCTCTAAGTTAATTCACTCTTTTTTGTGACATGATTTTTTAAGTAGCCCTCTAACCATTATCTCTGGGCATAGAAGCATCAAAGGTCACTTTGGTGAAGCCCCTGGATGCCATATGGACTCCTCCAATCTCTCAATTTTATCAGCAACTGTGTGTCCTCCTGGTAATTAGTTTCATAATCCCTTCCTTTGCCTGTTGAAGATATTCCTTGTTCTATCACACAGGCTGCTTCCGGGTGAAAGTATATATTAATAGTAAGAAAAATAGATCCCATAGGCATACACCTACTGTTGCAATTCCTATGTTGTGAAATAAACCCCTTAATCTGAGGCACTGTGGTATGGGATATTATGACAACAAACCAGTCAGGCAGCAAGTAAGCCCTCAGGTTAGGATACTGGTGGGGGAGCCTGGGAAGTTAATGCTGATCTATAATTAGATGTCATCTCTACTCAGAATAAATAGTCATCCCATCCAGATTAGAAGGGGGTCTGATATGATCCACAGGCCTGCCATAAAGTGACACTAGATTTCTCTGGTAATTGTGCAATATTGAGAGATTAATGTAAGTCTTTGCTACTAGCAGATTGGGGTTTGGTAGTGACAGTAGCTAGATTAGCCTTGGTGAGAAGGCATAAAGTTATTGAGTCCATGACTCAATTCCTACTGCTATGCCTTGTGCATACTTTGACTATTGCATCAGCACTGGGATGACTAAAGACAGAGGTTGATGCTCATCCAAAGGAAGAGTCATCCTGTCCATCTAGTTATTCAGTGACCTTTTTTGTGGGGGATGCTCTGTCTTGAGCATTAACACAGGGACACAAAGATCTGCATGTTCTATATCTACTCCTATGAGTGTCTTTCCATATATTTCCAAGAATTCCTTGTGACCTGTCTTCCCATTTGTTTTAGAATCTTGAGCACCATGCCAAGCCATTTTATCCCATCTAGGATGCTATGTATATATGTACCTCAGTTGATTTTTCCCTTTATGCAAAGTAAATTATCAAATGTGTTGCCCATAGCTCTGCCTTACAGGAGGATTTAACCTCACATTCACCATTGTTCTTTAGGGCTACTACCTCATGAGGCTGGACTATGGAAATAGTCCACTTTGGCTTCGCACCAATAATTCATGCCAGTTCATATATAAACCAGGCCCTAGTTTTCCTTCTATCACTGGTCATAGAGAAGCCCTTTGTGAAGCTGTATGTTTGACTTGAGGGAGAGCCACTGGTACAACACAAGCAGTTTTCATGAAAGTGTGGCAGAGAGACACCTTTTTAGGTAATCAACTTGTGCCTTCTGGATATGTTCAAGTCCAGTTTCAAATGTCCCTTTTCTTCTATAAAATGGATAGCTTCTATGACTGCTCAATTTTATGATTCTGTGAATCATGTCAGGAAAACTTGGTGTCTGGTGGATAGATGCTCAGAAACATTCCAGGAAACGTTTTGTGTATGGAAAATAGCTTTCTTCTTACAAAAGTAAAGTCTTGCTCCCGAGTTTCAAGAGTCTGTCCTGTGACTGTGAGATTTATTATTAAGTACAATATTTGCTGTCACCAATATCTAAAGAGACCTCTAAAGCACAACTCTACTACTTGTAGAAGAGATAAGTTGAAGCAATTTGTCCTTTCCTTAGGGAGGATGTCTTAGCATTCCCCAGATCATCGAATCTCTGTCTCTGCAGATTCTGTACCTACAATCTTTACAGTTGTTGCATTTCTCTCAATTGTAGGCAGTTTATCTCCTGCCTTCTGGAACACATTTATCTTACTGTCTGTTCTTCAAGAGCTTTACTTCTAACTAGAGAACTATGATGGCATTTATTTATTTAATTTCAGCATATTACGGGGGTACAAATGTTTAGGTTACATATATTGCCTTTGCCCCACCTGAGTCAGAGCTTCAAGCGTGTCCATTCCCGAGACGGTGCACACCGCACTCATTAGGTGTGTATGTACCCATCCCCTCCTCCCTGCTCCCATCTGCCCGACACTGTTACTACTATATGTGCACTTAAATGTTGATCAGTTAATACCAGTTTGATGGTGAGTCCACGTGGTTCCTGTTTTTCCATTCTTGTGATACTTCACTTAGTAGAATGGGCTCCAGCTCTATCCAGGATAATACAAGCGGTGCTGGATGGCATTTTGAGTTACTTGTTATTAATACTAGTTTAAGACTCATATATGCCAGGCTTCTACAAATTCTGAGGAGTATCCCCCTTTCTTCAGTGCATAGTTACCCGCCCCCCCTAAATGGTTTAAAGTCCCTTAGGGAAATGATCCAAAGAATATTTTCTGTATGTAGGTACAAGGGTATCATATTGACATTCACCCAGGGGATCTAGTCTCTCAATCATTGGTTTTTAGGTTTGTGAATGACTAATATGTGGAAACTGTGTGGCGAACTAATTTTTCAATGTGGCAGCTGGTATCTACTTCTGCTAACCAACCATTTTTGTTTTTAAGTGCAGAATTTAAGGTGCAACTTCATCATATGTCTAATTATCTGATCCATAGGGACATACTAGGAACATATTTTGCCCTGTAGGTCAGGGGGTATTGCACCTTATAGTAGTTATATTAAGAACTAAACCATTAGGACTAAATCTATGTGTCCTACCTAGAACTTTGAACTGTGAGTCAAAGGTGAGTGCCTTAGTGTCAATAAATTCTCTTCCATCTAGCTCTTTATACATTACCAATACCTTCTCCCAAATCAATACTCAGGATATTCACTTCCGCCTTTCCCTTGCAGTAAGTATATCTTGATGAGTAGAGACAGAATAAGTGGAAAATAGTGCCAAAATAGTCAGAGAGACAACCTCCAACTCAAAAGCAACAAAAGGACAAACACTTATAGAATTGTGAATGGTCCCACGATGATCTGTAAGATATAGCAATGTTTTTGAGCTGTCATAAAAAGTGGTACCAAATAAGATTGAGTACCAGGATGTATAAATGGAAAATAAAAGTGAAAACCTGAAGGGTACAATACTTTGTATTGAATTTATTAATCCTGTGCTCTTTTAAATTTAAATAGTTAAATACTTGCTTATTGCAACAAATTGATCAACACAGAGCTACATAAGGGCAGTTAATAGTTTCTCCTCACTTATGCCTCTGAACCAACCCCTCGAATAATTATGTTAACCATCTGATGTGTATCATTTTTTAACTTTTCACTCAACCCATGAAATGTGTGTATATACATACATTTACATATATTTGTATGTATTTATTCACATCCCTCCTTACCCTTTAACAAAATGGAATCAGTACACAGCAATTTCTATTTTACGTATTTTACTAGGTCACTATTTATAAATGTAGTTTATGCTTTTAAAATAGTTTCATGATATTCCATGTCTTTGATGTAATATCACTTTTAGGTTTTTATTTTTAAAATAATATACCAAATCTCTAGTGAATTTCTTTGTACATGTGTTCTAATACACTGATGCTTTTATTTCTGAAGGACATATTTCTAAATGTGGGCTTGCTGAGTCAAAAGAAATGCATATTTTAAATTTT
This sequence comes from Varecia variegata, assembly GCA_028533085.1. Classification (NCBI taxonomy): domain Eukaryota; kingdom Metazoa; phylum Chordata; class Mammalia; order Primates; family Lemuridae; genus Varecia; species Varecia variegata. The sequence goes on from CM052441.1 coordinate 74,791,939, forward strand.
AATTGGTTCTGTCAGATAATTTTCTACAAAAGTTTCTTGTAGTTCACATTTCTACTTGGGTAATAATAAATAATAACTATGGAATTAATAATAAATAAATAAAATTAACTAAACTTAAAAGTAAGAATAAATAAAATTTTCTATTTCTACACATCTCTGACAGCTATGTGTACAATCTATCAGTATTGGGTTGACAGAAAAATAATTATTGTCAATTAGAAATTGATATTTGAAAAGGATTTAATGATAAAAATATTTTTCATTTAATCTCAAATTTTGTTAAGATTTTGATTTTAGAGTTAAAGAAAGAAGATTGTATCTTGTTAACAGATCTCATATTTCTATATAAAGATAATTTTAAAAGGCAGCAAAATGATCACATTACTTGTAAGAGGCTGCCATTTTTATGGGTTAATGTTAGTAAAATTTTTAAGCATAAAAATAAATAACTTTAGTAATTTTTGGTTATTTTTTGCATAAAAATTGCTGTGTCTGCATACTATCAAAGTGGTTAGTAGTATTTAAAATTTTAACATGTATTTCATTTCTTAACTATGTGTGCCAAGTATAGATATATAGATCATGCTTGTTCAGAAATATGGCTCAGCACATGAACTATTTTGCTCAATTTTCCCCATTTAGATTTCTGTACTTTTCAAATCATTATGCTTTGTTAAAAAGTATGTACCACACACACACAAGTTCATAGTAAATTGTATCTTATACCTTCATGATAATTTAAGATAATTGGAGTTAAACCATTAACATATGAATTGAGCTATCTGCAAACACAACCAACAACCCCACTCCAAGACATAATTCACAGCCATGAGCAATTACTTTCCTAAATGAAATTAGAATGAGAAAGGCATTGCTGAAATTTAGTGAAGGAACTTAAGGTAGAAACTTTAGAGGTATTAGTAAAATACACGTTAATATACAAAGAAGACATAATTTTATCCATGTTATTTTAGGATTTTGAAAGAGATGTTAAGTGAAGGTAGAAGTTCTGTAGGGAGTCCAGCAAAGGGATAATAAAAGAGAAAGAATAATAAGAGTAATTTCAGGACTGTCTAACGACAGTGATATACATATCTCTAATGGCTGCCTCAGACTCTCACAACCTGGTAACACAAACCACTATGATCATGTTCCTAATTGCCCTTTCTCACCAAGCAGTACTCTGATGGCATCTGCTTCCCATAAATACTTTATTTCTGATATGAGGATGTACTGACCAGGTGACAAGAGTATTTTTGACCTTTGGAAGTTCTATTTCATTTGAATTAATACATTAGCAATCTGTTCCATAAATTAGTATTCTATGAGCTTGATTAATGTGAGGTTATCACCAAGCTGGATACATTGAGTGTCCTGACAAAATCAAATTTCTTTTCAAATTTGATAACTAGAACCTAGAACATGGAGCTCTTTCCACAGTTCTGATTTTAGGAATCTTTGTTTTTGTGGCCAGGTAGCCATCCACTTAAACTTTTCTCTCCCCTTAAATGTAGTACTCTGTTGACACAAATTATCTGTCTCTTACTCTAATATTCTTAGTGGGAAATAAAAATCTCAGGAAATATAGACAATCTGTGCATTCATTTAAGAAAAAATTATTGAGCATCTCTATAAATCTGGCACTATGCTAGACATTGGAAGTACAGCAGAGAGAAACAATAGTAACTCTTTTTTTCATTGCATCTTGGAACATAACCAATGTTCCAGACTAAAATTTTGTTATTGAGTTATGAGCTGTTGATTCAGTTCTGGATTTATTATATTGATCAAATGAAGCATCATATGTAAAGAACCTATTGTGGTCCCTGCTGGATAAAAAGTTCTCAATACTGGTTAGTTTCCTTCCTTTTCTTCTTTACATTTCTTCTCCTTATTTTAGAAAAGATTGAATTTTGGGACTTCTATATTTATTTTTTGAAATTCAGTCATTTGTCTATATGAAAGACAATAGAATCAATATATTCCATGCCTACTGGATAATGTTTTAAAAAGAAATATTGAATAATTTTATGCTAATATAAAATATACTAAGTATATATTGATTAATATTTTAGCTATCTGTGAATCATTTAGGTGTTTAATGCCATCTTATCTAACTGATCCATACCTAAATATGTAATTGCCAATTTTCTTTATATATTTGTAGAAATGTGTGAAGGTTGATGTTTATTAAAATGTTAATTGTTTACATTAGAACATATGTTTAACTCTCTATTTCAAATAAGTCATAGGATTCAAGAAGTAAACTAATATCATTATAACATTTGAAAATTATTTTTGCATATTAATGTTATTTTATACATCAATAGTTTACTAACAACTTATGACAAAAAAATCACAAAACCTAAGACTGTATAGCAAATAATCTTCACAAAAATTAGGCTTAACAAGTAAATTCAGTGTTGGTTGAGAAAATACACCAAATAATAACAAAAAATGTAAATCTTTGTAGTTTAAAAAATATTGATTAGAAATAAATGTAAGTTTATGAGACAAAATTAATTTTTTGATCTCTTTATGTCTCTACCTAGTTATTAACACAACAATTGAGTTAAAATTGCCATACAACAAACTGCATATTAAATGTACAATTTGATAAGTAACATATGTCAGTACACTTATGAGACCATCACCACAATCAAGATAATAAACATTTCCAACAAATACTGGCCTGGATGTGGAGAGATAGGAGCACTCTTACACTGCTGGTGGGATTGCAAATTAGTACAACTCCTGTGGAAAATAATTTGGAGATATCTCAAGGAACTGAAAATAGAAATACCATTCAATCCAGCAATCCCACTACTAGGCATCTACCCAAAGGAAAAAAAGACATTCTGTAATAAAGACATCTACACTCAAATGTTTATGGCGGCACAATTCACAATTGCAAAGATGTGGAAACAACCCAAGTGCTCATCAATACAGAGTGGACTAATAAAATGTAATATATGTATACCATGGAGTTCTACTCAGCCACAAAAAACAATGTTGTATTATCCTGGTTAGAGCTGAAGCCCATTCTACTAAGTGAAGTATCACAAGAATGGAAAAACAAGCACCACAGGTACTCACCATCAAGTTGGTATTAACTGATCAACACTAAGATGCTCATATGGAAGTAATATTCATCGGGTGCTGGTCAGGTGGAGGGGGTGGTGGGGGTGGGTAAATTCACAACTAATGAGTGCAGAGCACACTGTATAGGGGAAGGGTACACTTGTGGTTCTGGCTTGGGTGAGGCAAATCATTATATGTAACCAAAATGTTTGTACCCCCATAATATTCTGAAATTAAAAAAAAGTAAACATTTCCACTCAAAGTTTCCTGGTGCCCCTCTGCAATCTTTCCTCATGCCCCTGGCTGCAACCACCTCCATCCCCAAGCAACCACTGATCTGCTTTGTCACTCTACATTAGTTTCCATTCACAGAATTAAATAAAAAAGGAATAATATACACTATTTTTCTTATTTTCTTTCACTTGGCATAATTATTTTGAGATTTATCTATGTTGTTGGGTGTATTAATAATTTGTTACTTTTTATTGCTAAGTGATATTCTATTTTACACCTCATTTGTTTCTCTATTCATATGTTCATAGATATCTGGGTTGTTTTTAGTTTTTGGCTATTACGAATAAAGCTGCTATGAATATTCAGGTACAAGTCTTTGAGTGGAAATATGCTTTTATTTCTATTGAGTAATAACTAGTAGTGGGATATATGAGTCATATTTTAGGTATATGGTTAACTTTTTAAGAAATTTCCAAACATTTTTCTAAAGTAGATAAATCATTTCACATTCTCATCTGCAGTCCATGTGAGTTCCGGTTCCTCACCAATATTTGATATGATTGACTTTTTCAATATGAGAGTTTGTAGATTTAATTTTCATTTCCCTAATGACTAATGACATCATGCATGTTTTCATATGCTTATTTGCTATCCATAGATCTTTGATGTTCAAATCTTTTAAACATTTTTTGTGTGGGTAGGGTGATGTTCATCTCATTACTTAAACTATATATTCTACATACAAATCCTATGTCAGGTAATATGATCACTAAACATGTTTTCAAGACTGATTTTTTAAGAAAACATACTTATCAAGGTAGACTTGACAAGGAACATACTGTACAGATTTACAGTGTACAATTTGATAAGTTCAGAATCCTGTATTTTCATTCTTTTAGGTAAGTGTCTTTCAAAGAGCAGTTCTTAATTTTGAATAACTTTAATTTATCAATTTTTTTCTTTTAGAAAATGTGTTATTTATGTTGGTAGTTAAAAATCTTTGGCAAACTAAAGGATACTAGGCATTTTTCCTATTTTTTTTTGAGAAGTCTTATAGATATGGGTTTTACATTTAGTATTAGATGCATTTTGAGTTAATGTTTTTATATGGTGTAAGGTAATGATCGAATTTTGCATTCTTTTTCCAAATGGTTATCCAATTGTTATGGCACAATTGAAAATCATTTGTCCATACATGTGTGGGTCCATTTCTGGACTCTTTTTTCTATTGTATTAATCTTACCCGGTATCTTTGTAGCAATACCCCAATGTCTTGATTAAATTAGTTTATAATCATCATCAAAAGGAGGTAGGGTAAATTCTTCAACATTGTTATTCTTTTACAAAGCTGCTTGACTATTATAGCTCCTTTACGTGTCCATATAAATCTTAGAAAGAAATTGTATAAATAAATCTGCTAGGAGTTTAACAGGCATCATGTTAAATCTATAGATCAATCTGAGGGTAGTTTATATGATGAACATGGCATATCTCTACATTTATTTAAGTCTTCTGTAATTTCTCTTGGAACAGGTTTTGTAGTTTCCAGTTTACAAAGCTTGGGTATATTTTTGTCAAATATATATCTATACATTTTATATACTTAAATGATATTGTTAATGCCATTTTTTTTTAAATTTTAATATCCAATTGTAATCATTATTAGTATATATAAATACAATTAATTTTTGATATTAAGTTGTATATTGCTACTTTGCTAAACTCATTAATTCTAGGGTCTTTTTGCAGATTCCATAGTTTATTTTTTAAATTAATGACCATGTATCTGTGAATAAAGGCAGTTTTAGTTCTTCCTTCTGATCTGAGCTCATTTTATTATTTTCTATTACATTTTTCTTTATTGTGTGACTAGCACTTCCAGGATAGTGTTGAATAAAAGCACTGAGAGCATACATCCTTCATTGGATCCTGTTAGGGTGAAAGTATTCAGTCTTTCATCATTAAACAGAATGTTTAATGTAGGATTTTCAAGATGCCATTTATGGAATTGAGGACATTCTAATCTATTCTAGTTTGCTGACAGTATTTATCAAGAATGAATGTCAAAATCTGTCAAATGCTTCTTCTGCCGTTATTGAAATGATGATTTTTTGTTGTTGTTTCGTCTGTTAATATAGTGTCAGTTACATTGATTGGTTTTCAAGTATGAAACCAATCTTGCATTGCTTGGGTAATTCCTCAGTGGGTCATGACATATTTATTACCTTTTCTATAAATCGTTGAATTGATTTAATGAACTTTTACTAAAATTGTATTTTATATATGCTTATAAGGAATATTGGTCTGCAGTTTTCTTTTTTAAATGTCTTTGTGTGGTTTTGATATTAGTTTAATACTGGCTCATAAAATGAAGTAGAAAGTATACTGTCTTCTTTAATTTTTATGGAAGACTTTGTAAAGAATTATTATTTCTTCTGTAAATATTTGGTAAATTTTTATAGCTATCTGGTCATGTAGGTTTTTTTTAAGTTAATTTCAAATTGGCTTCTTTTAATAGATATAGAATTATTCACATTTATTTTAGGGTATTAAATATATTTAGTTTGGCTCTTTCAAGGAGTTTATTTCATCTAAGTTGTTGAATTTATTGTCATAGTTATTAATATGCCTTTATTAACCTTTTAATATCTATAGACTCTGTAGTTATATTACTGCTCTCATTTCTGATATTGATAATTTGTTTTTCTCTTTCTTTTTCTTGAGCAGTTAGGATAGAGGCTATCATTTCTATTGATATTATTGGAAATACAGCTCTTTATTTTATTAATTCATTATATTGTTCTCCTGCTTTCTAGTTAATTAATATCTGCCTC
>CM052441.1:74798587-74823955 GCA_028533085.1 Varecia variegata
GTTTCTGAAAACCTGCAGAATCTCTTGCAGAACCAACGAAAGGAAACAGTATGTGCTGAATGGTAGAAAAAGACATCAGGTTTTAGGATAGTGACAACAATCCAAGGAAGAGAATGGCTATTTACAGATGCCTCATTACTAATAATAGAAGTCTACACATAGTTCAAAACCCTTCGTGACATTTTTAAGTGAAGATAATACTCATTGCTGTTTATTGGCTATGCCTGTGCCAGCCAAACTTTGTGCTTTATATCGTAAACTGATCCTGTGTCCTATAGCCGCAGGCTCATTCCAGACACATTATCCTCCTGACAATTCCTTAAGCCTGCCAAGCCTTAATGCTTCTGCCTGTGCTGTTTATACTGCCGCAGACACTGCTTTACAGATATCCAGGGGACTTGCTACGTAATTACTTCATGTCTCTCTTCCCTTTCCTGATCATCGATATAACAATGGAACCCAACGGCATCCCCTACCCTACCTTAATTTTCTTGTACATTCTACCAATCAACTCACAATGCCTCCCCAAGCATTCGTATAGATTTGTTTACATGTTCACAGTCTGCTGCTTTCCCTCAAAAGATATTATGTATTCCACTGTATTCCCTGAGTCTAGAACAGGGGTGGGGAACCTCTTCATCTTGGAAGTCCGCATTAATGCAGCTGTAATCAAATAAGGCTGCATTCAAGAAACTTCAATTAGATATACTTAAAAATGTGCATTATTTTTTAAAAATCTAGCTATTATGTAATCAATAATGTCAAAAAATGAAAACTATCTGTTAATTTTACAGTTAACTAACCTTTTCATGACTGGCAGCCTTGGTGCTTTGTCCTCACAAAGCTCCCAGTTCACTGGCGGCAGCAGCTTTCGGGCTCGTGGGGGTAGATGGGCTCTCCAACAGCCGGGAAGCCTAGTAAGTGCCAGAGATGAGAGTGAAGGAGAAAAACCACTGCACCTACCCTTCTTGCTGGACCTCCTGGCTCTCAGAGGTTGATCTCTGTTGATATCTTGCTCCTTGTTCTGCTCCACAACTTCTTCCTGTGGAATCTCTGGTAGGTTCTGGCACATTTCACTTGGAATGACACCTGATCTATGTTTGTTTGTTTTTCCTTTTTCATCTAAAACTTTTCCTTCTTTCTGAGATAATCTGGCAGCTGGTGTCTCTGGTCCACCATATTCACAGTTGATATTTTATATTTCTGCAGTGTCAGTTGTAATGTCTTCTTTTCATTTATGATTGCAGTTATGGTTATTTAAGTCCTTTCTTTTCTGTTTCTGGTTAATCTAACTAGTGGTCTATTGATTTTGCTTATCTTTTCAAAGAACCAACTTTTTGTTTCATTGATTTTTTGTTTTGTTTTAATGGTTTCCATTTTGCTTATTGGGTTCTGAAGTTTGTTATTTGTCTTCTGTTAATTTTGGTTTTGGTTTGTTTTTCTTTTTTTTTTTTGGTCCTTGAGGTGTGACATTAGATTGTTAATTTGTGATATTTCTGTTTTTTTGATGGAGGCATTTAAGGATATAAACTTTCCCTTTACAACTGCTTTTACTATATCCCATAGATTTTTTGAAATCTTGTATCACCTTAGTCATTTAGTTCCAGGAATCTTTTGATTCCCATCTTAATATTGTCATTGATCCAAGTATCATAGTAGCAGTTGTTTAATTTCCATGATTTTGTGGAGATTTGGGTGCTTCTCTTGGAATTGATTTCTGATTTTATTCCACTGTGGTATGGTAAGATACATCATGTTATTTTGATTTTTTTAATACGCTGAGGCTTATTTTGTGGCCCAAGATGGATCAATCTTGAAAAATGTTCCATATGCTAATGAGAAGAATGTGTATTTAGTAGTTTTGAGGTAGAATGTTCTGCAAATGTCAAGTCCATTTGTTCTAGAGTTTCATATAAGTACAGTGTTTCTTTATTATTTTTGCTTCGATGATCTGCCCAGTTCTGTCAGTAGAGTGTTGAAATACTTAGCAATTAAGGTGATACTGTTTATTTCTTTGCTTAGATTTAAAAGAATTTGCTTTATAAAATTAGGAACTCCTGTGTTAGGTGCCTATATATTTAGAATTGTTATGTCTCATTGTTGAATTGCTCCTTTTACCATTGTATAATGACCATTTTTGTCTTTTTTTTTTTTTAGCAGTGTTAATTTGAAGCATATTTTATCTGATATGAGAATGGCAATACCTGCTCGATTTTGGTTTCCATTTGCATGGGATATTTTTTCCCATACCATTACCTTGAATCTGTGACAGTCTTTGTGCTTTAGATGTGTTGCTAGAAGACAGAAAATATTTATTTGGGTTGTGTTTCTTCATCCCTTCAGCCAGTCTACATGTTTTAAGTGGGACTTTTAGACTCTTCATTTTGAGTGTTAGTATTGATCTGTGGGATACTGTTCTGTTCATCATGTTGGCTGATACCTTATTGTTTTGTTTTCACTCTTGTGCTGTTGTTTTACAAGAGTTGTGAGCTTTAACTTTTGGGCTGGTGGGTATCTATTATGCTGAGCATTTCCTGTAGGGCAGGTCTATGGTGACAAATTCCCTTAGTGTTTGCTTGTCTGGAAAAGTGTTTATTTCTCCATCATTTATGAAACTTAGTTTTACAGGATACAGAATTCTTGGCTGGAAGTTGTTCTATTTAAGAAAACTAAAACTGGGGCCTCAATCCCTCCTGGCTCGTAAGGTTTCTGCTGAGAAGTCTGCTGTTAGCTTGATGAGTTTTCCATTGCAGGTTAGTTATTGCTTTCATCTTGTAGCTTGTAGAATTTTCTCCCTCATTTTGACCCTGGCAAGATCAATGACTGTGTGTCTTGGAGATGTCCTCTTATGAAGCATCCTGGAGTGCAATGACCATCGTGTATCTGGATATCTGAATCTCCAGCAATACCAAGGAAGCTCTTCTCAATAATTCCCTCAAATAGGTTTTCCATGCTTTTCGCTTTTTCTTCTTCTCCCTCCAGGATACTGATAATTTGTATATTGATTCATTTCACATGGTCTCATATTTCTCTGAGTGATTGTTCATTCTTTTATTTTTTTCTTTTTTCTGCATCTTTGACTGACTGAGTTAGTTTGAAAGCCTTGTCCTGAAGCTTTGAGATTCTTTCTTCTGCTAGGTCTCACCTGTTGTTGAAGTTTTCTGCTGTATTTTGTAATTTCCTAAATGACTCATTTCTTTAAGTTATGTCCTTTCTTATGTTGGCTATCTCTTTAGTGAGTTTTTCATATTTTTCATTCATGTTTTGAAACATTTTTTCGTTTTTTTGTGTTGGTTTTCAACTTTCTCTTCACTCCTATTCATGTTTTTTGCCATCCATATTCTGAATTCCATTTCTGACATTTTGACCATTTCCTTTTGCTGAGGTCTGTTGCTGTGGATCTATTGTGATCCTTTGAGGGTGTCAAAGTACCCTATATTTTCATGTTACCAGAATTCCATTGCTGCTTTCTTCTTATCTTCTCTTAGCTCAGGGCTGAAAAGTTTGCAGTGCACCTGTTGTCCTTTGCTGGAAATTCCACTTAGAAGGAGGAGAGGTCCCTAGATAGTGCTTTTGTGTCCTACTCTGGAGGATTGACCTGGTGGGAGAGGGAAGATACACTGAGAACTTTTAATGTTGCTGCTCCCCTGAGTCGTCCCATTCCCCTGTGGTTAACATAATCCAAGCTGGTGCTGGGGGATAATTGGTTGGATTGGTAGGTTGGTCTCCAAGCTACTGTTGGCAGCTCTCGATGGGGACTCAGCAAGTCCTTCTCCATGTAGGCAGGTGGCATGACCTTGGCCAGCACCTGGGCAGGTTGCTGGACCTTGGCAGGAGCCTAGACACATCATGGGACTGCAGCTAGCAGTGGGGCAGATTAGTACCTGGGCAGGTCGTGGGATCTTTGCAGGAGCCTGTATGGGTTTCAGGACTTGGGCAGGTGCTCAGACAGGTCACAGGACTTTGACAGGTACCTGGATGGTTGTGGGACCTTGGCCAGTGCCTGGGCAGGTTGCAGGAGCTTGGTGGATACCTAGGCATGTCACAAGATCTCAGCTGGTCTCAGGGCTGGTCATAGGACCTTGTTGGTCACCTAGACAAGTTATTGGACTTTGGTGGGCACCTGTGTGCATCACAGGTCTGCATCTGGTGGCGGGACATGTCACAGGACCTTGGTGGGTGCCTGGACAGGTCAAGGGTTCTTGACCAGTGCCTGCATGGGTCACAGGATAGTGGCTGGCAGCAAGGAGGCTGATTGGGCTGCAGCAGCTAGGCCACCCACAGCTGGCAGGGTTGGGTAAGTGTGCAGCACCTCACCAGGGCGTGGTGGTGGCTGGGGCTCTCCCTCTGTCCAGTTCTGATTGCGGCAGCTGCTGCAGTGCTACTCAGGTGGCAGCAGCAGTGCTATCCAGATGGCAAGATGGTGACAGAAGATGCTGAGGGCCTGCAGGCACCTGCTCTGCTAGGTTCCCTAGGAGGTAGTTGGTGGGGAGGTACAGAGGGGTGCACAGCACCCAGTCACCATGCGCGTTAGGGTGCCTGCCCTCCCTGCTCCCTCCCTGGCCTGGCAGGGGTATGGGAAGGCAGCTTCAGTGAAGCCAACCCTTCTGCAGAATGGGCACTCTGGGGCTGAGTGGCATCTGTTTCAGCAACCTGAGACCAGAAGCTGGTGGGAACCCACTGTGCCTGCTCTCCAGTGCAATCCTGCTGTACAGTCTCTAAGCAGCTCCCTGATCAGCTAGGAGGCTGCCAGCTCGGATTTCTGTGTCCGCTGGGAAAGTGTGGAACTCTGGGGATCTCTCCCCTAACCCTATCCCACGTGTGGATGCTTCCCCCAGATACCTTCTCATCTTTCCAAGTAGATCATCCCGCCTCTCTCTCTCTCCCGTGTTAGGTGTCTCCAGTCGCTTCTCTGATGATTCACAATGCTCTCTCCAAGACAGTCCATCCGCAAATTAACCTCTACCCACAGGCTTTGATCCTCACCTTGAGAATGGTGAGTGCAGGCTGCTTCCAGCTCACCATCTTGTCCCCCTGCCCCTCAATGGCTACTTATTAATGTTCATGCTGATGAAGGATAATGGTGATGAAGAAGCCTTTTAAAATTGTTCACATTGTGAGACGTTTGTTTTTCCCAGAGAGTAGAGAAAAATTGCCAAGTTGTAGTTTAGGGAAGATGTATAAGGTGCTTTCACAACTGTGGGAAAATAAACTATTCTTTAGTAGTCAGAAATTGCCCTGCTTAATAGTTGTAGCAGAAATGCTAATAATTTGCCAATCTCTTTTTTTTTTTTGTATCTCTACTTTTTCCAGACCATATATAAGTATAAAACAAGAAGAGTTGTGTCATTTGGACCAGTGATAAAATTATCCTCTTATCCTTATTATCTTCTTCTTAAGAAACAGGTTAAATGTGTTCGCTACTGTGTTTGGAAAGTTAAGCATTACTATCCAATCACAAAAGTGTAATAATAAATTCACACTCCTCATCTATAAAGTGAACGGGAGCATAGTATAACTTGACCTGCCTCAACAAGATATTTTGTGAATTACAAAAATGTGAAACAGTACATTATAATGAAGCCATTTAGGCATAGTCTTGTCAAAGTACCCTAGTTAATTACATAAATTTACTCTTTTGATTAGATATTGAATTAATGTGGACAGCAGACATCCCTTCTGTCTTATTTTTTTATTGTTTGAGTTTTTCACTTCGGTTTTTACTACAAGTATTATATTGCTTTAAATCTTTTCTAACTTGATAACTGGGCTAAGGGAACATTCTTCACTGAACAAATGGAAAACTTGTGTAAGATTATCAATGTACTCAACATCTTGCTGTCTTTAGGAGAACCTTCACACTTCCTTCTAATTGTCTGCCCTATAGCCTATAATGAGTCTTTGCACTAGATGAGTCCCCACCATGAAATTTATTTCCTGTTACAGCCCATGATATTGGCTATCATTTTTGAAAGCTACCTTTACCAAATCTGGGAATAAACCCATCCATAGATTGGAATCACATCTCTCTTCGTATCCCTCTTCCAATCATAAAGTTAATTCAAAGTGTGCCCCCAGAAATTAAAAAAAAAATAACAACAATCCTGCCTTCATCTCTGCATTGCCAATATTTTGGATTGTTTAGTGCTCAGTAAATCTCTGCTGAATAAATAAATGATAGAATAAATGAGTGAATAAATAAAAGTGGTACAATTTGTAGCCTGATGTCTATTTATTGGATGACATAATTTGAATTAATGTTATACTCACAGGTGTTTAGAGGAAGCAGCACTCTAAGGGGGAAATGGGACTGTAACATACCTTCCTACACAACGGAGAAGTTTATTGAACATGAGACTTCTTAGCAACTTTAAATTATACCACAGGGAGAATTTAACTGAGTAGGCTGTGTGTTAGTTTTGCCCACAACAACTATAATACTTAAAACTAGATTATTATCCTATTTCAAATCTCGTCAACACTGAAATATATATCTATATCTATATATCTATATATATATATTTTTTTGAGACAGAGTCTTGCTCTGTTCCCTGGGCTAGAGTGAGTGCCGTGGCGTCAGCCTAGCTCACAGCAACCTCAAACTCCTGGGCTATACGATCCTACTGCCTCAGCCTCCGGAGTAGCTGGGACTACAGGCATGTGCCACCATGCCCGGCTAATTTTTTCTATATATATATTAGTTGGCCAGATAATTTCTTTCTATTTTTAGTAGAGACGGGGGTCTCGCTGTTGCTCAGGCTGGTCTCGAACTCCTGACCTTGAGCGATCCACCCGCCTCGGCCTCCCAGAGTGCTAGGATTACAGGCGTGAGCCACCACGCCTGGCCTGAAATATATATTTTTAAATAGATTTTTTCCAGAGGACAGATTTTCTCCTCCCCTTTCTAATTTACAATGCAACAAATATTAAACCATCTTCATTAACATTTATCCCACCCCATTTAGGGGAAATAACATAAGGTAGAAAAGCCGTATTAGTCATCTGCAGAGTTTAGAGGGGTAACAATCAAAGAACAAAAAAAGGAAATAGAGAACCAATATACACTATTACAAAATATTAAAGATTTCTTTTACAGTGTTAAATTTAGGAGTATCACATAAGGATCAAGTTTCAGCTCTGCAATAGACTTCTGTCCATACTCAAAATCTGAATCCCGATTCTGCTACTAACTAGAGGTGTGAACCTGAGCATGTCATTTTACCTCAGCTTTTCACCTGTCATTTGGGTTTACAACCATGCAGTTTATTCCAAGGGATAATTCCTGTTGAGTGTTCAGGATAGCACCTGCATATAATACATGTTCAACAGCAATTTTTAGTAGAACTAATAATAAAATAATTAGTATCTATAGAATAGAAAATCTAGCCTTTGGATAGACAAGAGATACATATTTCTAACTAAATGATTTATTTTTAAGCTATGACCAAGAGTAATGGCAAATGCACATGAAAAGTAGATTGTGCACTAATGGTGACATGTAAGAGGAGGAAGCTCTTAAAATGCTAATAAGAAAGTAAAACTATCAAATAAAAAAGGATCTACTCTAGAAATTTTCTTATACCACACACCTCATGCACCTCTACCACACACCACACACCTCTACCTTTTGGTAGAGGTTCTTGACAAACATTTCTGCCTTGTATCATTTTCCAATCCCACTGGCCCAAGTCCAGCCAGAGCCTATATTTATTTCATGCTAGATTATAAAAATATCCTTTAAAGTGGTTCCCTGTCTCCAGACTCTGTCCATCAAATCTATTATGCTTATCAATTTTCAAATTAATTTTCAGAACGTACTGTTTTGGTAGAGTCAGTTTCAGGCTCCAAAGCCTTTATTGTTTCTCTATTGCCTATAGAATAAAGCTCAAGTTCTTTAACTCTCACTCAAAGATTTCTATACTTAGTCCCAATCTCTACTTCTAAATTTTGTTTTTACTTAATATCCTGCATAAAACATAAGTTACAGCCAATATGAAATTCTCCAGATAACTTGCCATTGCTTTACATCACAGATCATACTACACACTGCCTTATATACCCATCTAGTCATTTAGGTTATGTATCCTATATACTTCTTGAGTTGGCAAATGTATTTGATAAATATTTGAATCCTGTAAAACACCTAATGGAATTATTTCTGTAAAACTGCTCAATCAGTACTTTATTTTCTTTTTTACTTCAGCATATTATGGGGGTACAAATGTTTAGGTTACATATATTGCCCTTGCCCCACCCAGAGATTACAGCCAGTTTAGACAAAAATAAGTCACCCTACAACCCTCTGTCTTCCAGTCTTCAATGCTCATGGTAATCTTTTTTCTTAAATATTGCTTAATACCTGATTCTTTCTTTTTTTTTTTTTTTTTGTCATTTCATAGGTTTTACCAAAGTCCCCATCTTCTCTTGGCTGGATTATTGCACAGGTGTTCTAACTGGCTTCCCTACTTCCAAACCCAGCCTGCTGCAGTCCTCTTGGTCATTGCTTCCATGTTGACTGTCTGCAAGCTCTACTCAGAATATTCTGCAATGGTTTCTCATTGCACACATGAAAAAAGAAATGTAAACTGTTTCACAAGATACCCAGAGTTCATAGATTCTGACCTTTATCTACCTTAGCACATGTTTTACAATTTATCTTTCTATTCTATGAATCTATAGTACTTGCAGTTTTGAAAAACATACAGTATTTAATGAGTACTTGTCATTAAATTGTGGCAGACCCTAGGGTGACCCCCAGTAATTCTCAACATCTGGGGATCACATCTTTGCACAATCCCTTCCCCTAAAGTGTGGGTGGAACCTATGATTTCCTTTTAACCAATAGAATATGGCGAAGGTGTTGGGATGCCACTCCCCCATGACACATGGCATGTTATAGGTAAAGGGATTTTATAGTTGTAATTAAGGTCCCATATCATTGATTTTGAGTTAATGAAAAAGGGGATTATCCCAGCTAGACATAACCTAATTGGCTGAAAGCCCTTAAAAAGTGAGACGTTTTCCTGCTGGCCTTGCAGAAGCAAACATTCATGTTTGAAACGCCCATGGACAGAGACCTGTGGAAGGGAGATGTGAGTGGCTTCTAGGACTGATGGCATTCTCCTGCCTCCAGCCTGTAACAAGCCAAGGCATCAACCACACAACCACTAGGGAATCAATTCTCTCAACAACTGAACGAGTTTGGAAGCTGATTCTTCCCTAATTGAGCTTCCAGATGAGAACACAGATCAGGCCAATGCCTTGATTACAGCCATGGTGAGACCCTGAGTAGAGAACTCAGCTAAGCATGCCCAGACTCCTGACACATGAAAGCTACAAGGTAATTAATGCGTGTTGTTTTAGGCCACTAAATTGGTAGTACTTTGTTATGCAGCAATAAATAACTAATAAATCATACTATTGTCTTTGCCTATAACATATTTCTACAGTACTTTCTACTCAGTTCTACATCCTACTAAAATAATCCTTCAGCAATAAACCTAAATATTACCTGCTCCATGAATCATTTTCTGATTTATTATCTTTGGTAATTTTAACTGTTCTTGTGCTCTCAGAGTATTTTCTACATATCTTTGTTAATACTAATCATACCATATTAAAATTTGATTTTACATGTCCATTTCTCTCTATGAACAAGGACCTCCTTGAGAGACTAAACACTCAACATATGCATTTGAATACATAATATAATAAATAAATATTAAATTAGGTGATCTAATATCATTTGGTATGTTTAGCAGCAATATTTTATGGGTTCTTATTGTACTTTGAACCATCTGCTTGGTCCTTAGAATTATTTGCTAAAAAAAATGGAAATAGAATTCTTATAAAAGAACAGACCACAGAAGTTGGGAAAGTAGTAAAATTCAGGGAGAAGAGATAAGGTTTCATCTTAAAAGGATGATTTTTTTAAAAAAGGATAGTTGATGTGAACAATACTAGTTTGAAGAAGTGATTTGATGCTGATGAGAATGACTTCAAAATTTTACAGTTACTCTGAAAAGAAATGAGATGAATTACCATGAAAAAAAAAGTAGAAAAAAAATAGTTGCTTGTATCTTGAGTTGTGACACAGTATGAATGATGATGGTTTCATAATGTCTCATCCATGACATATGAAATAAGATTCAAAACCCACATAACGGATGGTTAGATTAAAGGGGGAGATAATGTGCACTGAAAGATTAAGCTAAGTATAAAGAGCCTGATACACATACACTAAGAAGAGGGGTGTGACTGGATTTATACATCTCTACTATGTCACACAGAAAGAGGACAAACATTTGGCCTTTTCTACTGCTGACAAGACTTTCAGAGATAGAGAGGAGTTTTGATAAGCCACATAAAATAGTACATCATCATAATGCAAAGAATTGCCTCTAATCAAAGGAAGATTTTGTTGTATCTCATAATATAGTCAGTCATGTAAAATGTAAAGTATCCAGAACTAATGTAATATTGGTAGAGTTATCTACCATAGTACTGCCATGCAGCCTATGAAGTGATTTTTCCTAAAGTCAAGGATTAAATTTCATTTGTAAGAAAGAATGGAAAAATACCTTCAGCAACAGCATGTTCAAAGTCTTCATGTTGCACCTTATTTCTGGTTATGGAAACTCATTAACATAGATTACTTTGATAGCCATAAAACTGTAATTGAGATGAGTTATCAATACATGTATTTTTTCAGAGTGATTATTTTTGTTCATAGTTGCATGGCTAGTAAATATCAAAGCTAAACCCACTTCTCTGGAGTGGGTTCTGAGATGTTTTACTTCATTGCCATTGAGCACATGCCAATCAACTAACATATCAGCTCACTCCCACCCCTTCGCATGAGGTAGTGATAACAACTGCATAAGCATCTTCTATTATTTTTGCCTGTTTACATATTGTTATTGCACTGCTCATGATTTAAAATCAGTAAGGAAAGGTAATAGAGCTAGTTATTAATATTAATACATTATTAATGTTCCTAAAGTCTTGTCAAAATGGCAAAAGTTTAATAACTGGAAAATCTGTGGCTGGTTGGCCACTTCCCTGGTATCTGAAAAGTTGGACATGGAGCTGGGCGATTCTCTGGAACAAAGGCCTAAGCATCATGTAAAATCCTTGGGAGAAGTATCAGGCAATTTGTCAACCCTTAATGTCCAGGAAGTTTCTATTTAAAAAATCTAAGGAAAATGAAGACAGTGGAAAGAAGTCTGTACTAAGAAATTTCTTGGCTTGCCACAATTAGCTCTCTTAAATCTGTGGATATATCACTTATAACTCCTCTGTCTCAATTTGTAAAATTGGATTAATTATTCCTGTCTTTCCTTTATCATAGAAAAATTGTGAAAATACAATAGAATAATATGGATAATACTTATTTGAAAACTACAATATTTCTTAGAAATACATACTACCATTTTCCACCATATATACTCAGAGAAATCATTCCTAAATATTTGAGTTAATTACTCAGAAAAACTTCTTGAATCATGCAAAGAAAAAGGAAATTGTTAAAATTCTGTCTTGCAATTACTAACATAGACTATTCTACTTTATGCTTTATGAAATATTAATTTCATTTATCCTTGAAAGAATCAGGATTAATCAATATCAAAGAAAAAAATGAAGTGCATGTCTATGGTTGTATCTCTTCATATGTAGGACCAGATGGCCTTCACTTAACTAGTTGATAAAGCACAAATATCTCTTTTTAAAAATTTCCTCTAATTCTTTTAAAATTAAATATGTATAATTATATACATATTTTAATAACATATGTGTTAAATATGTATTAAATATATATAGAATACATATACACAGAGAGAGAAAGAGAAAAAGAGAGAGAGATTTGTAGCACCAAAACAATTCAACCTGCCTTTGCTGGCTTTGAAGATGAAGAAAGGGGATCATGAACCAAAAAATGTGATAGCATCTAGGAGCTTCGAGTGACTCTTAGTTTATAGTCAGCAAGAAAAGAAGGGCCACAAGGAACTTACTTTACCAACAACTTGAATAAGCAAGGAGAGAGTTTCCAGAAAGGAACACAGCTGCTGACAACTTGATTTGAGCTCCGTGAAACCTGTACCAGACTTTTCCCTGACAGAACTGTAAGATATAAGTGTGTGTTGTTTTAAGCCAATGGGTTTGTGGTAATTTGTTATGTTAGCAATACAAAACTAATACAACCATTTTAGAGTACACACACAATTAAGAACAGAACATATTATCTACCCTTGAGGACTTTACAGTCTTGCAGTTACTAGGTAATGATGGTCATTGGCCGCTTTAAAAAACTTGCTCTGTTAACCTTTGGTGCTGTTCAGAGATGTTGTGTTTCCCTTTCTAGACACAGAGTGAACTTGAATGTCTCTGACTCCTTGAGGAAGGCCCAGCCATGTGACTTGATTTGACCAATGGAATGTGAGCAGAAAAGACACTGACTTTTAGAGTCAGAAGTTTATTTGCTATAACTGTTTTTGTCTTTTACTATGACTAGAAATGTTTCAGATTTATCTGAATCTTCAATGAGACCAAGCTAAAGCAGAGTCCTCCTACTAAACAGAGACCCAGGAAGTATGAGCAATCAAAAAAACTTGTTTGTGTTAAGTCATTAAGTTTGGAGTTAGTTTATTTCCATAGTGTAACCAATGTAGTTTATGCTGACTAATTTACTGGCCAAATTAAAAGGATTAAAAAATGTTCTCTTGGTGTTCTGGACTGAGTGATAGGCAGGTCTTCTCAGTTTCATGCTATAAACTTAGATTCATAAGCAGCGGTAGATAATACAATTCTTTTTGTCTGTTATGCAAAATTACATGTAAATATATATAATATGATAGACAAATTAGATAGAGTTATAAAAAATCAAACCAAAAAAGAGTTCTGCTTCCAGCAATAGTGGACTAGATTAAGACCAGCTTTATTACTGAGAAGAAGTAGAAAATCTGAACATTAAAAAATCAGTGTGAAGGCATCAGGGAGCTACTAAGAGAGTGAAAATATGCAGAACGAAAATTTGGGAGAGAGAAAAAGCCAGACAAGTGAATTGAGTGACTCTGCTTTCCTGTCAAAACCATTGCAGCAGTTTCAGGGCTGTTTAGAGATTTGCTCTATCTTATGGGGCTTATTGATAAAAACTGGTGTTTGGGGCTTGCTAAGGAAGTGGCCCTGAAAAGTGCCTCAGGGTCTAATTGTGACGTCAAGGAGCCATACTTATGAGTATACAAAAACTGACACTAGCCAAGTCCTGACAGTATTTGAAACGCAGTTTTAAATAATCTCAATTCCTGATTGAATTTAGGTGACCTGAACCTAGCTTAGTTGTCTGACAGCAGCAAAATAAATCCTTTTTCAGGAGGAATGGATCATCATTCATTACTTGAATTGACCTCTACCATTTTCATATGCAGTCTCCAACTTTTAGTTAACAATAACCATGCATATAGCAAGGCAAGACTTGATGCATAAAAAAAAAAAAAAGAAAAGAAAAGAAAAAAATGAAGACCATTCAGTGGGTGGATTTAACAGCAAATTACACACACACAGCCAAAATGAGAACTCAAAAAATGAAACATAGGATGAAGCTTAAAATATTGAGAGAATAAAGATAGAATATACAGAGGAAAAGGAGAGCATAAACATAAAAGGGCAGGGTGTAAAGGTCAAATATAAGCATTTGGAGTCCTAAAATGAGAAGAGAAATAAGGAGGCAGAGCAATATTTAAAGAGATAAAAAGACAGAGACTCAAGAATCATTACAAGAATAAACATAAAGAAAATACACTTTGTATATTCTAGTAACAATGCAGAAAACCAAATACATAGAGAAAATTCTTGTAGCTAGAGAAAAGACACTTCATATTAAAAAAACAATAATAAGATTGACAGCTAATTTTTTAATAGTAAGAGTAGAAGCCAGAACTCTGAACTGGCTATATCCGTTCAGATATGAACTGATATCTTCAAAGTACTGAATTTTTTTTTTAATAGAGGCAAAATAAAGACACTTTTAGACCAGCAAAACTTAAAAAGAATTTGTCACCACTAGTCCTCCTCTAAAAGAAACAGTAAAGAATGCTCTTGGGCCAGAAGGAAATTAATCTCAGATAAAGTTCAAAGGGAAGAATAAAGGAAAAGCAATAAAAAAAGGAAATATGGGTGTAAATCTGAAAAAAATATCTAAAATAATGCAGAAATTATGAAATTTATATATTGCATAATTATATTTTTCAAATTATTTTATACTATATATTATAAATAAATATAAAATTTTATGAATTATACTATAAAAAAATTGATATCACTGACAGAAGAAAGAAAACTCATAATTACAGTGAGAGATTTTAACACCTCTATCAGTCAGTAGTTGATAGAATAAACAGGTAAAAAATGTGTAAGGTAACAGAAGATTTGACCAGGAATGACAATTTGACCTAATTGCCACATACAAACTGTATTGATTCCTAGGGCTACTGTAACAACGTACCATAAACTATGGGTAGCTTAAACAGAAATTACCGTTTTGCAGTTCTGGAGGCTAGAAGTGTGAAACCAAAATGTTGGCAGAGCAACACTCCCTCAGAAGGCACTAGGGGAGGATCTGTTCAGGCCTGTCTCCTACCTTCTTGTAGTTCCCTAACTTGTGACAGCATAACTCTAATCTTCACATGGTGTTCTCCATGCGTTCATGTCTGTATCTTCACACAGCATTCTTTTTATAAGAACACTAGTCATTTTAGATAAAGAGCCCATCCTACTCCATTATGACCTCATCTTAATTATGTCTTCAATGACCCTATTTCCAAATAAAGTCACATTCTGAGGAACTGGGGATTTAGGCCTTCAATATACAAATTTTGGGGGGAATACAATTCAAACCATAAATCATATGATTGACCCAACAATTGTGCATTTGAAATGTTTACCAAGATTGACACATAATGGACCATAAAACTAGCCTCAGCTAAGGTAAAAGAATTGGGAACATGAATGAATTAGCTAGAAATTTCCTTAAGAAAAAAAACCCAGTCAATTCTCATTATTTGTAATAGTTATATTCTATAAAGTCTCCATGAACATT
Organism: Varecia variegata; assembly: GCA_028533085.1. NCBI lineage: Eukaryota > Metazoa > Chordata > Mammalia > Primates > Lemuridae > Varecia > Varecia variegata. The sequence goes on from CM052441.1 coordinate 74,813,682, forward strand.
GAATTAGTGAATACAGAATTTTTACATGTAGGGGAAATATGTACCTATCACATAAATTATACTCTTAAATGCTAAAGAAAAAACTCATTCTAGTAAAGTTTATTTTCTTTATTTTACAGAAGGGAAAATGAGGTTCAATAATGTTGAGTGGTTTCCCTGAGGCTACCCCACTATAGGTGTCAGAGGTGGGATTTAAACCCTGTCCAGCTACCCCATAACCAGAAGTTCCGGTATTACACTGCACTGCTTGCACCATTTCCATCCTCTGGTCACCCCTATATGACAGCTGAAACAAGAAGGCAAAGTGTTGGCTTGGTCTATCTCAGCTGGGAACATGTACATCAGATGAACTCAAATTCTTCCCCACCCTGTGACAGTCTGCCAGTGTCAGGGATGGTGCCATGAGTATTGATATTGGGGTTACAAATAGATTTTTTTTTAATTGTCACAAAAGCTGTCTTCAATTTTAATTTAAACTTGTACTTAGACTTGATATATTATAATGAGTTCTTTTTTAGTTTTCCAAGAGCATATATTTAAATACAAATAGATTTTAGTGAGTAGGCAAATTTGCAAATGCAGAATCCATGGATAATGAGGATTGCTTATAATAAAAAAATCTTCACAAATATAGAAATTAAGAAATACACTTCTGAAAATCCAATGGGTCAAAAAAAGAAATCACAATAGAAATCAAAAATATTTTTGTCATCATAATAACAAGCAAACAGTATATCAAAACTTCTAGGCTGAAACAAATTAGGACTCAGAGGAAAATTACTGACATTTCTTAGAAAGGAAGAAAGAGAAAAAAATGTGTTAAATTGTCCATGTTTGCAGATGGCATGATCTTGTTGTATAGAACAAAACCCTGAAGACTCCACCAAAAAACTTTTAGAACTAATTAAACTAATTCTGTAAATTTTCAAGATACAAAATCAACATGCAAAAATCAGTGACACTTTTATATACTAACAACAAACTATCCAAAAAAACTCTAGAAAACAATCTCATTTGCAATAGCTACAAATAAAGTAGTTAAGAATAAATTTAACCAAGGAGATGGAAGCTACGTACACTTAGTTGAAAGGATGGATAAAGAAAATGTGATGTATATATATAAAATGGAATATTTAGCCTTAAAAAATGAAATCATGCCATTTACAACAACATGGATGAATCTGGAGACATTATGTGAAATAAGCCAGGCACAAAAAGACAAATATCATATGATCTCATTTATATAGGAAGTATAAAAAAGTTGAATTTATAGGAACAGAGAGTCAAATGACTATTACAAGGGACTGCAGGGTGGATATTTAGGAGATGTTGGTCAAGGGGTACAAATTCAGTAAGACAGGAAGAATAAGTTCAAAATGTCTACTGTACAACATGTTGACTATAGTTAATAACAATGTATTGTGTCCTTGAAAATTGTTAAGAGAGTAGATTCTAAGTATTCTTACCACAAATAATAAGCATGTGACATAGCACATAAGCTGATTATCTCAATTTAGCCATTCCACAATGTTTATATATGTGAAATTATCATATTGTACATGATAAATATATATATTTTTGTTCATTAAAAAAGAATGTGTTAAAGATAATAATTACAATTAACAAAATTAGGCAAACATACAATGTTAATCAAAGAAATGCATTTTTAATGAAAACCAGTAAAATGGATAACAGTTTTGGTGAACTTTATTAATTTGGTGGAAAAAAGAAAAGGCAAAATTAATCAATATCAGCATGAAAAAGATGACATTACTTCTGAATCTACTAACATTAAATTGTTCATAAGTTTTGACAAACTTTTAAATACCAGTGAATGATTTTTTGGCAAAAATATGAAATAAGAGATGAAATAAAATTATCCTAGAGGAAAATACCTTAGAAATACAATTTTTCAAGAAAAGAAATGGAATACCTAAATAACGTTCTGCATTTATTAAAGAAATTGAATGTATAATTTAAAACTTTTCCATGAAGAACATTCTTTTTTTTTTTTTTAAGACAGAGTCTCACTCTGTTCCCCGGGCTAGAGTGAGTGCTGTGGCGTCAGCCTAACTCACAGCAACCTCAAACTCCTGGGCTTAAGAGATCCTCCTGCCTCAGCCTCCGGAGTAGCTGGGACTACAGGCATGCGCCACCATGCCCGGCTAATTTTTTCTATATATATATTTTAGTTGGCCAGATGATTTTCTATTTTTAGTAGAGATGGGGTCTCGCTCTTGCTCAGGCTGGTCTCGAACTCCTGACCTCGAGTGATCCACCCGCCTCGGCCTCCCAGAGTGCTAGGATTATAGGCGTGAGCCACCGCACCCAGCCTCCGTGAAGAACATTCTTGTTCAACTTGTCTCCACTGATAAATTCTTCCAAACAATTTAGGAAAAAATAACACACACATACACACACACAATGTTCTAGATGTTATAAAAAGGGAAAACACTTCCTAACACATTTTATACCTGCAGAGATCTTGATACCAAAACCTAAGGAATACTAAAAGAAAGAAATATGAGCAAATACTTTTCATGAAAATACATATACATAATATTGAATAGAGTCCAGAAAATGAGGCTCAATGATATGAATAGTTGATTTATTAAAAAAGTATCACTGGAGAAAAGTTGAGAAAGGATCATCTTTTCAATAACTTGTGATAGGTAAATTGAATATACATGTGGAAATAAATCTGATTCCTTCCTCAAAACAATTAATTTCACATGCATTGTAAATAGGAAAAGCAAAGCTTCTAGATAACATAGAAGAATACTTTCATTACCTCAGGGTAGACAAATATTTCTTAAACACAAAAAGCTGTAACTATAATTTATGAAAAATATTGGCACACTGAATTATATTAAAATTAAGAATTTCACTATAGACACATAAAAATGTGATAAGACAAGGCACAGAGTTAGAAAAGACATCTAGAACACTTAAAACTGAAAATGAACAAACATTTAAAGTATGTTAAGAAATCTTTTTAATAAGTAGAAAAATAGAGACATATCAAGAGAAAGAGGAGCAAGAATCTTGAACAGGCACTTCAGAGGCAGAGATTTCAAAGGGCTAGTAAAAACACGAAAAGTTTCTCAGCTTCATTAATCATTAGGCAATGGCCAATGAAAACCTTAATGAGCTACCATTATACACTCTCCAAAATAGATAAGATGAAAAAGACTGCCCTGTTAATACCAAATTTGAGGAAGATTGTAATAATGGAGATTTTCTTAGATGCTCTTGGGAGTACAAATTATGTTCAATTCCTTCGGGAAGCTGTTTGGCAGCATCTAGTGTACAGAAATTTGTGATCAGTAACTCAGAATTCAGCTCATTGGTACACACAGCTGGAAGACATGAAATAGAATCCCCATAGCAACATTGTTTATACAAAACTCTAATATCCTTCAAAAGATAATTAGGTAGATACATACATGAAATAAATGGATAAAGTATAGAATATTTATACAATGGCATATTATACATCAGTGAAAAAGAATGAACTGCTACATGTGACCACAAAGAGTAATCTCACAAATACAATGTTTAGGGAAAGAAAATTAACAGAAAAGAACACTTATTGCATAATTTCTTTTGTATAAAGTTCAAAAACAGTAAAACCATTCTAAGTTGTTAGAAGTCAGAAGATAAGTTGACTTTGGGTTGGGAGGGAACACAAAGACTGGTGCTGTGCCTGGTAACATTCTATTTCTCGACTTCTGAGTTTTAAACATTGGTAATTTTACTTTGTGGAAAATGATTGAACTGTTCACTTATAGTTTATGTACTCTTCTGTACCTGTGTTATAATTTAGTGAAAAAAACTGAAATTACTGTGAAATACTAAAGTAGGATGTAAATTCTTCAAAAAACAAGAGCTAGTCTGAGAATATATAAGAATTTTTTAAAAATAACCTTTAGGAATCACCTTCTGGGATTCTGCTCTGCTCTTAGAATATCTATAATACATTATTTGGACTTATAAAATGGAAAAATTTATTTATTTAGATGAATGATCTGGTAAAAGATGTTAACATAAACATTATAACACCTAAAATGTTATAACAGAAATGGACTGCTTAGAATTGATTTTGATTAGGGAATCTTATTAAGTACATTCTAATAAAGTAGAATAAATTTTGCTAGAAAACTGCCACATTTCAAATTTAGCAGCCCCTCATTTCACATATTGTTAATTATAGCTATGAATTACCTAAAAAAAACTTCTCTTATCTAGTCATTTCCATATACTCTCAGTAATGAAATTCATATAAATGTAAATGCATTATAAATAATTGCTTTCTGAAATAGCTCCTGAGGTTAGAAGTTTGTTTACAATGGAAGAAAGAGAACAAAACTATTGAGGTTGTATTCCTAGAATGAAATTGGTGATAATACTTCTGTTTTTGGCCCTAACCCATGGTTTGGTTGCTAAGAATCAAATGAATCTCATTAGGAAGCTCTAAAATATTGCTACCATATGAATAAGGCATGTAGTCATTTCTTACCAAAATATTATAGTTCTTAAAATTGTCATGTACTAAAACATAGGGGATCAAAGGAATATTCAGAAGAACTTTATAATGTTAATTGCATTGAGATACTTCATAACAGTTAGTCATAAAACAATACAATTAATAATTATATTTTATACATTTAATTTTTTTGCTTGTCAAAAGTGGGGGAAGAAATATACATTTAATTTTAATCATGAATTCCATTTGGATAAATACACCCTTGTTAGCATCAAAATGACTTACATCAAGGACTTCCAAAGTCAGTAATTTTATCAGCTCTCCTCATTCCTAATCACTTTATGTGCACACACAAGTACACACACATTCCCTGTTTCCTCTGTATTAGCAGATCTCACAGACAGAAATGAAGTATAGAAAAAAGCAAAGGATATACAATAAATATGGTGTTCATAAAGGCAAAATAGGCAAGTAATGAACATGCTTTCATCTATTTTTATTGGTAAAACAACAAATCTGGGCTGTATGCATTCTTAGTGTTCACAGTTTTAACAACAGATATCCAACAGGAAAACTAGCATTCACGCTGAATACAAAGCTTTGTTTTCTATAACAATTTATAATGTAGAAAGCTCTTTCACATTCCACACTCATTTTATCTCTACAATAAACTCAAGCAGTTATCAGGGCAAGGAATATTAGTTCAGTTTCACAGATAAGTAAAGGATACCTCAGAGAAGTTAAGGGAACAACTCAAAATCATATAACTAGTTAATATAAATTGTATCTGGAATCTTTTGATAACCAAATCAATGCTTTTTCAACATACTAGCCACTTCCTGCATTTATCTTGCCATATCACAAAAAATACCAAGAACAATTATAATAATAAAAACAAAAAGTAGGTTCATGTTCTATCACAAACATAAACTATATGCTTAATGTCTTCAGTAAACAATTTCTGAGAATATTTTTGTTCTGATCTTTGTGTCCCTTTTAAAACCCTTCAGTGTTTCCAACTTCATAGATCACTAGATATTGAAAATTGTACTTTATTGAAACTTCATATTGGATAACTAGTGAAACTACTTGTAAATATTTTATAGGATTTTTAAAAATATAACTTGTTTAGAGAAATGAGATTTTTTAAAAAATATAACTTGTTTAGAGAAGTGAGAAATCCAATTCTTCTAAAGAATGGCTGGTGAGAAATATCAACATATGAAAATCTCAACTGAAAAATCAGATGAATATAAAGTTATTCCCATGAAAAGGATTGTTTTAGAAAATATATTTGCGCAGAGATTTAGTCAATAACAAATATTTTTTAAGTATATAAAGTGATTACAGGCACAGAAATTCAGTTTGTAAAGTTTGGAAGTCGCTCTTCAATAAAGCATCGACTTTATTGAAGTAGATGCACTGCACAGCAGTCATTGGATTCTGGCTTTGAAAAAACATTAGTGGTCCTATCCAAAGTCAAATGGATACTTGAAATTGGTATTATACCTAACCACTGACATACAACTCTTGCTTTTTTCCTCCCTTATTCCAAGGAGGGTGACCACTATTGTCTCAAACTATAAAATGGTCTGGAGAAAGGGGTTAGCCATGTAATCTCTGGAGATAGAAAGTCCTATTTTCAAAATAAATTAACTATGTGATCTTAGACAAATTTATAAAACTATGAGTCTCAATTTTCCCATCTATAAAATGGAAATAATAATAGCACCCATCTTAAAGGGATATTGGAATAACTAAATCCAAGAAAAGACTTTCTCACAGTGGTTATATAATAAGTAGTTAATATATAATAGGTATTATAACTGTTATTATTGTTAATATTATTTCTATTTGTTTTAGCTCTTTAATGTAACCAGTGTAGAACCACAATCTCACATCTGTCAGAATCATGTTGATCTTGTATTTCTGGGCCTCTGATGAGTTTAGAGATCTATGAGAAACCTGGTTAGTTTGTCCATTCTTACCCTTTCTTAATATTTACCATTAGTAAAGATAGATAAATCAGCTGGACTTTTCATACCTGGGGACACAAGTGTCTCATGACAAGAGCTGAGCAGTTTTGCAAACTAGTTCTCAACAGGTTGATATTATCACTGGAATCTTCTTAATTAAACTCTAGGGAAAAAACTGTTCTCAATCATACCTCACATTATTGTATTTTACATGTTGGAAAGAATGACGAGGGTGTTCTTGTTTGAGAAAAGGTTGTGTTTGAGTTACAGGAAATGAAAATTAGAAATAAAAGGGTGAGATCAGATTTTAGGGAGTGATAATTCAGGACACGAACCTGAAGAATTTAGATAAGTGGAAGTAAATTTATTTAATATTTCTGGTACACTCTGATGGATTTTTCAGTAGCTTTCAAAATTTGAGTTCAAAATGATTGTAAGGACATATCTTGCCTCTTTAGGAAAACTTACGGTCACCAATTTTCAGTAGCTACCTTGGTATATGGAGAAACACCTGAGATGTGTCTAAAATACTGAGCTAGACCATGTAGTCAGAACTAGGGACTGGAAAAATCTCAGGTTGTGGAGCCTGTGAGGAAGATTGCTTTGGTAGGCTCTGCAGGGCAGATTGAAGAGGCAAAGCTGAATCGGAGAGACAAAGAGTTTGTTAAAGTCAATCAGACAAATTCTTCACAGCATCTTTTTTTATTATTCTAGAGTATGGACTTTATATCTGCCTAAAAGACTTATAGCTATATCGAAGTATCTAAAACCAACCTGCAGTCTTGAAGATTGATGCTGCAAAGTAGATGTGTGTGTCAGTCAAGATAGACTTGGTCATGATATATACCACACTCCAAAATCTCTGGGGCTTAAAGCAAGGAATGTTTATTTCTTATTCATGATATATGGTCACATGTATGCCAACAGAGGACTCTTCCCACATCTCCTACAATCAGGGACTCAGATTAATAAAAATTCCACCATCTGGAAAGAAGAAACCATGCTGAAGAAAGAAGAGACCACTGCAGTCTTACATCTACAAACGAATGCTATTACCTTAAAGTGAAGCGTTAGGTTAGGATCACTGGCCAGACTAGTGATATGCCCCTACCCAAGGCAAGGAGTCCAGGGTAGTAAAGTAAAATCTTTCCCTGTGCCTGGAAGCAAAGGTGAAGCAGACGCAGGCGAGCATTAGCAAAAAATCTTTACTAGAACATCACAGCAAAAACCATATCTAACTTATAATAAAGATGCCAATATTTTTGAAGCCTATTAGAAAAATTAATGATAACAATGATTAATAATCTTATCTAAGGTTGTCAGATACCTTGCAGTGTATCATGACTTGATCTTCATAACAACTCCATTTGAGTGTCAGTGCAGGTGATGTATTAATTATTGGATTGATATGGAACCCGAGGCTCAGAAGGGTTAAGAGATTGACGCTAGTTGTGTAGCTACTAAGTAAAGCAGCTCCTTTATTCAAATACAGGAAAGTAATCTTTTAAGTTAGTGTTTCTCCATCTTTAACACTCATACAATTCACCTGAAAACCTTTCTAAGAAGAAAATTCTGAATCAGCAGTTTTGGGAATGGGCCTGAGATTCTGCCTTTGTAACAAGATCTCAGATGATGCCCATGCTGTGGATGCAAAGATCATACTTTGAATAGCAAGACTTTAGATGAACCACACATCATTTCCTGTAACTTCTCATAGTACAATCTACATTTCCTCTCTGCTGCTCTTCCACGTTTGAAGGCCCTTTGAGGCAGAGTTAGGAAGGTCATGTTAAATTGCACAAATGTTCTTTAAATTTACAGAACTTTGTAAAGCTTTCCAAAATGTACAGATGATGAAAAATGGAAACATTATTTTTGCGACTGTATCATTTGATTTACCCTTGAATTACAATGAGAGTCAGCTGATGTGTGTCCTGGTGATGTGCATTCCTCCTTCCTAAGCAGCAAGTGTAAATCCATAGAGGTGAGAGCTAAGGAGAGAAGGTAATTGAGTGCTGACTCAGTACCAATTGTAAATTTCATTGTGTTTGTAACACATTGATAGCTATTAAAACTGGTGTTTTGTGAAAATTACATTTATTACTTTCTTACTTAAGTCTACAGAGAAATCACTTTTTGCCACCTGACTACACATTTGACATTTTGGAAGGTAAGTGTACTTCTCTATCATAAATAACATCTTGAGGTCATTGTGTGCTATTCAATTCAAAGCAGAGGGGCTGAACCAAAAAAAAAAAATCATTTGCTTTAAGGACAAAGTAAAAGACAATTGACTAAAAGAATCTCTTTGGGTATGGTTAGTCAGAGGGTCTTTGGGAAAAATTTGTCTGAGACTTTGGTGATCAAGTCACCTGCCAGACTCTGAAGGGACACATCAATCAGGTCTGACACACTGCTGATGGCACCGTTAAATCACCATCATAGGCTTGATTTGTCTCATCAGGTCAAGTGAAAAAAAATTTGATGGTAAGCTTTTTTTCAAATTTTTTTATTGAAGCTTCTCCAAATAAATCTATATTTTATTTTGCATTGAGCTAAGCTAATCGACCATAAAGTTCTATGCTTAATGACAAGATATTTAAAGTAGGTGTCATGCTTCCTTAAGCAGGGTCAAATGACTATTTTTAGCAAGCTGAGGAAACATTCATGACATTAACTCTCTAGAAAGATATTTGATAAACTGAAGGTCATTTTGATTTTAACTATATAGGAAAAAGGGAAAAGTTAAAGGTTATCATAGGCTATTGGAAAAATGACTGCTTGTCCATAAAATCGACACTTGAGTTGATGTTATAACTTATTACCCATGGAGAATGTCAAAAATCAATTTTTGGTTTATGTTACATTCTAAATGAAATAATCTAAGATACTGAATATTTATGATTTAATTAGGAACAGATATGCAAATACAATCTCCATATTGTGAGATTATAGTTACAATTCTTCTTTTATTAGGGAATAACAAATCTGAGATCCTACTCCATTCAAAACACTAGGATATGTATTACAGGGATAACAGAGACAATATGTTGATCATAATGCTCTATTATAATGATAGTTATCTTTCCTCTAAGGTCTTAGATATATTCAAAAAATTCATCAACCACTACCATAAATAGAATGGCACCAACTTATATTCTCACCAGTTGTTTATGAAAGTGGCTACATGACTGCAAATATCACTATTAACATTATTTAAACTTTAATGAAATGGAGAAAGGGAAATCTCAATTTAGAAAAGTTTTTGTCATAAATATTTTTAAATTTCTATTTAGTGAATTGCTTGTTGATTTCAGCAGTATTTTCATCTTCTTCCTTAGAGGTGTCCTGTCTAAACAATTGTGGTACAACTCTAACCTTATAGAAACTTTTTCAGAGGATAGAAAAGGAGAGAAAATTGCCCCACAATTTTCATGTAGTCAATATAATCATGGACCCTAAATCAGACAATGCTAGGATTAGAATTTTAAAAATATAGACCAATCTCACTTATAAATACTAAAGCTCTAATACAGAGTAAATACAGTAGGGTAATAAAAGTGGGAATAATCTCAGAAATAAAAGGATTGCATTAGATTAAAGAAGAATAAAAAGAAAAACTGTTCACATCAATAGGCACAAAAAGATTGCATTTGATACAATTTTCCTTATGCATAATAAAAACTACAGCTAACTAGAAATACTCTCAACAAAGGAAATACTCTCAACATGTTAAAGGGTATTGACTTGGTTGAAGAATAGTTACTAAACATTTAGGATATAGACAATAATTAATGGTAAAATATTAGAAG
>CM052441.1:74824455-74839593 GCA_028533085.1 Varecia variegata
CAGGGATATTGCCTTATTTGTCTGTAAAAATGGAGCTCAGTAACATAACTGCTTCTTGGAGCTTTGGAATATTTTATCCTGTATTCTTGTTTGAATTCTTCCTCTATTTAAGATATATACATGGAATCGAAGTGTTTATGTAATAGTTCTATCCTTTTGCCTGCAGGTCAGTTGTAATAAATCTAGGATGTGATGATGAAAAAAAAAAAAATACTTCCTTAAGTACACTCCTTTCATATGTGTGTATGTGTGTGTCTGCATGTGTGCATGTCTGTGTGTTTATATGTGAGTATTCTTGAAGGTACATGCACACCCAAGAGTATTGTGGAGTTATTACCTAAACTCATTTCTTATTTTTGGACACTATATCAAAGACTAAGAACTAGGTATTTTAATCTCATATATTCTTATTAATACCTAAACTGTCTCAACCTTTGGTAGATGGAGGTAGGAGATGGATAAATAGGAAAATAAACCATCCAGAAAAGATGAAAAAGAAAAAAGGGATAAAGGAAGGGAGAAGAGATAAATGGGCATGGGGATTTGGACAGTAAGATGCTTCTTTCTACGTGTAAGAAACTAAAAAAAAAAAGAAAGGAAAGGTGTTGCCAGACCATCATCACCTCATGAAGGAAACTTTCAGAGTTTTCCCTAGTGCAATTCCCCAAGGTTAGGTTAGTTACTTCTTTTGTTCCTGTGGTAGTGTTTAGAATATTTTTATAATTCAAAACCATTAAATATATCATAAAAACTAAATAATTAAATGTTCTTTCATGTATATATAGAAAGAACATACCACACAAATGAATATAATTATTTCTAGTCCCCATCATACTCAAAAGGCAGGCTATTCCAAGTTTGACACCTCTCTTCTCTCACCCAAGACTTAATATTGCATGACATAAAAAAAAAAAATCACTACAGGTAGATGTTATTGGGGTTTAATAAAGAAAACAAAATATAACATTTATTACCTAGGCCTCTAGATTTCTCATATTCTTTTAATTAGAAAATAATTTTATGTCCTATTCATAATAATCAAATTTTGTTTTTGATATTTTTATTCCATCTACATAATACAATAAGGTCTAATATTATTACAGTATTCTTTACAAATTGCCTTAACTTGTGATGCATTGGAGCCATTGTTACTCTTTTGCTTTTTTTCTAAAAATCACATATTTCACCAAATTTAAATTGTCCCTTTTGGAAATTTTATATGGATTGAAGTTTGCAGAGAGAAGACTTGAGGATAATCCTGTTTGCAGGATTTCACAGAAATATAGTAATTGTTACTTACTATTCCTTGAATTGGCGCAATATGTAAAAACCCAATAACTGTGGTACTGAATTCTTGCCAAGTATAGGTGGGTTATCAGGTGGTTACAGTAAAGCATTTACAAATCAACAGTGTCTTCTTTTCCATTTCCTGACCGGCTACTGACTCATAATTTCACCATGGAAAGTCAGTTGGCCTCATGTACCTCAGTCCAACTGGAGAACCAGGTAAAAAGAGGATTTTGCTGATCGGTAGATGTTACATTTCAGCTGAACATATCATAAGTGATTACATATAGTTTTCTTTCTTTTGCTATGCAAAAATTTGACAATGACTGAATGACACTTCTATTTCACTAAGCATCCATTGTCTTATCATTAAGGCATTTTTCTCATTAAATTAAGAAACATTTTGAGTAACTATTATTAATATATTTAAATTTAAGTAATGACTATCAATAAATTAACTTGGAACATTTAACATAAACTTGAGTACATTCAAATAATATTTTATACATAGTAGGCCTTATATTTGGTTTATTATATTTATTTCATTATTTATTTTATTATATGCTTATTTTTCTTATGATAGATTTTATATATAGTTGTAAAATAAATATGGACACACATGGAAGAGATGACTAAGCTATAAATTTCTTCAAAGAGATGATATATTCACCTATGTATTCCCTAAACCCAGCTCAGCATCTGTAAGCTAGAAAAAACTTAATAAATGTTTGTCAGATGAATGAATGGGCAAAATATCCTGACTTGTTGCATCTGCGACTATGTAAATAATGTAATACTTGAACATGAAGTAGAAAGGTACATTTCTTCATGTGACAAAAAAGTCTGTCCTGTGTCTTTATATTGACATTGAAGAGGGAGAATGGAAGAACAATAGTGGGAGGAGAGAGCAACAGGGGAAAAGAAGACAACAGAAAGCCAGTAAATTTCAACATAGTAATCATTGGCCCCACTTCAACTGCCATTATCCTTTCAGAACCTCTTCTATACCAACTCTTACACATGCTACTCATCATTTACTTAGAGAATTAACAAGGAATATTTGTTTAGAGTTACTATAAAGACTTTAGTTCACATTAATATTTATGAGTAGATCCAGCTAATCAACTTCTAGCATAATAATGATGCTTCACTCTATGTGTGTAAGATGAAGAATACAAAATTACCAAATTTAGGGAAGAGCAAAAATATTACATAAAGTGTATATGTCCCTGAAATTGATTAAAGCTACTTAAAGACAAATAAATATACACTGAATCTCTTACTAGTTCATGTCAAAATAACTGAAAATTTTTATCTATTCATCTGGATTCAGTGAGGAAAACAATTCATTCCCACCATTTATCTTACTGGATGACTGAATAAATAGTCCATTTTAATAGTCCATATTTGTGGATCTTTGATATTTTAGGACCATGGCCTACACTGAGAATATAACCAAAGCTCTGGACCCACTCCCAGAAAAATACATGCATTCACATGCACACACACATCATTTTCAGGATGCTTTTGAACATATTGAAGTGGATCCCAACGTAAGAATTTCTACTGCTTTGCAAAAGATAAAGGATAATCATCACTCCTCATTTTTCTATGTCAAGGAATATCTACTAGAAGAACACTACTAACCTCTTGACCAGCTCCTTTATTTTCCTTGACCCCTGCAGGAAGGAAAAGGAGCTTTCTGATTGTTTAGTGACATCCATTGGACCATGTTTTTTGCTGGAGGTGATCTAGTAAAAGTCTGCCAGAGATAGGCACTTATTTTGTTTTGTTTGCTGCCTTCTTTTCACTAGCCTCTATGAGGCAACAATCCAGGGTACATGTGTCTGATGTACAAACACATTTTTTAATCTCAGCTATATTATATCAATAAGTAACATAAGAAACATAAGAAAGAAAGGGGGTTGGTGTGTTGGTGTGGGCAGGATACAATAGAGAGCTTGTTTGGCCACAGATCAAAGCCTTTTCCTTTAAGCAGCTTTATCATTAATAAAGCTCTATAGTTACAAACTTGGGAAGTAGACATATGTATGTTATTTATTAACCCCTCAATACCTTAGTACTTGTCTATATAGTTACATCTACATGACAGAGTAAAAGGAAAAACTTAAAGAAATTATGACTAACTTTATGATTTGGGGTGAGAAAGTCTGTTCAAAATATGTGAAACTCTTTTTTTCAAACCCAAGCCAACCTATTCTGTTGTATCTTTTTTAAGTTTATCTAGTTAAAATCTTTATATTACAGATAAGTAAAATCAAAATATAAAGTTAAATTATATGAATAGATCAATATTAGTCTTATGCATCTCAGTTGTGTTCTTCATTTTACATTTAAAAACTTGTTTAGTACCACACAAAAGAATAATGTGGAGGAGAAACTCAAGTTTTGTAAATATTACTGTCTTAGCTTTGGCTGCTATAACAAAATATAATAAATGACTGGAATTTATTTCTCACAATTCTGGAGGCTGGAAAGTCCAAGATCAAGGTGCAGACATGTTTGGTTCTTGGTGAAGTCCCTCCTCCAGGCTTCTAGACAATTGTCCTCCTTCATGGCCTCTTCTTATAAGACAATAATCCCATTAAAAGGGCTCCACCCTCATGATCTCATGTAACTTACATACCTCCCAAAGGTCTTATAACCAAATACCATTTAAAGCCCTACTATGGGGAGTTAGGGCTTCAATATATGAGTTTTAGGAGGACACATTCAGTTTATAACAATTACCGTTTCAATTATGTCTGTGTGTGTGTATGTCTGTAGATGAAGACTCCTCTCAATTGTCTTTATTGTGGATATGTTGTGACTAAGATCCTTACAGATATTAAAGTACAACTAAATAAAATTGCTATGTGTATAGGTTTGGTAGATAAAAGAATGATGTCTCAAATATCTATCTCCTGACCTATCTTTGAATTTTCTTTCCTATTTTCATTTTACACCATCCTTTAGGACTGTCGATTTAAATAGAAAATTTTACTCTGCCTCCAGGGTATCACACTTAAATTGTTTATTGAAATTAGTTGTATATGATCACTACATTGGAATCATATTCTAAAAGTGCCTTTGTTGTTTCTATTTTATCAGCTCTCATGCAGCAGCACAATGAAAGAAGCTAGTTTACTTTCCCCATATCTTCCGAAATACTGGATCATTTGGCAATTGTTAAATCTTGCAAGCAGTTAGACATTTTATTGTAGTTGTGTTGTCTGTCTCAAGGTCTAAATTTCTTACAAAACTAGAATTCCTAGTATTTATATTTCAAAGGATACTCAGGACTCTTTTTTTTGCTTACAAATACACATAATCATGTATTTGCCGTTCATCTTTTAAATTCTAAATTATTTTTTTCCTGTCAGGGAGATACAGGGATTCCCTGGGTATACAGAGGGTGGTGAAGCATTATTTCTCTAAGTGTGGCTAATGTATTTCCACTTTAAATTAATAATTTAATACTAATTCACATTGACATAAAATGAAATAGAAAGTGATGTGATCAGTCCAAAGTTTTGACCAAAATAATAACTCGTTTGTTCACTTGTCAATCAAACTGCAATGGTAATCAATGTGTTCATTGAGTTGGTCAATCTTCCCAGCCTCTAGGTACCCATTAATTTCAGATTCATTTAGTCATTCTACTTAAATTGAATATATCAGTTAGTTCCTTTGTAAGATACTGAAAGAAAGACTTCCTGCTTGTGGGGTACTGACCAAATCAATTTCACCCTGCATTCAGTTTGGATGCCCATTTTTAGAATTAGTCAAAAATATTTAATTAGGATATTTACCCGAGAGGCACTCCTCTCTCTACATAGAATGTTTTTTTTTTTCAAATTTTCTAGCTAATTATACAATTTTCAATACCTCAATTTATTTAACACAAATAGATTTACATGGAAAAAATGTGCTTATAGTATTTGAGTAATTTCTGCATGATTATTTGAGATGTATAGTGAGTAAATAACATAAAAAATGTCAGTTGTATTGTCCTTGAGAAATGATTAGAGAAGATCATTACTTCTATTCCACCTTTTTCTTTCTGAATTCTGTCAGTGTTGATTTGATTAGTCAAAAAGTTGGGGGTCAGCTGCAAGGCAAATGTTAATGACTTTGGGTGGTATTTAAGTAAGACGTGCTCTAGAATGCTTCTGCTTTTTCTGTCCAAAGTTTTATGAAATCTAATATCAGCAAAATTTTGAAATGAGATAGAGAACTATGAAATCATTTTAAGAAGACAAATTGAATGCAAATATATCTTTTCCCTATTTAAACTAGAGTATTTTAAAATCTTAGTTCTTTTTTCCTATTGAATTTGGTGGTTTTTTAGACTCATGACCTTTTGAATTGTTTAGTTCTTTCTAGCACATTCCATGTATCCTAATGGTGAATTTTTTCTTATGAGCAATCATACACTGTGATCCACTCCTATTAACTTGATGTTTATTACAAGCCATTTAGAAGTTGCTGAAGATTTAAAATATTTATATTAAGGTCTAAAAGTACATTTACATTTGTCTCCTTAACTCAATCAAGATGTAAATATCTGAACAGTGAAAGTTAATGGTAAGTCTTTTAATCTTTTTTTTATCCTACCATTGATTTTACACTAAGAACAGATTATCACACGACTTTTGTAGGCTTCCTAAAAGTGATGTGCTATTTTATAAGTGAAAAAAGCTTTCCCACTGAAATACAAGTCTTAAACTAGAGTTTGAATGGTGTAAGAAAAAAGTTCAGTTCCCATGAAAAAAGTCTCAATCTGGGCTACTTTGTGTCTAAAAAATGATTATATAGTAATGACCTGGAAAAAAAGGCATGTTAAATTTGTAGTTATGTGTCCTCAGGATTCCCTTATTTTGCTATTCTACTTCCTTCCTTGTGTTTTTTTTTCCCCCTTTGATGTTTATTTACTTTTGGCATGTGCCCTTTCCCAACATATTCACTTTGTCTTGTGGGTCCAAAATAGAGTTTTGGATTAAATGTAGGATGATAGCACCAACTTACTGTTTAAACTAGCTTTTGAAATTAAATTAAATCATACATGCTTCAAAGAACTTCTTTGTAAATGAATGTGTTTGGTGGCTCTTGATGTCTAGATGTTGTTTTTGTTATTTAACAAATTCATTTATACAACTTTTTAATATATTTACAAATTAACACTAGAATTCATTATGCCAATGAAGGCTGTGTATGTACCAGGAGTCCCCTGCATATGATTTCTTCTTTCAGATAAGATGACCAACAGGTAGGCTATATAAATTTTCTTTCATAAATGATTTGTGCTTGTAATTTACTTTCAGAATGGGTTTCTCCATTTTCTTATATTTGGCTCCTTACATCTTTCCTGCAATATATCAAAAAAATTGTGTTTAACTTTATTTTTTTATGACTTTACTTTTTACCACTTTTTTACTACTATTCTTCAGTTCATTTACTTTCCCCTTACCTCATCACTTTTCCTAGGTATTGTCCAACAGAGAAATGTTTTTATTTATGCTACAAAATTGATATCAGGATGTACTGGGCTGCCAGACACATCTGAACAGTACCTACACAATAAGGAGTTCAGGAGCTCAAGTAACAAAATGTCACAAGTACTCAGGACAACTTCAGGTTAATTTCCATATTTCCACCTAGCGGCTGTTTTGATTTTTTTTTCTGTGCTGATTCACTCGTCATCTCATAACTCTCATAGATAACGTCAGTCCAGAAGCAGGAAAAGACCTCTTCACTTTCATGGATCTCTGTTTAAAACCTGCTCACCCTTCCCAGAAGTCCATTCATAGGCTTCTCCTCTATTCTCATGACCACAGTGGGGTGTGATAGGCCCTTCCTTCAACCAGTCACTGGGTAGAGGAAAGGCATTCCCATAGTGGGCTATAATTAGTTAGCATTCTCTGCTTGTGATTTGGAAGGAGTTCAGCACAAGGCTGCCCGATACCTGAAAAAAAGAAGATTCTGTGTGCAAGGAATATGAGGAGAATGGCATTTGGATAGTAACTACTGCCCCAGAGTGTAAACTCAATGAGGGCAAATCTCACGCATTCTTTATTCAGTGCAGTATGTCAAAGGTTTAACACAGTGCCTAGTATACAATAGGTGTGCATCAATATTTGTGAAATGAACTTATGAATAATGTAAATACTAACATTGATGAAAACACTAATGTATAGTCATTGAAAGGCAAAATACGAGGCATATAACCACAATCTCAAAGGATAGAACCTAAGGACTTTGTCACAATAGTATGCAATAGCTAGATATTCCGGAGCTTTATTTTAAAGTCACCACTGTCCTCCAGGTTGCTGAATCTAATGGTCAGTTTCAGTCATGTTACTTGAATCCTGAGCAGTATATGACACTGGAGATCGGTTCCTCCTCTTCACACAGTTTCTTTCTTTTGATTTTCAGGGTATCACATTCCTGTTCGCATCCTCTCTCACTGTCTCACTGACTGTTTATTTTCAAACTGCATTAATTGTCCTCCTCTCTTTCATTTCTTAACATTGGAGTGCTCCAGGGCTCAGTCCTCATTCCTCCTGTCTTCTCTATATATTCATCCCCTTGGTGATCTTTCCTGTCTCTGGTCTTTAAATATACCAAAAAAGAAAATTGTTAATATGTTTCCACAATTTTTCTTTCTTTCATTTTCTTTTCTATTTTTCTTTCTACTATAGACCAAGGTAGAAAAAAAAAAAAACAACAAAATGAAATAAAGTTGCCACTGTGACAGCGGAATTACTTACAGGAATCTTTGAAGAAACATGCCCATTGGGAGAAACAACATAATTCAATTCAACAAATGTCTGAGTAGCGCCTATGACGTGAATGACACAGTGCTAAAAAGCCAAATGGGAATCAGTCCCACTCTCAAGATGCTTACAACAGTGCACAGAGAATGTCAGTACACAAATAACTATAACTAAGAAAGAAGGCAGTATAATCCCTAACTCCTTTTCCTTAACCATAAACTTTTTCCCTGTCTCTTCTGTCCTAATAAAAAGCAAAACAAAACAAAAACCAACCACAAGAGCATTTTCCCCCCAGAACTGCTTCCTTTCATGCTTTTTAATTCCCACTATTAGGCATCTACCCAAAGGAAAAAAAAAGACATTCTATAATAAAGACATCTGCGCTTGAATGTTTATGGCAGCACAATTCACAATTGCAAAGATGTGGAAACAATCCAAGTGCCCATCAATATACATGAGCGGATTAATAAAATGTGGTATATGTACACCATGGAGTTCTACTCAACTACAAAAAACAATGGTGAACTAGCACCTCTTATATTATCCTGGATAGAGCTTAAGCCCATCCTTCCAAGTGAGGTATCACAAGGATGCAAAAACAAGCACCACATGTAATCGCCATCAAATTGGTACTAACTGATCAACACTAAGGTGCTCACATGGAAGTAATATTCATTGGGTGCTGGTGAGGTGGGAGGGGAGTCAGGGGAGGTAGATAAACTCACAACTAATGGATGCAGTGCTCACCATATGGGGGAAGGGGATGCTTGTAGTCCTGGCTTGGGCGAGGCAAAGGCATTATATGTAACCAAAATGTTTGTACCCCCATAATATTCTGAAAAAAAATTCCAGATCCTTGAAGGAATTTCTTGTACTTACTCTACTTATTCCTTAATCTCTTATTATAATAATATCTGTATTATTAAACCTCATTTCTACTGAAGTTACTATCTTAAGGTTGAGTGAACACTGATCTCCTTGGGTCAAATTTTCACTTTCTCCCCGGATCTCATCTTCCTCAATCTTCCTGCAGTATTTAATGCTGGGAGCCACTCTTTCCTCTTTAAACTCTATTACGCTGTTTATGCTGTCTTCTTTGTTCAGTTCTCATCTGTTGTTAACTATAATATGGCAGAATCTTGGCTTAACACAAGTTTATATGAAAGAGTTTTATTTGACACAAAGTTCATTAACAATCAGAATATAAAATATTCACGGAAAAAAAAAACAGTAAAAGTTTATATTGCACAAATGCAAGTACCAAAAAGGAGAAGTAATAGTTTCTTTGTAATCTAAAACCATACTCTACCAAACCAAAGCATTAGGTTAAGTTATAAATTCCATGTTAAAAAGATACTAACCAATAGAAATGTGACCACAGGAAGGTAACTAAGCAAAACATTGACAGGATATGTAAAGCAAGTCACAAAATGAATAGTTGAGGATACATGATATATTTAGCCTGAGCAAGAGGCACAAAAGGAAACCCAATTATTGACTTTGGCATTTAAGGGACATTCTGTGAAAGTTAGGGTGAAAACATGTGGGCATAAATTCCAAGAGAGATCGTTAAAAATATCTAACAATTTGAGATATTTCTAATTGGAAAAGATGGTCTCATGAAGTAGTTAGTTCAAGCAGAAGCTAAACAGCAATCAATATATCTGAAATGTTCTGAAAGGGGTTATTGCTTCAGATGGGGGCTTAGACTAGATTAAAAGCCTCTTCCAATGTGGAAATGTTATGAGTAATAAAATCATTAAAAGTATATTATCAGTTTAAATTTTCAATTTACAACTTGGACATCTTTCAGTTTATGTTTCCATACCAGTGTCTTGGATTTCTTGGATTTGGGGTGGAGGTGGTGAAAGCTAGTTTTATGAATGATCAATGAATTCTGAATCTGATGTGAAGTTTTACATAAGAAATATTAGCATTCAAAGTGGAAAGTACAAGATTTACACAACAAAACTATTTTGGGGAAAATTTAGCAACAGAGAAAGTACTGCAATGATAGAAATATTTTTCTGTGTATTTTTGGTTTACAAAACTATTTTCATGAAATTTCTAAAGTATTTTATTCAGGTGTTCTGTGGTAAAAGATATACATTTGAAAAAACTCTGTTAGAAGTAAACAATTACATTGTTAAAACTTGGCATGACACTCCCTTTCAAAGTATAGTATAGGAAAAAGATTTAAACTCTGTCCTTACTTACTTTGGAATAAAAACTTTTTTCAGTATCTTGAACTGTTCAACATATATGTACATGCATATGTATGAATATGTATATATACATATACATGTATATACATATATGCTTTCATATATGAATTTAACATTCTTTCATATATAAATTCATATATATGAATATATATGTGATATAATATATGCACACACATGCACACACACACAATATCTCTCCAGAGAAAGAATAAATTCCAATTGGCAGATAACCATTTTTTACCTGCATGTACAGTGAAGCCCTCTTGCTTGATATAGTCCTGAGTTCAAAGTCAACTTTTAAATAAGAGTTTATTGTGTTTAATTGATTTTTATTTGCAGTATCATAGAGCATGAAGAATACTATGCATGAATTTTGCTTTAGAATGATTCTAAATGTTTATTGTGTACAGTGAGAAAGAAAGTTGGGGTATTAAAAATAGAGGCTACACTCAAGGTTTTCAATATAACAGTTAATAAATCAGCATGTAATTCACAAAATAATAGATTATCATGAAATAAATAAATCAACTACTAATTAAACAGTGAGTAACAGCAATTTAGAAAAAATTAATTTCATAGTAACAATCATTCCTGCCAAGGAACATTCTCATCTTTAAGGAAACAAATGGTTGTCATTAAGTTGGTGTGGGTGTCTATTAAACGTTGTTATAATCAAATGATGTATTTTAAGAATAGCAGGTTATCTTCCATGAACAGATCCTCTTGCTTATATTAAGAGACTGTTCAACTTAGAAATGACAAATTATCAATACTGTGCAAGCCCTTCAAGGTCATGGTTCAATTTAAACATTCATTATGTCTTGTTTATTTTTGCCAACATATAGGTCAATGTTCACTATCAAGTTGTAGATTAATAAGAACAATTGATGGTTGGTCTTAGACACACACCATTAAAATCAGAGTTGGGCTGAGTCATTTTAAGCAAAATAAAGTGCAGCCAGTGGAACCAGAGGTAAGACTCTAACAATGTAAACAGATGATAGAATTTTCCCGTCCCTTCATAGACTCAAGCTATCTTCCCTTCCTGCTATAGAGACTGGTGGTGGATTACAAGTTCCCTGAAGACAGAAGTGGAGTGATTTGGATCTTTAAATTGGACCCAGTTCCTACTACATGACTTAGTGCAGATCATAGCTTGAAGGAATCACAAATCTGATTTCCAAAGGTTTGGGTGGAGTATAGTTTATATTTTTCTGATATTAAGGTATTTTTATTTTTTCAGTCTATTTCCACAAAATGTAAGGATATATATAAAAATTGCAGGTAAAAATGAAGAAAGACATTAGTACAGTGCTCCACAAATACCCTGTGGCTCCAGAAAACCCCATAATGAGATTATAGAGCTCTCTCCCATAAAAGAGAATTTAAAGAATATTCTGTTCTGGCACTCTCATTTTCTAAGCAATTCAAGAATAACACATGTAATTTTGGTAATATTTGGTGAAATCCATGGATGTTTTTCCTTTCAGACACTTCACTTGAGAATCAAATAATTAGAATTCATGAAACCATTATCAAAAGCTCTTTAAGTCAGAGAGGCCAATATTGGGTTTTCCACAAATTGTAATGTGATCAGCACCATGGATTTCGAGAACAATAATAAAGTTAATTTACTATATCTAAGAGCTGTGAATTTTGCCTTTTAATTAGGCTTTTAAAAATTAGATAAATCTTTTCATTAGACTTGGTTATTCACTATCAGTTATAGGTTTATCAGGAAGATTAAGTAAGTTAATGTATATATGGTACACCTCATAGTGCCTGACACATAATAACTATTCATATGGCTATAATGATGCTGATAATGATGATAGTAATCATCATTATTTTCTGCTTGCTTTTTCCATTTCTGTCTGATCCTAACCAAGTCAATGAAGGGCGAGTCAGTCACTTAGGTGTTCACTGCAATCTGGCATAGTACGTTCTTCTTCACCCCTTCCATAGACACCCTCTTTTCTCGTCTACCTTTGATAAATGTTTATTTTTCATTACATGATGGAATAGATTGTCTCTGACCCTCATGCAACTAATATCTCAAAACACCTTTCTGACAATCTTATAATTACCTCTTTCTTTAATATAGATTTAATTATCTTTGCTGAAAATGCATCACATATTTGTTAACGATTCTCAAAAGAAGGAACTGATGTGCTTTGCAGCTCCATCCAGGGGAATTTTCAAACTAGGCTACTCTGTCTCTCTCCTACCTTATCCCTTGAGAATCAGTGTAATAACAGAAGTTAGAGATAGAAATGTGTTTTAGAAATAATTGATGAGTATTCATTAAAAATAAAAAAGATTGCGAAAAAAATGATCTAGGCCAAAATGGAGTAATATGGAAGTTTGGGCATCCAGAAGCTGGTATTGATGCTTCCATACATGTGTTACTGTATTGCTTACAAGTATGATGACTCAATCTGTATAAACTTCAGTATCATTATCTGTAAAGTGGGCCTGATACTTACGCACAGGACTTTTGCGAGACTTACATTAGCAGAAGATGTAAAACATCTGTATAATTAATGCCTAGCAGGTGGCAGCTGGTGAATGAATGTTTTCTCTCTTTTGTTTCCCCTCCCTGCAACTTTTCTCACGCAGTTTTCACTTCTAACCTTAGTATTCTTGAGGCACTCAGGTTCTTGCTAATAGTTTTGACAATATATCTATTTCATTTTTTGTAGATAATATGCATACCCTGAGCTTTTTTATTTTATGAATTTCTTGCTCTCTGATACTCCATAAAAATATTTAATGCCCTTTGATTTTTTAACTTGGAATTGTTTCCACCTCTAGAATTATAGGAACAACCAGAGATGGAGAATGATGTAAATGCTTGAGATGGAAAAATGCGTTCAATAATACCTACCAAATTTCAAAGACACTAAGGCACAATTTTTTTCAACTTTCAACAAGTCTGAAATTGAGCTGTAACTTTCAATCACATAACATCTTACAACTGAGCATGTTTTACCATCCCTGTTGGACAGGCAACAATCTCATGGATTTTTTCATTATTTGAGCATACTCAAGGGTTAGATACTTCAACATCAGATCTTGCCTATTAGGTTTCAACTTGTAAAACTATCCAAGAAAATAATGAAGTAATCTATTAACCCTTAGAAAGCAAATGGTGGTGAGAAAGAGATGAGAAAGGTAGTGATTAAAAATGTTTATTAACACCACTGAAGCAGAAGTCAAAAGCAGGCTAGTGCTACATAATTGCAAAGCATTCTTAAGAGCACACACTACTAAGTTGAATTCTTTTATGGAATTTTAAAAAAACTGCTCTATCATCAATACATTTGACAACAGAGCAGACCATATGGTGCGAAAAATCATATACTTGTCTGAGAGATGAAAAATGATTTAGACTCTGAATGTTAAAAACTTAGTATTACTTTAAACAATTTAGTTGCTTATTTTCCTTTTTATGGATGCACAAAAACACATAATGAAAGTTGTATTAAAGTAACCTTACAATATCTCCTTAAACAAATATAAAATTTTCTAAGTGATAACAAAACATTTTATCGTTTATGAAGGGTGTTTATTCTTTAAAAGAATGGTGCTTCTTACAATCTAGTCTGCCTTAAATTTTAAAACATATGGTATTCAATTTGCTCTCCAATTTAAGTGAGAAGTTTGTTTTTGTTATTTGTCTCTTTATTAGTTTTCATCCCTCCCTTCTAAGTACTCTGTTTTGTATAGTTTTAGCTATATCCCAGCCAATTAATGAAAAAATTTATTAGAGTATCTTCCAATTAGCTTTCTTAGGTGGGTCTGCTACCTCTCTCCTAAAATATTTAAAAATGTAATGGGAAAGCTCAGGTAATTCTGACTTTATTTACTTTATTGCTCCCGTGGCCCTTTTGCAAACAAACACAAATATCTAATATGCTTTGTATCATACTTCACCTCCATTTTTCTCTTTCTAACATGTAGTTACTTTTTTAAATAGCTATTTTCAATGGAAGTGACTAAAGATTAACTTATTCTGCAATGCAATTTGAAAAGACAGAAAGTTACCAAAAAATCAAATGTGTATTTCTACTGATAGAAAATTAAAATTCAGAAAGTATGTTATGGTCAGAAAATGTTATACAGGCAGTGACACTTGAGAAGATCAGAAATCAAGACCCATTTGAGCTTTTGCAGCATAGACTAAAATAATAAGAGTGATATCTTAGAAAGATTTTTTAAAAATATAATACCTAATGAATTGGACAGAAAACTAGAAATATAATACTAAATCCAATTAGAAAATTTTTTCATAATCTAGAAATAAAGTAATGAGATTTCCATGTTAGGATACTGGCATCACAACAACCACAGCAACTGCAACACGAGGTATCATTTATCGAGTGTTCACTATGTGCTAGCCACATAGTGCCAGACACTTTAGAAAGTGCTCTGTGTTAGGTCTGGAGCCAAAAGGGAGACACACAAAGCCTTCTGTATAGCAAAATGCTGTTTATTTGAGCATCTGGGTGCAGATGAGTGGTGGCCAAAAAAGGCATCCATGCCAAGGGAGGGGAGAGCCTCTATAACCCTTTTATAGAGGGTTTTTTTGGAGGGAGTGAGCAACTGGGCCAGAACAACTGCGGTAGTAAATTCTTTTCAAAAAACAGGGAGGGGCTGCACTAGTTTACAGTCCCACCAGCAGTGTATGAGAGTTCCTGTCTCTCCGCATCCACGCCAACATGTATTGATTTGGGACTTTTTGATAAAGGCCATTCTCACTGGAGTTAAGTGATATCTCATTGTGGTTTTGATTTGCATTTCCCTGATGATTAGAGATGTTGAGCATTTTTTCATATGTTTGTTAGCCA
>CM052441.1:74840093-74912951 GCA_028533085.1 Varecia variegata
AAAAACACTGTGATACAGGATGAAAATTCTTTACGTCTTGCTTCCTCTCAGCCCTTTTTTCTAGAGTCTGATGTAGCAGCGATATCAATCAACATACATGGGAGAGCTGGGAGTAGCTGGCATTTGATCCAGGATTTTACAAACATAGCATGCGACCTCAACTGTACGTTCTTCATACATCAAAATAAAGGTATGTTTCAGAAGTTCTTTATACTTTGGCCTTTTGGATTCATCCTTTGTAAGGCACAAGTTGACAAAGTTGATGAAACTTGGGGAGAATTCCCTTTCCTCAGAATTACTCAGCTGTGGAGGATCTCCTTTCACGACTTGTGTTAGTTGATCAAATACACTATTCCACTTTGGATAAGGAAATCGGCCTGTGGCCAACTCATACAATGTGATCCCCAAACTCCAGACATCAGAGCGGACATCATATCCTTGTCGAGATGCACTTGGGTCTATTCTTTCAGGAGCCATGTATGGCCTACACCCAGCATCTCTTGTCTTGGCGATGGAGTCCACAAGCTGTCCACTAATACCAAAGTCACAGAGTTTAATATTTCCACTTCTGTCCAGAAGAATATTGGAAGGTTTGATATCTCTGTGAATAATTTTCAAGTTTTCTTTTAAGTGATTTAGTGCTTTCACAGTTGCTAAAGTGATTTTGCCTAAAATTTCTTCTGGAATAACATCATCTAATACACTATATACATATTTGTAAAACTTATCAAACGAGGTAGACATGAGTTCCATACAGATCCAACAGTCACCCTCTCGGAAGAGTGCACCATAAAACTGAACAATGTATGGGCAATCACTACTCCGCATTACCACATCCAAATCCATAAGAAGTTGTTTTTGTTCTTTTTCATCCACTGTTGATCGAATTCTTTTAACTGCCATTATTTGCCCACTTGGTTTGTGGACCATTTTGTTGACAGAACCATAAGCTCCTCGTCCAATTTCTCCAAGGTCTTTCAAGTCCTCTGCAGTGAAATCCCAGTGTTGTTCAGGGGAGATCTTCAGTTTTCCTGATGACTCAATGCTGTGTGTTCTCAGTCTCTCTATGTGTGGGTTTTGAACTCCTGTAGGATTGGGATTCAGAGTAAACCTTGCTGTAGATTTGAAAGGTGGATTTGCAAAATTCAACTTCAGTGCTTTGCGTTTACTTTGTGCCTTTTCACAGAAGTTTATCTGAAAGCCCTGCATGCTGCTGACGGCCGGGTGGCCCGGCGCCGGGGACCCTACGGGGCCCGGGGTACCGCTGCCGCTGCCGCCCCCCCCGAGCCGCCGCCGCCGCTCGGGCTCGGAGCCGCCATTGTTGGGAGTGAGGAGCCGAGCGGCGCCGCGGCGGCTGCTTAAGGAAGTATTAATAGTTTTCAGACTCTGCTTTGAGTAGGTCTGGGAGAGCCCTATTGGGGATGTGTGTGTGTGTGTGTGTGTGTGTGTGTGTGTGTGTGTGTGTGTGTGTGTTTGGAATGGGAGCCACAGACACCGAATTGGACTATGTGGACCCCACCTGATTCAAGTTAGAAAACCTTTTAAGCCTAGTAGTCATCTCAGTCAATTTTTGGTCTGAATAAAAGATCCTGAACAGAAGCATTGAAAACTAATTTCCTAGGAGTTGTAATTGTTAATTCATAGTGAGTTTCATATTCCATAAAATACATGTGAAAGAAATTAATGTTGTAAAATTGTTAAATTGCCTCCATTATATATTTTTAGATGTTCAATGTATTCTTGTGTACATGACACTGTGCTGAATTTACACCAAGGGAGACTAAGAGTATCAGAAAGAGACTTTGCTTCAAAGGTCAATAATTCAGGGGAGACAAGATTTTGACATAGCAATGAGGAAGAGACTTTTGCACTAAAGAAAGGGTAGGATTTGGACAGATGAAAGGGAAAAATGGTAATCAAAGGCACAAAAATAGGACATTTTGCAGCATATTCAGGAAATTTTATGGAGGAATTCAGTTTGCCTGACATATAAATCATATAAAGAATATAGTGGGCAGGAGACAACATAGGAAAAGGTGGGTTGAGGCAAGATCACAGAGGGCCTTGAAGAGCAGACTTTGGAGGAGTTTGAATTACGTACCACAAGCTGAATTGGTTCTCATTATTTATAATACAGTATTCTCTTTCTTCTGTGCCTTCCTGGACTACAGAGGCTGGAAAGTTAAATATTATGTTTCCTCTACTACTATGTAGCTAGGATTCTGATTGAAAATTAAGTTCTATCAATTTGAGGCACTTGAGTGAAATTTGGAGCTATGAAGTTTGTTTGCAATAATGTCCATCATTCCAGTTTCTGGCTTCGTGGATGCCAAGCAGCAGACAGTATACCAAGCAGAGGGCAGTACTGGTTTCATTGCTAGGGTGGTGATTCCATGGCTGTCTCTCAATTCTCCATCATCCTGATTGGGCAGACTCCCTGGTAAGCAAGGTTGCTAGTGTTTTTATTGAGATCATATCTCAAAGCCTTGTCTCTGGTCTGTTCAACCATTTTTAAAGTACCTAATGACTTCTCTTAAATCAATTTAAGATAAATACATTTCTGTGTCACGCAACTAAATTCTGACAGAACCACTAAATTTGCTAGACAATGAGGAGACCCTGAATGTGTGAAGGCTTTTGAATGAATTATATAATACCTTATACTAGATTGACCTTCTCAGTTATGTTTAATTTAAGCCAATTAAAACTAAATTGCATTTCATGCTGGATCTGTGAGATGAGGAAATACTACTGTGGGAGTTAAAAATAGATGAAGCTCCAAATGCAATATGCATCCTAGTAGTACAGAACTGATTTCAGCTTTGAAATCTTAGGAGCATTGTCTTCCTAATATAGTAGCCCATAAATGAAAGAAGGACAGTATACAAGTCCTCCTGACCATAGGAACAGAGTAGTTGGAAAAGCATCTTGATTTATCCATTTTTACCTAGAAAATTACAAGCCATTTCTTTTTGCATGTGTAGGCAAAAAGAAAATATAGAGCAAATCTATGCATATGAAACTTTCTGATTTTTTATTGCCTCATTTGGCTGAGAAATAATAAACTGATATGAATAAACAATAACGAATGGTTTGGGGAGCTATTTTTTAACTGTTTGAACTATTGAAATTAACACTATGTCTAAAAGAAACAGTCAACTGTGGATTATCAATTTTAACTTTTGTGAGTTCTCAAGGAGAAAATGGTAATATGGAAAGAAATTAGTGAGGTTTCCCATCCATCAGCTTTTCAGTAATTTAGCCCCTCGTTCAGATGAAAAGAAAAATTGAGTCTAGTCTATGGCCATCGTATCAGAGGAATATAAGATTGTTGATGCCATAGAAACCATGAACAGAGAAATGGAGATAGCCAGCTTTCATCTTGAAGAGGCTTGTATTTGTTTTCCCCAACCCAACCTCATTTATTTCAGCAAAAGTGGTCAGTGCCAAGGAGTTGCTGGGAGAGCCTCCACCTCCAGCTGCTTGGATACTGCTGAAGCTGACTGTACTCATCCTTCTGGTATAACCTAGATCAGAAGATACTTTTCAGCAGGAGACACAAGGGTTTCTGGGTCAGAGGACTCTCCAAATCCCATCATTTCCCCTCCCCTATAGGGTTCATAAGGCCTAGAACATTCACTTAGTGTTTTAGTTCTCATGTACAGAAAAGAGCGAAATCCTTCATTTATACAATGAAAGGCTTGCAGGGACATTAAATTATAACATTGTGTTTTCATAGTGGGCAAGGAGCCCAGGAGAACAAGAATCATTATGTTTCCATGTTCCTATTAAAAAATTATATTCTGTAGACCAGAAAGTAGAAACCTTCAAACTTCAGGATAAATACTTTATAAGAGCCAAAATTACTTCAGACCGAGAAGAAGGAAGTTATACATTAATTATGATGGTTTTCACTATTAAAAACAACCAGCCAAGATATTATAAAATGAGTTGGATTAGGAAAAAAGTTACATAAGCCCCACACAAGTATAAGGACGTTCACTATCTGGTTGAAGGACATTCTTAGTAAACGATGATATACCAAGTATTTAGAAAATAGATAAGAGTATCATTGTCTTTATATTAAAAAGAAAAAAATATTTACAAATGTCAACTATAATCTATTAACACATACCCATTGATAACAAAAGCACACAATTATTTCAATGGCTGTTATTTACTCTGTAAGTGCGTAAATGTATGTGAGTGTATGTGGGTGTATGTATGTGTGTTCCCATCTCAGTTTGGAAATAATCCACCTATACCTCTGTGTTCAGAACAAAACTATCAGTAAATGTCTTTTCTTGTGAAATGAACTTTTTTTAAAAAACATAATTACCTAGATAATTAGCTACCCATAAACCCAAACTTTTTTCATGTTATAATACAAGAAATTTAGCACCAAATGGTTAAAAGGCTTCTCTAATAACATAAATAGTAGGTAGAAAGCATGAGAGTCTTAATTTTCTGAATGCATAAGCTTTGTGGCCAATGCTCGCTTTGGCACTTATTAGCTGTATGTCATCATGTTTGCTATGCAATCTCCCTAAACCTCATTTTTTTCTGTACTTTATATTCTCCAGTTTCTTCTCTCCTTCAGGGATTATTAGCACATAAGGGTGCAGAAAACATGGTTAATCACCTTAGATTCATTTATTTCCAATTTTTTTATTTTTAAAATATGAAAATTCAATATAGCTTTTTACAAATTATTTCATGTTGCTTGTTTTAAATAATAGAAAGTGTTTACTTACAGTTATTAGAGCATTTTTAATAAGCAAGGGAATAATTACCAAGTCTAACCAAGCAAAAATAAAGAAAACCAAGCAATGTTAATGTCAGTATATGTTTTTGTTATTATTTTATTTCAAAATATTAAGGAGGTACAAAGTTTTTGTTACATGGATACATTGTATAACACTGAAGTCAGGGATTTTGGTGTGTTCATCACCAGAATAGTGTCCATTGTACACTCATCTCCCCACTTCTTGCTTTCCTATGTCTTTTATAACTCTTGGTGTCCTTGTGTACCCATTGTTTAGCTCCCGCTTATTAGTGAGAACATGTGGTGTTTGTCTTTCCATTCCTGGGACACTTCACTTAGGATAATGGTCTCATATCTCATATTTACATATTTACATAATTCTAATTTTTATATTATTAAGGCTTATGAAAGTTATAACATTCTTGTGCTA
Source organism: Varecia variegata (assembly GCA_028533085.1). Lineage (NCBI taxonomy): Eukaryota > Metazoa > Chordata > Mammalia > Primates > Lemuridae > Varecia > Varecia variegata. The sequence continues at coordinate 74,845,289 of CM052441.1, forward strand.
CAGTTCCCATTTATAGTTCTATATTCAAGTATATTTTATGTTCTCCCCTAGTCCTTTTACCATAACTGCTTTTTTCCTTTTTGAATTCTTTGTTTTAATTCATTTTTTACTGCCATCAGTAATTTTTATTGCCATCAATAATTTTTTAAACACAGTTTACAAGGTCCTTAGTTATCAAGTTGATATATATAGATATAGATATAGATAGATAGATATAGATACAGATACAGATATATCTATTGCTTTTATCAATAATTCTAAAATTCAAAAGCGTAGAAAATAAAAAGGTGTGTGTGTGTGTGTGTGTGTGTGTGTGTGATTTTTAAACCAATATTATTTGTTAGCAAATTCTGACATGAACTGATGAAAGACTATTTATAGTCTATATTTATTCTCTGAGGATAGATATTGATAAGTTTTCCTGAACAAATATTGATGCATATGATAAGCCATCATGGGATCTTAGCCTGATGCCATTCTTACATAAGAACAGTATAGGAATCATATAATCTTCCTATAATCCAGCAAATTCTGAACTACAAAACACATTTCTCAAAGATTATAGAAAAGGAATTGTGGACCTACACACAATGGGCGACGTTTAGGAGGTGAAAAAAGAACTTGAATTATATTTGTTTTTTATCAGGATTTTGTAGATATTGTTTTAATGTGTTTTGTTACTAAATTTTGGTAGATCAAAGCCTTAAGCCACTCACTCCAATTTATTTTTCACCTTCTAGGTGACTTGTATTTTTCTGCTTGAATATATGAAGACTTTTTTAATCACTGGAATTCAGTAACTTAATGGAGGCAGGTCTCAGTATCTACCTTGACATGTTAACGTTACAGCAGTTAGCATTGGCTAACTACATTAGCAGTTAACTATTAGCAGTGGACTTTTTGATCCATACCTTCAATTTGTTGTCTCTATTTTGGAGAAATTTTCATCATCTGAATGTGATTCTGTGATTCTGTATTTTTTATAATCCATTCTTTTTGGTTTCTCTAATTTAGGGAGACAATAATCCTTATTTTACAGCATTTTCAACTTTTTTTTATTCATCCATTGTAATTATCTCATACTTCTTCTATGCCAGAAATTTTCTGTTTGTCTATAATAAGTATGTGTTACAATTTAAACTTACTTACTATTTTTGTAGGAGTACACTGATTAGCTCAGCAGTTTCTATTTTCATTGCTGTCTGTAACTTTATCTCATCTATGAGATATTTATACAATTCATTCATGTTATTATAAATCCTTGCCTAGAACAAATATCTACATACGAGGCTACTTTACCATTTTAGCAACTGTGTTTCTTTTAGACTGGCTTCTCGACAAGTCTTTTGCATGTTATACATTTCTTTCTCAAATTGTTTTGATATGCATGGTTTCCATGCCATTTCTTTTCATCTTGCTCACACTTCACGGAAAAGATTTGTCCATTCATTATGTATGATTTAATAATGATGAAGTCTCAGATATACTCTGTTTATTTTTTTCTAGACTTATTTGTCTTCCTATCCAAGCTAGGGATTGAGGATGGAGCATTGTATTCTATCTACTTTTTGGTGGCCTGAGCGTAAAGATAGTGGGCAGAAAAATCTTGGCAGTCTTTTGGCATTCTCTTTGTAAAAAAATTTTATTTTTAATTATTACGGGTACATAATAGTTATATATATTTATTTGGTACATGTGATGTTTTGATGGCGTATCTACTCACTGTTTTAAGATTTTTTTAAAAAGTCCACTATCTTGTTTAGGTACTCTACTTCTGCAGGACTCCTCAGATGTCATGTTCTCTTCCCAGTTGAGAGGGAACTCTGAACTATGGTCAGGTTTTGTCTCTGGTTCGTTGTCGTTTGAATCTTCTGAGAAACTGTGATGATAGCGGTCAGAATATCTGTTTTCAATCCCTAGTCCTTAATTCTTTAGCTGCATGATTTAGGGCAATCATTTTCACCTTTCCTTAACTCAGTTTCTTCATCTGTAAAATTAGAATAATAATAGAATTTGCTCATTGTTTATAAAAAATTGAATGTGTCAATATTCTACGAATTGAGCAAGAATTATTTATTTTATCAGCTAAGGAAATAGAAGTCCTGATAACAAAGAGAGACCTCTCCATAATAAATATGAGAGAAATAAAATTAATTTATTATTGAGTAAACTCATCAATGTACAACATGCATGTAGCCTGCAGGAGACTACAAAGTTAGCATGAAACTTCACACCATTTATGTAGCAAACCAAAAGAAAGAACGATAAAACTTATCTCCTTGAGAAACAAATGCCTATTTCAGGAGACAGACTCCTAGTTTAACTCTGGAGGTATGTGATTACATTTCCAGGGGTGTTGAGGTCCCTGACTTTGGAAATATCTCTGCATTATAAAATTGGAGACTGGATTTATATAGGACTCTGGAGAGATGTGCCTTCTTAATTTACATTGTAGAAGCTTAAAGTTAGGATTCAGGACCATTATTTTCAAGGAAACCCTTACAGTCACTACTATTATAATTATTATTGCACAACCCTCAGTATGTTTCTTTCCAAACAGTACTTAAGTGATAAAGTGGGATTATTCTATACTTCTGTACTGCTTCTGGGAGAAGGGGATAGGATCAGAATTCAGGCTAAACCATGTCACAGATTATAGCTGAGACTTTTCATCATTCCTAGTTTGTTGATGAATTGTTTGTTCATTATTGAAATTCTTGTTGCTTTCTTGCTTTTTTATTTTTGGCATTAGGAAAAGGGAAGTTTCGTGATCTATCTTCACTCTGCCATTTTACCTAGAAATGCATATTTAATATTTTTAATTATCTTTCATATTCAGACTTACTATCCATACCTCTTCTCAAATAAGAAAAAAATAACCCTTAGATTCATATTTAAAAGAGTATATAATGGGTAGAATAGTCTGTTCAAGAGAAATCAAATAAAGAGATTTTACTGAGCATAGGTGCTGACATTTATATGTAAACAATTGTTTTAAAGAAAACCGCTGCTGAAAATACTTTGTTGGAGCTGGCAGCAAATGCCCTTCCCTGCCTTCATGGGTGTGTGCTGACATTCCAGTGTTATTAAATATGACCAGAGCTGGTGCCTCCCTATTGAAGGCCATGAGCTGATCAGCCCACATTAACGCAGAGGGTAATTGAGTGTCTAGTGTTCTGTATTCAGCCACCTACAACTTCTTGCACAAACACATTTCTCACAGTGGTGCCATCTCTAATGAAATTTAGGAGGGATGAAAGTCTCCAAATTAGCAATGCGTCACTTAAAACTTCCTACCTACTCTTTTTATAGCTTCCCTCCAGAAGCTCATCTTGCTTTCTGTGATCATCCACAGAACGAATCACTTGCTCCTTGTTAAGCTTTTATCTCCATGAAGTGAAGGTGACAATGAAACACTTTTCTGTAAGACTTCCTTGGCAGCTGTCCCACAATGCCTGCTGGCCTGTTTTGATCCCATTCCATATGTCCACAATTTAAGTGGCAGTACGACTCTCTCAATTGTATCATACAGCACTGCAGGGCACAATCCTGTGTTACCTGCTTTTGGAAATAATCTTTTCAGCCTATTTCAATTTTCACATTAAAGAACTGGCTGCCTGAAACTTGATGATTACAGGCTTGTAAGGACAGGATCAAACAGAAGAAGGTGCTAGCAGGAAGTCAAATGTGAGCATATTATTCTGCATGCATAATAGGCTCTTTGTTCTTTTTTTAATAAATTTGAATCCATTGGTAGTATTATTGACTCAGATATAGCCCTGCAGTTAGCTATTCTTACAAACTCGTTCTAATGAAATGCTTAAATGTAAGACCTTGCAGAGAAGTAATTTCTAAGGTGTATTAACAAATATTTATTGATTGCTGGGAAGTTTAAGGAGTTAATATATAAATAGGTTTCAATCTAGAAAACTTTCCATTTAATGAATCACAAAGGAAAAATTAAAGTAATCAATTATTTGTCTCTTAAGACTCTGAGTATTGATTTCCTCCCAGGAAGGATTTCATTTTCTTTAAATGAAACTAATGTTGACGAACAGACATCTTTGTCTTTTTGCTTAATCTGTCGAGCATGTTTACTTTGGTTTTATCTGAAATTTTCTAGAATTATTGTTTGTTAATTTAGTAATTATTTGGTGATGAAATAATTTTTTTCCTGTCAGTGCATTTATAAATGAGGAAGTAAAGATTCATTACTATTGGTAAAGATTGATTTTTCTGTTCATTGAAAAATAATTTACTTGAAAGCGAGTTTATTCTTAGTCACCAGTAGGTTAATGAACATAAATTTTGACACTCAATGCTGGCAAATTGAAAGATTTGTTAGTCTACCTTTAAATCAATAGCTTTACAGTGGAATTCCTTGTTTACACTTTGAATATATTTCAGTGTGCTAGTGATCGAAGAATGAAATTACACAATTAATGATTATATATGTTTTCTTGATCACAGCAGCAATCCATTTTAAATTTAGTCATAAAGATATTTTAGTTCATTTTTATTGTTAATTCTTTTTCCTGGTTGATATCTAATTCCATTTAAAAAATTGCCTTAACTTCAAAGTTAATCTAAATGATAATAGCATACAGCTCAAAATCTCCTTACAAACAAATTTTAATACCTTCTTCGGACTCATGGATATGACAAAACTGACTATTCATAGATATTGATTTCAATACGGGATGTGCATCGTATTAATGCTCACAACTTATATCAGGTTGAATTTTCTGAGTAGAGACCTGTCTTACTCTGTGTTGCTGTAACAAAATACCACAGGCTAGGTAACTTATAAATAACAGAAATTTATTTCTCACAGTTCTGGAGGCTAGGAAGTTCAGTATCAAGGTGCCAGCATGTGGTGAGGGCCTTCTCGCTGTGTCCTCACCTGGCGGAAGAGCAGAGGAGAGCTAACCTACTCCTGCAAACCCTTTTTATAATAGCATTAGTCCATTCCTGAGGACGGAACCCTCATGACCAAAACACCTCCCAAAGGGTCCTACCTCCCAGTACCATTGTATTGAGGATTAAGTTTCCAACACATGAATTTTGGAGAACACATTCAAACCATAGCAAAACCATTTAACTCAGCTTTTGACAACTGGTAGGAATTCAATAAGCTCTGGTTAAGATACTGACTTGAACAGTTGTGACAAGGTTGCCAAAGAGACACCAAGAATAAATTTATTGAATGGCTTTTTAAAAAGCCATAACTAAGTAAGGGTGTGCTATTTTATTAATAACAATGCAGTTTTTGCCTATCACTTTCTTACACTCAGTTTTCTTACCTTTAAGAGTTTTTCATTGCATACGTACCCTCATATCCAACAAATGATATGAGAGCCTTCCCTGAAAACTTTTGATTGGTCTGTTCTAAATTTCATCAGTGTACCATCTTGTTTTATGATGTATCGGAGTATTAAGATGAAAGACTTAAATATGACTTTCACTGGTATATTTTACCAGAGCTTTTCATTACTTTTTAATTATTTGCCCAAAATTTGTTGTATCTTTACTATATAATGGATTGGGAATAAAGCAATCTACCAAATCTCAAAAAGTTCACTTTCTATCCCTATGTTTTCTTAAACCAACAAAATACAGCAAATAGTGAAATATAGAATATATTAATAAAATAGAGAATGGAAGAAAACAACTAAAATTTACCTTTGTATTGATATATTAAATTATTACAGAAATCATACAATAGTAATAATAATGGCTGCCATTTATTGACCCTTAGGCAAATTATATAAATTTACTGTATATACAATAAACTGAATCTGGGTATTACTGTTGTCATTTAACAGGTACGAAATATGAGACCCAGAGAAAAGTGTATTTGGGACTCTTGAGTATTGAGAACTATAATGACAAAATGAATGGACTAGTACAAAAATAAATGTTCAATATAAAGTTTGAATTCCTTAACCTGACATTCAAATTCTTTCATAATCTGCCTTTTTATTATATCTGTTATTAATTTTATTCTTGATATCTCATACTATGATCATTTTCTCCATCAAACTGAGCTAGTTTGGTTAATACACATTGCATGCCTGTATGAAAACATCACTTGTACCCTATAAATATATATACCCATAATAATTAAAAACAAAAAGTTTTTTAAAACTTCAAAATCTGAGCTAGTGGGAGATGATGGGAGAAACACTAATTTGGAAGTAAGAGGATCTAGAGTCCAGTTTCCATGTGGCCTTGGGACAAGCTGCTAGTTCTCTCAATACTCCTTTGTAAAATGAAAAAATTGGACCATTCTCTGAGGCTATTAACAAATCTCATCTATAAATTTTTTTTGTCTTCTTGTTTTTGTGCTTGCTTTTTATTTTCTCTTAGTCTTAGTCTCTTAGGTGGAACTATCTTCCACTTAAATCCTACTTAATACTTAAAGTTTATCTCAATTTTCCAAATTTCCAAATCACTGTAGCATAACATAACTGCTTTGATTTGTAGTGGCATGAACTTGTATGTTCTGTTTTCAGTTCAAGTTCCCCTTATTATGTGGACCTGTGGCAGAGGAAAAGTAGTGGAGTGAGAAGCCAAAATGAAGTCAACGCTTACGTGTTTGAAGTGGGAAGTGAAGCATATACTGTCAGATGAAAAAGTGTGCATAAAGTAGCAATAAAAGCAATTGTGGAAGGGCAGGCAGGGAATAATGAGATATGATTTTGGAGAGTTTAAAGGACAGGATGGTGTTTGTGAAGGAGAGTATATTATTGCAGGCCCGGTTCATGCCTAGTATGGAATTCCACCGGTTCTTAGATTATTCTTGATTCTCTGTAGTCCTCGATAGAAACTGAAGGTTAATATTGGTGAGGAGGCTTGTGTTACAGATAATTTAACTTGTTCGTTCTCAATTCCCTGAAGGTCATAGTTTCTAAGAAGCTTATGAAGATTCTCAATTTATTTTATTTATTTATTTATTTATTTTTTGAGACAGAGTCTTGCTTTGTTGCCCGGGCTAGAGTGCCGTGGCATCAGCCTAGCTCACAGCAACCTCAAACTCCTGGGCTTAAGCGATCCTCCTGCCTCAGCCTCCTGAGTAGCTGGGACTACAGGCATGCACCACCATGCCCGGATAATTTTTTTTTTGTATATATATATATATATATATTTTAGTTGGCCAGATAATTTCTTTCTATTTTTAGTAAAGACGGGGTCTCACTCTTGCTCCGGCTGGTCTCAAACTCCTGACCTTGAGCGATCCACCCGCCTCGGCCTCCCAGAGTGCTAGGATTATAGCCGTGAGCCACCGCGTCCGGCCTCAATTTATTTTATTAAATGCTATTTTCTTATACTTGTCAGGCTTGTAGAAATTTTTACTTCTTTTTTAATGGTTTTGAAAAAACTTTTCATATTGAAATAATTTTAAACTTACAGAGAAACTTCAAAGATTTTGCAGAGGCCATACAGCCCTCACCCAGACACCACTGCCAGTGTTAACATCTCAAATAACTGTAATAAAATTATTAGCTAGAGAAGTTCATATTGGTACACTCACTCTAAGTAAGCTACAGACCTTTTGCAGAGTTTAGCAGTCTTTCCACCAATGTCATTTTTTTGTTCAATAGTCTGATACAGGGTCCCACATTGCCTTTAGCTGTCATGTTTCTTCAGTCACCTCTAACCTTTGTAAGTTCTTCAGTCTTTCTTTGCATTTCATGCTTTTAAAGAGAACTGGTCAATTATTTTGTAGGTTTGTAGGGTGTTCCTCAGTTTGGGTTTGCCTAATGTCTTCTCATGATTTGATTAAGGTTGTGCATTTTTGACATGAATATCATAGAAACGTTATGCCATTCTCAGTGTGTCATACCAAGGGCACATGATGTTTCTATATGGTGGAGAAAAAGGGTGTGACACGTCCCCTATATTTGGTCGCCAAGGGCTTTACATTTTGCTACCAGCCTGAACTCAGCCTTTCTCAATATGTTAGCTTTTTTTTTTTTTTTAATCAATGTACAAATGAGCCATGCTTTCATTTCGACTCTGTCTGTAGGTGCCTGTCTCTCTGAAGATTTTGGGTTAGTTGTCTTACAATTTCACCTCTATGGAAATTTCTAAAAATATTATGAACTAGCATTTTACTCAGTTTATTTCTTGAAGTAAGAGTGAGATTAATGATCTTCCCAGCTCTCTATGACTCTAAGCAAAACCCAGAAGTCTTCACTGTTGTTTAAATCCAGTATTTCTTCTATACTCTGAAGGTCATTTCTAACAACCACCTCTGGGACATCCCTTTAATCATACCTTCTTTTATTTGCAACTCCACTCTCTCTGTCTTTATAGACTCTTCTCCTATCATTTAAAAATATTCCTAGAATTCTCTTTACCTAAAAAGAAATTGAGAAATATCTGCTTTCTTCTCCTGATATCAATCTCTGATTTCATGCTCAATTACTAACATTTGGTTCCTACCCTACCCACAACTTTATGGTTACTAATATCTAGTTCATTTACATTTGTTTGCCAAATGTCTTAAAATATTCTTATTTCTAGATTTCCAGACACAGCACCTACCAAGTCCTCCTCTTACTTTTTTTGATTATTTTTCTTTCTGCCTTACTGAAGACTTTTTTCTTTATTTTGCTACATTTTTTTCCTCTCAGTACATTCTTACTCTTGTAGGTTTAATTTTTATCATTATTTTTTGCATGTTGGATTCTGCAGAAATCAAAGTTTGAAACTGAGATATGCTTTTAGGAATTTATTGGGAAAGGATCCTGAGATCAATACTTGTGGAGGAAGAGCAAGTTTGGACAGAGTGAGAAATTGGGCTATACATAGATTGCACAAAGACTTAAGCATTCTGGAGCTCTGGAGCAAGGATAGTTGCTTGGAATTGCCTCCCAATGATGAGAGAGGGGACTGGTCTTTAGCACCATCCCTAATCTTCCCTTACCCCATCAAAATTTCCTCCAAAAACCTGCAGCCTAGGCTAATTAATCAGTCATTTTATTTTATATGCTCCACTGAAGAAGGGATAGCCTTGGTATGGCAGTTCTCTTTAGCCGAGCATAATCTATGACTGAGATCATCTTTCTTTGGTCACTAAGTTGTCAATACTCTCAGAAGTTGGAGGAATGAATGCTTCATTCTTAAAATGAAAGGGATTTGGGTGAATACTCCAGTGTCCATTTAAGTGGATGTCGTTAAATTTACATATCAAAGATTTACCCCTCAACTGATTTTCAGTTCTATATTTTCTACATGTTACTTGGGACAACTATAGAAGGTATAACATGTACATAATGAACATATTAAAAGTAGAGGAGAGAAAGGAACATAAGAAACATTTGAAACAATAATGACTGAAAATTTCCCCAAGATAATGTCAGGCACCAAACCACAGATAAAGGAAGCTTGGAGAACGCCAAGCAGGACAAATGCCAGAAAAACTACACCTAGGCATATCATTTTCAAGCCACAGAAAATCAAAGATAAAGAAAAAATCTTACCTACAGAGGACCAAAAATAAGAATTGCACACAACTTCTGCTCAAAACCCATGAAGCAAGAAGAGAGTAGAGTGAAATTTTAAAAGTGTTGAGGGAAAAAAACACAGTAACCCAAAGTTATGTATCTGACAAAATTATCTTTCAAAAGTGAAGAAAAAACAATAATTTCTCAGAAGAACAAATAATGAAGAAATTTGTTGCCAGTAGACCTGCTTGCAAGCAATGTTAAAAGTTCTTTACAGAGAAGGAAAATGACACAGCTCAGAAACTCAGATCTGCATAAAGAAAGGAAGAGTATTGAAGAAAGAATAAGTGAATGTAAAATAAAAACTTTTATTTTTCTTGTTTTTAATTTATCCAACATATAATCATTTGTTTGAAATAATAATAGCAACAATGTATATAATTGTGTATTCTTATCTCTCTATATATACATATGATTATGTATGTTTATGTATGCTTATAAGTGAAATTAATGATAACAATGATACAAGAGATGAGGGAGAAAAAAGGATTATTTTATCATTATAAGGTATTCATATTGCCTGTAAAGTGGTATAGTGTTATTTAAAAATGGACTTGATATAGTTGTAAATGTATACCCTTACTTAGTTATGTATATGTGTTAATAATGTCAATGGCTAAATCAAAATATTAACATAGATGCCATTTAATAAAATTAAAATTTGTTTTTAATAAAATTAAAACAAATTATAAAAAATACAATTTATAATGCACAACAATTGCTCACTAGGTAGCCCTCAAGAACCACACACATAGCCTTTTCTCTTTGTGTTCCCAGCCCAAAGAAAGTACTGGACATATACCAAGAATCAGATATTTAGTGTAATCCCGGAGTGACACTGGCCATCACAGAAGATCTAAAGATGTGTAAATCATAATAGTCACAACTGCCATGTATGAGATCGTTCTGATTACGGATAGTGGGCTCTGAGTTTTAGAGAATTTACACCATTTAATGATAGAAAAGCTGAGCCTCAAATAGATAAAGTAATTCAATAGAGTTATAGAGTAAGTTTAGGAACAGGGATTCAAATGTAGGTCTGTCTGATGTTGTCCAGTATGTGGGGTCCTTGTCCTGTGTGTATTATAGTCCTGCAGATGACTAGTCTTCTCAGTTATCGCCTCTAGTTTCTATGTTGTGGAAAATTTGCTTTATGTAACTAGTTATACTTTCCATTTATTAGGAGGCTAGGGGTAGAGCAGAAAATTATGCCATTATAATATACACATAAATCAAACAGATAAATTCAGAGTAAATAATAGCGACTAGATAGCAGGACTATAATAAATTACTTACTTAACCTTGTACCAGAGCTTTTGTGTTTAATAATTACTTTCCTTCACTTAGATTCGATTAAACCAAATTAGATCTAAACTCATTTAGAATTGTATATTTAATCTCCTCCTGAAAAGCAGATATTCATGTGGGTAGATACACCTTGACAAAGGGTCAAAAACTAAGCTTCAAGGTACCTATTCCAAACATTAAATTTCATCAATATCTACATAAAAGTGTGGTCCCTGTTTCTGAATCTCAAATAATAAATAAAATATGAATAGGAAAAAGCTATAGAAGGACATTTTAACACAAAGCCATTTGTAGTATCAGGATTTGAAATTTACTTTCATTTTGAAATATTTGTTTTGCAAAACGTAGTCCTAACACAGAAGTCCTAGCACTGTGATTATTACTATTATACTACAAAAAAGGATTCTGAGACTAGCAAAGAGATCTGTGTGCACAGAACTAATGCAGATGTTTCCATGGGTTGATCTTTTCTTTAAACATTTGTGAAAAAAGTTAAAAAAAATTATGTCTTCTTCAATATAAAATGTGAAGATCCCTATTTCTTTACATCATATTTAGCTGAATTAGTTGGTTAACTACTTACAGTTGGCTTAAATAATTTGATTTCTATCAGGAAACATTTAATTAGAACATGATTATAACCATTGAAATACTATTACAAATATACCGAGACAGTCTTAAAAGTTGATTTCTTGAATTATTCCTTCGATCATAAAATAGCAATTCATTTCAAACATTTTAGCCCTGATGCAGATTATCTAACTTTAAACTCCCTCTTAGCAAGGTATCCACGTCAGAATATTGTCCTACGTTGGGCTGCACAACTTTTCTACCTTGTTCATTGTCCTCTATGTTAAAGATAGGGAAGAAATGAGGTTCTTTCACGTCATCTTTTCAAATCCCTTCTTCAAGGAAAATAAAGGAGACATAGAGTCAGGTTCAAGGAAAATAGTGGAGACACAGTCATGTCTATATTGTTTCCCATGAACTAAAAGAAGCATTTTTTTTTTTTTTTTTGACAGCTGCAAGAATTTCCTTTTCCTAAAACACATCTCTGAGACCATACTGAAGTCTAATTTTGGGGTTATAAAAGTGGACCTATGATATATTTGGCAGTGTTGCCTAAAGCCAATAAACCTTAAAATCTTTGTTCGGGTGCCTATGTGACTCTACCATCTAAATGTTCAACAGTCCCCTATTGATGAGATATTGGAAAAAGAGTAATGAAGATTAACTTCATAATAGTGATCTGGAGACTAGCAGATGTAGGAAGAAGAGGTTTTTTTTTAAAATTTTGTTTTCATACACAAATATATACACATTTTTCTGTTTACTAGACAGAAGACATAAATAGTCTTAAATAATTATCAGGGTTTTACTTCCTCCATTGCCTTTGTCAAATACTAGCAGCCACGAGCTGATTAGAATGTTAACAAGCATGGCTAGAGGCATTAACAATCAGCCTGGACGTCTGTTAATAACTTGTTGCTACTCTCAAGCACTTCTAGAGTCTACTTTCAGTAAAGAATTATTCAAAATGTATCTTCATCCTTTTATGGGTAGGAAAATGGTTTAAAGAACTCTTACTGAAGCACAGGATATGTTTCTGGGGACCTTGAAATGTCTGTAGCTTTAACTTAGATTCATTCTAGCCATTCTGAAAAAGAGTAAACTTCTTAAGTGAAAGAAAATAAAACAATAATAGCTGTTTATGTTTATCCAGTAATACTTTTAACCAAGGAAGAGAGACTCTGAAATGATGATTGGCTTACTAAAAGTGATGTTGAACAATAATTCAGCTTCACATACTAGAGACAGACTCCTTTTGTTCAAGTTCCGACTTTGCCACTTGTTTGGCTTTGTGCCCTTGGTGATTCATTTTATTTCTCTGTCTCAATCTCATGAATACTTAGTGTGGATTTCCCATGTTTCAGGCTATTATTCTAAACACTTTAACTCAATTAAGTAATTTAACTCACAAAAAGATGTTAAAATGTAGGTAATATCATTATGTTGGCTTTACAGACTAGGAAAGTCAGACTTTGAAGTTGTAACTTTTGAGTGTCACATAGCTGTTAAATGGAATAACAAGGATTGTGACTCAGACAACAAGGCTAGGATCTTAATATCTGTAATCTTAAAGTCTTTGTATACTACCTCTCAAACTCTTAGCATGGATCTGACACAAAATGTATGCCCAGTCAATCTTTTACAAGGGCAATCTTTTTTACTTTTTATATTTTATTCACTTATATAAGAATTACATTTGAAACATCATAGGGCCTCTTATACTCTATTTTGTTACAAGTTGAAACTGTTTATAAATTAACAGAATGAAAAAATATAATAAAGTGTTAACAAAAAGTTACACTGAATTATGCTGTCTAAAATAAATGGGGGTGGTGGTAGTAACTCCACCCCCCCCCCAGCAACTACACCATGACTTTTAAAAAATATTCATGTATAAATTCCATGACTTGAAGGAGAAAGGGTTTGTATGGTGGAAAGAAGATGGGTTTGGAGGCCAGGTAGGGTGGCTCACTCCTGTAATCCTATCACTCTGGGAGGCAGAGACGGGAGGATCACTCGAGGTCAGGAGTTCGAGACCATCCTGAGCAAGAGCAAGACCCCGTCTCTACTGAAAAAATAGAAGGAAATTATCTGGACAACTAAAAATATATAGAAGAAATTAGCTGGGCCTGGTGGTGCATGCCTGTAGTCCCAGCTACTTGGGAGGCTGAGGCAGAAGGATTGCGTAATCCCAGGAGTTTGAGGTTGCTGTGAGCTAGGCTGATGCCACAGCACTCTAGCCAGGGCAAAAGATCAAGACTCTGTCTCCAAAAAAAAAAAAAAAAAAAGAAGAAGATGGGTTTGGTATTAAATTCATTTAAGCTCTAATCTTAGTTTACTAGTTGTGTGACCCAGTACAATTATATAACCTTATATGAGACTTGTTTTCCTCATCTGAAAAATGGGATTAATAATATTTAACTGATAAATAAAACTGACGGATACATTAAGTAAACTAATGTTCAATATAGGAGGTAAAGAGTATAGAATTGATCCTAAAGGTATCCTAAAAAGAAGAAAAATAAACACACCGACAGTACCATACATTTCAATAAAGGCAAAATGAACTTTATGATCTGTGTTACAAAAATGTTTAATTTGTAATAGGAAAATTAAAAGCAAAAAAAAAAAAAGAGAGAGAGAGAGAGAAGAAATTATCATGTGGAAGCCCTACCTATCTCTTCTTAATTTTTTTCTAGAGTTTCTTTTGTTTTCTTTCCCCTTTCATCATTTGTTATCTTTCCAACTCTTTTATCTTCTATTGTAATTAGGACACCATAGAGTAGATAACTGTGGAGTTGATTTGATTGCAGTTCACACCGGCCTGCTGACCGAGTTTGCTCACCACAGCACGAAGTGGTAGCAAAATGCTCTGTGCACATTAAGAGCACCCCTAGTGGTTTCCAGGAAAGATAATTTTCAGTAATAACTTTTCAAATATAGCCCAATTATGAAGATATTTTAATGGAAATTAATTTTTTTTATTTCAGCATATTATGGGGGTACAAATGTTTAGGTTACGTATATTGTCCTTGTCCCCACCCGAGTCAGAGCTACAAGTGTGTCCATGCTCCAGATGGTATCCACCGAACCCGTTAGGTGTGAATATACCCACCTCCTCCTCCCCCCTCCCACCTGCCCAACACCCAATGAATGTTACCACTATATGTTCACATAAATATTGATCAGTTAATATCGACATTATCCCGGTTATACCTATCCTCACTCAAATTTGTTGCACCAGAGGCAGCGTCTTTCCTTCCTTTCTTGCCTACCGACCTTTGACCAAATTGGTAACATTTTTCGGATGTTAAATTAAACACTAGGGGGAGCCATACAATGCCATTAATATATTTCAAACTTAATTATGTAGAGAAAATGAAATCAATTAAAACTTTTATCTACAGTACTCAGGATCCAAAATAAAAAAGGCACTGCTAATTTATATTAAATACTAAATATGCACAAAATTGGACAATTATCATGATGTCTTTTTATTGTTCCATGTTTACCATTTCATCCAAATGAAGTATTCTGAGAAAGAAGCACAATACAAGAGACTATTATTTCTAATTCATATATTCAGTGAAAAAAGACTCACCTGTAAGAGAGAAAAGTTTAATGAAATGGATCCTAGGATGACTGTTAGCAGGAAGTCAGATACTTGTCTATGTCCTGTTAGAGCAAAGTCATTTATGCAGAGCTGCAAAAGACATAAAAGAACGTTGTTCACTACCATTATTTACAGCATCTATGAAAGAGGGGAGATTGTGTAGATATAAAGCTACTTAGGGACACATTCCACGTTTTTATGAGGTAGGAAAAGAGGATATATCACTCTGTCCCTGCTCTCTATCCCTACCTTATACTCTCTATCACTAACCTTTCTCCTTCCTTTCACCTTGCACAGAAACTCTTCAGAGATGTTGCATGGACAGGTCTGATGCTTTTCCTTGCCACCAACACACAGTACCAAAGAGTACGTGAGCAGGCAACCACATTCATGTAAACTCATTTTTCTGTCACTCACAGAATGCCCCTTGACTCCCTCAGTTGAAGCTGAGACCTAATCCTTGTGAAACTTGTACAACAGCACCCATCTGTCAGTATCCCACGGTCTCCTGGGCAATGCGTCTCTTCAGTTCTTTTCTGCCAGCACTGAGAAAGAAATAGATGGAGGGCTATATTTTTCTGTCTGCTGGGTTCCTATCATTATGAAAAATTGCAGAGAACCTGGAATAATTTCATATATGAATATAAATCTTCATTTTTATTAAAAACACAATGTTTCATACAAAAGTAGATTTTGAAAATTTCTTAAAAATGAACTCTATTGAAATTGCATTATTAAGATTAAGGGAATATCTAATGTAGTCCATGCAAGCATTATCTCACTAAAAGGAAATATGTAATTTAAATAATTACTTTCACAAGATTAAATCAACAGCAAAGAAAAGATATTTGGAGTACTACCAGCTAGTCTGGCAGGGGGTGGAACATTATTTAATCTCAATATCTTCTCTTGGACTAACTGTAGAAGCTTAATTACTTATTAAAATTACAAGCTATCCTGATTACATAAGTCTCTGAGTACAAGTGAATCACAATATTATATCTTATAAAACCTTCCAAGCAGATCATCCTTCAGTTTAATTCATGAATAATTAGCTGGAACTCATCGGTAAAATAAAATGCAACTCATATTCATAACCAGAAAGTCAGTTTCTGTTTCATAAAATATGTAGGACAGTATATAAGTTTTGTTTACTCTCTCAGGCAAAGTGAGAACTGAAGTGCATACACAACTAAAAGTGGATTAAAAAATTCAATTACCGTGATAATATTTTATATGAATTAACTGAATTCTCTATTTCTCTTTAGGGGTACATGGATAGCCATGGTAATTATTTGTGTTATCTTGTATATTAAATTGTAAAAATAGCTTTTATTGTTTAGATCAATTTGTACATTATTCAGATCCAAATTTGTGAAATTTCTTCCTTCCATAAAAAATTATTTTTTTTAAAGATATTTATAAATGTCATCTTTTCCTAACCTGCCTTCTATCAGTTCTGTTACTACTTGTGTGAAAAAAAATGGAGACTGTGTTTTGTTAAAAACAATTTATGGTTGGTTTTGACTTATGCTGACACCTTCTATTTGGGGGTAAAACAATATAAATAAAACACAGACATTTAATAGATGATTCATTTTGCTGAGTAGGAATAATAAAAAAAAATCCTTATTTTTTAACTTAGGATTTGTTATCACACTTCATTTCTTTTATTTTTTATATTTATTTTTAATGAGAAGACATAATATTATTTCTTTATTTTATTGTCTGAGGAGCAGATTGTCACATATTTCTTATTAAGGATACAAAAAGATTACTTTGGGGAATAAACAGATGCCAGAGACAACCAAGACAGGCTCTTCGACAAGAGAGTCTGTGTACTTTTTAAGCAGCCCATTTTTATAAACTCAAAAAATAAAAGTTTATGGAGTATCATCTTAGATTAGGTTTTCAAAACTCAAACTCTCATCTCCCTCCCTGATATTTTTATTGTTGTTTAGTCTTAACGAGTTTAACAATTTTAGCTATGATGACAATGTACATATTAAGGTTACAGTTTTCCCTCCTAGTTAGGTTAGTGGAAGACACTGAGATAGAAAATTCATGTATTCATGCGGTAAGTCAGAGTTACTTGAAAAATCATAACTAAAGAAATGTCCTGTTCTATTTGAGAAGTTTCTCATATGTTCTTTTTTTTTTTTTGATCCAGTTCATAGCTTCCAAAGGGATTAAAATGCAGTGGTGAGAATGACAGGAAATGCTTTCATATTCAGTCAAAAAGAGAACAGCAATCCTGGTATTCAATGAGATGCAGGTGTGGTAGTAAGATCATATATGTGTTGAGTACTAATATTTGAGACATATGTTTCTATTTATAAAAAGTATATTTTATTAATATTTTAATTGACAAATCATGATTGTACACATTTATGGGATACCATATGATCCTTTGATATATGCATACACCGTGAAATGATTATCAACTGGTGAATGCATAAAATTGTGATATAGACATTTATATACACAATGGAAGACTATTTAGACTTACAAAAGAAAGAAATTCTGTCATTTGTGACAACATGGATGAACCTAGAGGACATTATGTTAAGTGAAATAAACCAGGCATAGAAAGACAAATATGTCTTGATCTCACTTATATGTGGAATCAAAAAAGTCAAACTCATAGAAGTAGAGCGTAGGACGGTGGTTACCAGAGGCTTGGGATTGATCGGGGACAGGGAATGTGGAGATGTTGGTCAAAGGGTACAAAGTTTTGGTTAGATAAAAATTGATGGGTGGCTTTCAGGTGACATGTAGACTAAAGGGAAAGATGGATAGTTGGGACAACTAAAATCTCAATGAACTCTGTATTGACAGAGAGTTGGCACTGATTGGAATCTTGTTACAGGTGAACAATAGATCAAATGACCTAAAATATATGTCCTAATTGGTGAGACTAGGACTAGTTTGATGTCAGACAGAATGGGAATATGAGAAGTGAGCATCCCTTTGGGAATGTAGCAAAGAATCCTGTCTAGGTAGACTGTAATATCTACCTCATGGAGATAAGATTATATATCTATCTTATTATATATCATATATATGATATAGAAATGTATATCATATATAATGATATATATCACATATAATGATATATATTTATATATCATATGTACATATGTATTAATATATATTATAAGATATATATGATATATCAATATATATGATATATTATAAGATATATATGATATATAGATATATATGGCTTAGCAAAAAGTCTGATACATAATAAATTATAAACATTAATAGAAAAGTAATACAATAAAAGTATTATTTATCATGGATATTATTTAAATATTAATAGTAAATGAAACATCAGAGATAGAAGACAAAAGTAGTTTTCTGCATAGATAATATACACATTGTTAACTGTTCAAATGCTAGAGAATAAAGAGGTGAAGCCCATAAGATTGAGCAAGAAAAAAAAAAAGAGGTGGAGTTCAGGTTTAAGCACTAACTTAGAACTTACTAGATCTATGGTTGTAGTTAATTTGCAAAAATCCCCTAAACTTTAGTTTCCTCACTTGTGAAATGCATATGGAATTTCACAAAGAAATGAACAAAGAATTCAGGTTATTGTGAGAACCCAATGATGCATTTTGTGGAGTTTAAGTCTAAATTTATAGTTTGTACTTTTCTCTCCTCAGTTGCAATTCTTTCCCATGTGTTACTTCTCTTATCCTTCAGCAACGTAACACAAGGCATTTAAATGAAATACACTATTTTTGTTGTTTGAACATTATTTTTAACTTGGGTCTCCTGATCTAACATTCAATAGATAAAAAGAGGATTTTAGAAGTCTTTAGATAGTGGAAAATATATTCAGTTAAACCCGAGGTACTAACATGGAGAAGAAAAAAATGGGGACTCTTTCTTCCTTAAGCTGGCATTTCTACTATACATGTTTTGAATTTTTAGATGGCTTTTCTTTTCTACTTTCAGCCATTGAATCATCATTCAGGAAGAAAAGTGCTTGTTATAAATGAGCACAAGAAAGAAGTGTGAGTGAAGAAATAAAGAGGTTGAAAAAAATAGGAGATGGAAGCAAAAGAGTTAAATCAGGTGAAAGGCTTATAAGAAAATAAGTCGAGAAATGAAATCATGATGAGAAGACAAAATTTAGAGGAAAAGCGAGAGAAAAATTTTTTCCTATTTGAGAACAAATGAGGGAGAGATAAAGGGCTATGGAAAACAGTCCCCATATTGAATCATTTATTAGTTCATTCACTCATTCATTCCTTTATCTTTTTATCCATCATTTATTCATTAGTTTATTTGCCTATCCCTTATGTTTTGAAACAGCTATACAGATGTTCCTCAATGAAGGATGAGGTTACTTCCCAAGAAACCCATCATAATTGAAAAATGTGTAAATCGAAAGTGTGTTTTCAGCTTACAATATTTCCAATGTATGATGGGTTTATCCAGACATAACTCTATTGTAAGTTGAGAAACATACTGAATGCCTATCACTTTTGCACCATTGTAAAGTCAAAAAGTTGTAAGGCAAACTATCATAAGTTGGAGATCATCTATATTTACTTAAAAAGTATTGGATAGAGCTAGAACCCATTCTACTAAGCGGAGTATCACAAGAATGGAAAAACAAGCACCACATGTACTCACCATCAAATTGGTATTAACTGACTTAATTGACCAACACTTAAGTGCTCATACAGTAGTAACATTCACTGGGTGTCGGGCAGGTGGGAGGGGGGAAGGGGATGGGTATATTCACATCTGATGGGTGCGGTGTGTACCGTCTGGGGGATGGACATGCTTGAAGCTCTGACTTGGGTGGGGCAAAGGCAATGTATGTAACCTAAACATTTATACCCCCATAATATGCTGAAATAAAAAAAATTAAAAATTAAAAAAAAGTATTCAATTGTAAAAAATTGGTGCTTCATTGAAAAACTATGTGCTATCTAGAGCATATCCTTCCCAGTTATCTGATTCTGATTTTATGGAAGTTACTTTATAATCTTCTAAGTTTTAGATAATTGGCAGCAATGGAAAATAATTCTTGCCTACAGACATGTAAATTCTGTCCATCAGTGGTCCAAATGACTTTCCTCCTGACTGTGGACATTCACCCATTAATTTTGATACTCTTGATTTATAATGTATCTGTTCTTTGGATTCTCCTTTGACTTACCAGGATACTCATTATCAACTTATATAAAAAATTTTAACAGCTGTTTATTTAACACGTGTGTAACAATTATGATTTAACTATTTTTTTGAAAATTGTCTTTTACTGGGCCTCTTATTTTCTAAATATTAGCTCTTCCAATTTTCTTTTGAGGACCAAAGGAGTGGTTGGTAGTGTGAGAATTTACTATTTTGATTCTAAATTCATGCTTTATTATTAACAAGCAGATGATATTTTAGAGTTAGCAGTTGATAGTGCCTTGAATGTTCAGAATTTGAAGTAATGAATGAGTATTCCTTTTACCGGGAAGGATAAACATGTATGGGAACAAGTGGTTTTCATAATGCAGAGATTTCATATCTTATTTTTCTAAAGCCAGGAGACATCTTCCAACTAAAGAATTCTCCATGGTTCTCAACCTCTCTTGCACTCTTTCTGATTTCCCAAATGTTATTGTAATCTTAATCAGCTGCTAGAACCACTGAGTTAAATCTAGTCACATACCACCAAACCATCTACTTGTCCCCTAGCCCTCTTCATGCGGAGGTAGGACAGTTTTACCCTTTGATCATTTCTCTTTCATCCTTATTAAAACTCCCATAATATTTAAAGCAACTCCAAGAGACATCTATATTTTCCTAAAATACTCAAAATCTATATTTATACTTCAATATTGAAATTATATGCCCTTACTTTACTGTATTCAGTATCCTCACTTTACCATGTTCTATATGTAGGGTCAACTATAATTTTATAGTTACATTTGAGGGGCAAGTTTTGGTATTAGGCCCTCTCTGCTGATTCCATTATAAAATTAATTTTGTCATGATGTCAGCAGAGTTACAAGAAAAGTGGAAAGGAGATTTGAAATAATAGAACAACCAAAAAAAAAAAAAATGAAGAAGAAGAAGAAAAGGCAGTACAAAAACCTCCCTTCTCTCTGCTGTTCTGTGAATAAATGAAGATAGATCCTCTCATCATTTTAAATCCAGAGGGGATTCCCTTCAGGTAGCTTATAACTGCATCAGAGACTTGGTTATCATTTTAAAAATTACTTTAGGCAGGGAAATGTAATACCTTAATTTAATATAATTAGAGTGCTACAACAATACAGTGTTTTAGAAAAATATTTATTAGTCTATGATAAATAAAATGTTCATTTGTGATCTGCAGTATCAGACGCTGGTTTCTGATTTAAAAGTGCTATTTTGTGGTTTCACTTCAAAAGTGCTGAGAAAAGAGGGGGAAGAAAAAGAGTACATTTAGAAGTACATTCGAAATGTTGTATTATTGAATCAGTTCCTAGACATTTTTGTACCTAACTGGCTTTCATTCTATTTAATAATCCTGGAGAATCCTAGTCACGTCTTTCAAAGCTGTACTGAAGGAATGCTAACTTATCCATTAAGATAAAAGGCCCCAAATGTTATTCCTAACACAAAGGGATTAGGGTCTTTCTGTGTAGCATCACGATCCCTCTCGGCTAAGCAAGGAAGCAGGCACTGAAGTGATGGATGACCCTGGTGTCTGTTATGCATGGCTACATGATCCATAACCTCTGAGTCTCAGCCTGAAATAAGTCTTAACTGCATATGTGAATTTTCTTAAGGAGACCACTTCTCAGGATATCAGCTTAAAAACAAGTTCCCGCATCCTTAGTTCAGCACTCAGACTTCTATTTAGGCATAATAGGGCATTTTGATTTTATCAAAGAGTAAATTCAGATTCAAGAGGTGGGAGAAGGCCAATCAAGAAGCGAGTGTGAAAATAAAAGGCCTACTTGAGAAGCACTTCAATAAATCTGGAGGTTTTTGTTGAACTTCTTCATATCGTAAATTGCTTAAAATCTCATTTTAAGTGTTCTTACCATACACATACACAAAGTTCAAACATACAAAACAAAGAACAAAGGGACACAAGGAAAACTGGAAGCAATGAATATGTGTATTACTTTGTTTGTGGTGATGATTTCACGGTTGTATGCACGCGTGTGTCCAAACTCATTAAATTGAATATATTATATATGTGCAGATTTGTGTTTATTAATTATGACTCAATAAAGCTGTTACAATATTAATCTTAAAAGTTTAAAATATTTTAGCCAGATTCATTTTTAAAGGGCCAATAATTTTGATATTAGTCTCTTCTAACCTAATAGCATGGTGAAACTGGTCTGAAACATTTGTTACTGAACTGTGTTCAGGAATTTCCTTATTCAATTACAAAAACACAAAGAAAAAAAAAAACACACACACACAAAAAAAAAAACTCTCTACAGTTTGGCTGAATTGTCAGCTGATCCTGATAGCTTAAGCTCTAATCAGTTGATGCTCAGTGGCCAAGAAATTTAATGAGACTTTTAAAATCTGAGGAGACTAGTCAAATAGTTTAAAAGAATAAAACTGATTATTTTAAAGAAAATGCCACCCCCTCAATGCAATTGATGATAGTAGTAATCTGAAAGGCTATTTAGGAAGGGCTGGAATTTTTCAATTTGATAGACAATATGCTAGATTGATTTCTGGTTAATTTGTATGCCTGGATCTATGACAGAAGGACAAGAAATATTAAATGCATAAACCAGAAATAGTAATCTAGGAAACTATCTGGAACAAGAATTACATTCTTAATAAAAATGATGTGAACTATAAATTCACATATATGCATTGAAACCATATATTTCAGATGAACACAGCATATAAACATGTTTATAATTTATACTTGTCAAAGTATCATAAGCTATTGAAATGAACAGATAATTTTAATATGTATGTAATTTGTAGGCTATATTTCAAGGAAATCAAACACAGTTTCACTATTAAAGACAGACATTATTTTGCTAATATGAGAAAATCAGTAATGTAATTACATTCATGCATCATTATGATCCATAAAAATAATATATTTCTATGCTGAGGCAATTAGATCAAACTTCATGAATAAGAAATTTGGTAATGTAATAAATTGATCTTCTGGGAGATGCTGATTTTTCTTTGTGTACTTTATGGCTTTGGTCTGTGTCTCAAGAATATTTTCATATCCCTCCTGAGATAGAGTAGAATGACAATGAGAAAGAAAAAAAAGGAAACACAACATTACATTGACACTCTGTGCTGCATTTTTTTTGCTAGTTTATATTTGGACATTATTATATTGTTTTGAAATTTTTCTTCATTTGTGTATTTGTTTTGTACTGTGGGATATGTATTTGGGGATCATGTTATACATTTAATATTGAAATGATCAATTATGAAATGATTAACAGATGTTAATCATTTAATCATTCTTTTAGCTTTGTTAATTCATGCAATTATAATAGTCCATATTCTCATGAAATGTTGACAGTACAAAAATTCCAAAATTATCCTACAAAGAACTCAGAAAAAAACTACCAAACAATTAAAATTCAAATCTTCTAGTTTCCAATTAAAATTTATAATTTACTTGTGCATAAAATAAGAATGAAAATTCTAACTATACATAATATGTATAAGTATGAAAGACTGATAATTTTGGTGCATTTTTGGTAGGTTTTCTGGTGGGGTAGAAATGTTACTTTCTGGATGTTTATCCATATGTAGGTCTGCTGATTGCTCATAACTCATTTCACTCTTTGTAAAGGCCCTGGGCTGCTGAGAACCAAGCCTCACCTTCTGTTGGCTTCCTGCTTCTGCATATTTATTAACAGTAAGTTAAAAATCTTTTATGCATACCACCAATTAAATTGGGCTTAACACCTGGGTAACATAGGTTATTGTAAAGAATAACATTTATAGGAGAGTTACAAAAATAACCAAAATTTTTTAATATATTTATTACAGTTATTTATAATGATTGAAAGATTAAAATGCAGCAGAAGATGTAAATATGGAATATCATCCAGTTATCTATAGCTACATTGTAATTAGACATAAAGAAGGAAACTTTAGTTTTAGAAACCTGGAGATGAATTATAATCTTCAAAATTTACAATACATTTATGTCCTTAAAAATTCCCTTTCCACAGTTCTGACTTCTGCCTGTCCTGATTATATCATTTCAATAATCTTTTAACTGCTCTACCTGAATATAAAATTTTAGTTCTCCAGCTTTAGACTGTTGCTGTAGTTATTTCACTAAAATCCCAGTCATGTCACATTTCTACCCTTTCCAAAAAGTACAATAATTTTCAATGCCCATGGAATGAAAGCCAAATTTCTTTAACAGCTTCCAAGAACTGGTCTCAACCTGTCTGTTCACCGGCTGTGGTTCTCAATAAAGCATCAACCACATCAGAGTCTGTGCCCTCCTTAATTGACCCTCATGCTCTTAGGCCTCAGTGTTCTTATTCAGGCCAGTCCTGCCCTGCTCTGACTCAGTTTACCCTCCTAGTGAATTCAAATGCACTTCCACCCTGAGTCCTCTCTCTTCTTTCTCTACAAAATGGAACAATAGCTGTTTACATATGGGATTCTGGGATATATGTCACATAATTTAATTATTAGATCTATTATAATTTGGTGATAACAATGAAGAATAGTTGCTAGCTGCATGAACTCTACAGTGTGAGAGAATTAGGATTAATTTCATGTCTGCCCCTAAAATGGTGACCTTGGGAACTTTACTCAATCTCTAAGCTTAAATTCCCTAATCAGAAAAACCAAGGATAATATTAGAACCCATTTTTGGGGGGATTTCTAAGTATTAAATTAGATCATGCATGTAACATATTTTACACAATGCCTGGCATAAATATCCATTTTTATTTCTTTATGATTATGATCATTTCGGGAATAAAACTAAGCTATTGACATACCTATAAAGGTATGTCATACAGCGTCATACCTGTAAGTATTCTTGACTCAAGAAACATAAATGATTTGGCATAACATAAAGTGCCCTGTTTTGCAAACTGTGGCTCAAAAAGTATTCATTGAGTGAATCTATAAATTATCCAATGGTTCATATTAGACAAAAATTTTTCCAAACAATAATTCAGTGTAAACATCTCTTTATATATCACATAAACTATTTTATTGAAATAGCTTAATTAATAATTTGTGAGACCTTGTATTTTTGAAATGATTTTAGTATTTTTTAGCTTTTACATATAATAAAATATGTCATAACACTTACATTCTAGAAAGATACAAATAAAATACCTACATTTCATTTGGTCAATCACAATAACATAAATTCTTGAAACACTGAATTTCATCAGAGAAGTTCTGAATTTTAATTTTAGGTATCATATAATATGAATGGCATGTATTATTAATATTGATACTAGTCCTGATAATAATTGTCATTTATTACATACATTTTATCTGGCACACACTAACTGAAATAATTTTCATAATATTTGGACACTGTTGTTATCTCTATATTATGGATGAATAAATCCATCTTAAGTTCATTAAAAACAAATTTACTAATTTAAAAATAATTAGATTAAAAATATAATAGCACTTCTGCTTTTGTCAGTTTGGCAAATGAGACACTAACTAGTTTCTGGGTAAGACATAATTTTAAGACATTTCTGGGCTGGCAGAAGGGAAACTGCAAAGACTTCTGTACAAACAAAGCTGGAACAAAAAGCCTTTATTTAGCTCTAAGCAAATGCTAATAACAGCTTGATCTAAGAGCAAATGCCAGTATCTGCACTGTAATTTGGATTCCTATGTTTGGGCCAGGGGCAGGCTGTTAGAGCTGAACCTGATACTGCTTTAAGTTTGAAATCCTGTAAAAAGATTAAAATGTCCAAGGTTGGCAACATCCCCAGGTTTGTGACAAAAGCAACTGCATAGTCACTCTGAAGTAAGGGCCTCAGAATTGGCACCGACGAAAACTGGTGGTATCTGTGTTTAGAGTCAAAGATCACCAAGTGTAGAAGAAAACTTTCACCATGAGACACAATCACCAGGAAAAACAGACTTATAAATCCCTCAGAAGACTTCAGTTATTAGAAAAATTTAAAGCAGAATATAAAAGAACTATGTGTGGTTATTTTTAACATTTTTCTTTTAGCTGACAAATAAAAATTAAATATATTTACCATGTACATGTTTTTTAAAAAAGTGCATATTATAAAATGGCTAAACTGAGAAAGTTGGGATCGCAGAAATGAGCAATAAAGACTATCAAAAATGAAAGCAAATTTGAAAGTGAACTAACTTTAGAAATAAAAAAATAAGATCTGAAATTAAAAGCAAAACAAAATAAGACAGGTGGATTAAATAGCAGGTAAGACAAGACACAGCTTAAAGAAATCTAGTGAATGAAATATCTGAAAAAAATTATTCATGGTGTACTATTTAGAAAAAGGAGATAGATATTCTTAAAAGATTAAAAGATAAGGAGGAAAACTACGAATGTTTAACATTTGTTTAATGGATGTCTTCAGAGAATAGAAGAGAAAGAATGAAGGTGAAGTTATATTCATAAGACATTGTTAAGAATTTTCCAAAACTGAAGAAAGATAAGAATTTATTGATATTGAACAGCAATTTATTCCAAACTGGATAAATCAAAACCAAAAGAAATAGAAACACTGCAACAAAGCTATACAAACAACTAATTTAAAACACTGGTTTTAGATTTAAAAAAAAAAGAAAAAAATCACCTACAAAAGAATGAGTATTAAGTTAACAGAAGATTTCTCAACATAACTGAAGAATGTATGAGAAGAATAAAATAATGTCTTCAAATTCATGAGCAAAAATAAATGTCAACCTAAAAGTCTGTACCTAGCAAATACGTTTTTTTTAACCAATGTGGGAAGTATTGCCATCTTAAAAATATTCAGTTGTCTGATCCGTCAATATGAACTATTTTTCCTATTTAGGTTTTCTTTAATTTTTAAAACAATTCTGTAGTTTTTAGAGAATAAGCTTTGTGTTTAGTTTTTAAAGATTCATCCCTAAGTATTTTATTCTTTTTGATGTTATTATAAATGAAATTATTTCTTAATTTTATTTTGCTTGTTCATTGCTAGTACACAGAAATATAATACCTCCTGAAATTAATCTACATGTTTAAGTCAATTCCTATCAACATCCAAGATGATTTTTTTATTTTTTATTTTTTTGGCAGCAATTGACAAGCTGACCTTAAAATCCATTTGGAAATATGAGAGAACCATAATAGCCAAAACAATCTTTTAAAAAAAATCAAAGTTGAAAGATCCACTTTCCGATTTCAAAACTTACTACAAAGTTCAGGAAATCAAACAGGATAATATTGGCATAATAATAGACATATAAATTGATGGAATAGAATTGAGAGTCCAGAAATAAACCCTCACATTTATAGTCAACTGATTTTTGACTAGGGTACCAAGATAATGGGAAAATAATAATCTTTTCAACAAATGATATTGAAACATCTGGATATCCACTAGCAAAAGAATGAAGTTGGACTCATACCTGACACTGTACACAGAAATTAATTAAAAGTTTATCATATGCCTAAAAGTAAGAACTAAAACAATAAAAAAACCCTTATAGATGAAAACATAAGAATAAAACCTCATAACCTTGGATTATACAGTGGTTTCTTAGTTACAACACTAAAAGTACAAGCAACAGCAACAAAAACATATAAATTGAATGCTATCAAAATTAAAAGTACTGTACTTCAAAGAACACCATAAAGAATGGGAAAAGAAACCCACAGAGATAATATTTTTAAATTATATATCTGATGTGAGACTTAGATACAAAATATATAAAGAAATACAACTCAACAATAAAAAGACAAATAATCCAATTTAAAAATTGGCAAAGGTTATGAATAGACATTTCTCCAATGAAAATATAAAAATGGCCAATAAGCATATGAAGAGATGCTCAGCATCACTAATCATTAGGGAAACACAAATCAAAACCACAATGAGATATCACTGAAACCACACTAGATTAGCTAGAATCAAAAAGATAAGACAATCATGAAATGTTAAATGAAATAACTCAGGGACAAAAAGTTAATCACCACCATGTTGTCACTCATACATGGAAGCAAAAAAAAGATATTATAGAAGTAAAAAGCAGAACACAGGATACTAGAAAAAAAAGGATAAAATAATGAAATAAAATAGCAAAAAAGAGAAAGAAAGAGAGTAGAAAAGAGAAGTGACACAAACAAGCTGACTGCAATCTGGAGCAGAGAACTCTCCTTGAGACCAGGAGCTCTGTCCTTTGCACCTTGGTGTCTACAGCAGTGCCTAAATAGTGCCTTATGCTTAAAAAGGAATTGTCAAATGTTTAGAGACTTTAATTGTCTATACCATACTCACAATGGGAAAATGTACAATAAGGAGGATGGACAAGTGTATAATTCACATGCGTTTTATACTCATATAGCATTGTAGAAAAGGAGAACTTTGCTACCTGATCAAAGAAATCTTCTAAGAGAAAATTGTTCTTCAGGAATTCTTTATATTATGCAAATAATTCTACAAATTTACATTCAAATTACAAAAGAAACATCAGTATGAATACGATACAGCAGAGCAAGGAAACAATCAAGGTATAAGTAAAACAGTATTTTGGACTAATTTGATCCTTAAAATGTCTCACATATAAAATTCACTTTGCGCTGAGAAAACAATCCAATCATTAGCATAAGCCCCTTTAGTTATGCAATTAATATTACAATCTTTTAAGTGACTGAAAATCTTTAAAAAATCGTTAGTATGTAAGGTCTACAGAGCTGCAGAAATTATAAGGATATTCTTTTTTTTTTTTTTGAAAAAAAGCGGGGCGGGGGGTAGGTCTATAAGGATATTCTTATGTAATCATTATTGTGTTCTCCCCTAAAAAGAGGAAAATGTTCTTTTTACACAGAATGACATGAAGTGGCAATTTATAATGTAATACTTTAAATTTCTAAAGGTAGACAGAAACTTTAGTTATTTGTATCAAAAAGATTGTTTCAGGAATATATTTGCATGACCCACATAATATTTAAAGGATTTAAGTTTCTGGATGTAACCATTGTTTGCTCAAAATTTCCTTTCGAATATTAAAAATATTATTATTAGATTCTTTTAATTACCAACCAAAATGAGTGCTTTGACTTTTGGAAATAAACATTTTATCGTTCTGTAAGAAAACCTGAATGAATGCAATTTTTTTTCTAGCTGATTTAAAATTCTCTCTCAATAGTATGTTTTTCCTTTTACACACAAACAGATGCAAGCCTAAACACATTTATGTTTCTATGTAAAATAATTATATTATCAGATTAATGTAATGAGTAGAAGTTAAGCAGAATAAGGAAGAAGATGTCACTCGTGAAAGTCGTTTTAATTTCAGTGGTTATGGGATGGGTCACTGCCTCTAATTGAAAGACAGAACAGCTGTCTAGTCCACACCTGGCAACCGTTCCCACAATCCCTAAAAGATGCAGATGCCATCAAGAAGATGTTTGTGGACTGGGCAAAAAGGATTGAGCTGCCTTCCCATGGGCCTTCCTCATTTTCAACATCTTTTATTGGATCACATTTATGATCATTCGGCATGAAGACGACGTCCACAAGAAATAGATGTGCCCTACAGACCTGGGACCTTCTTGCCTCCGCACTGTGTTTATAAATGCACAGTGAAATTGTCCTTATATCACTTTGACAGAGGAGAAGATTGAGGGAGGGGGGCGGAATGTTATAGAGGTGGGCTACCTGGCACCTATATGAAAAAAGACAATGAAGAAAACTGCACAAAATTAAGGTGTTGCAGAATCACGTGAGCTCGATTCCCTTCCATAGTCTCTAACATTTTTCTTTCAGATGACACATCAATCGGACATGATATGCAGGGTCAAGTTCTAGAACGCTGTTTACTTTTTGGTTTGGTTTAGCTTTGCCTAATTCTGGTGCTGACGAGTTAGCTTAAAACACATACACACACCCCTCGAAAATGCTTACCATCTGACCATAGTGACTAGCCTACAGTGAGTTGAGGACCAAAGTTTTTCGGGAAAATGCTGCCTTGTTTTTAAAACAAGCCTCCTAAGCTACGTTCTTTACGATGTCTGTAATTACTGTTTTACCTGAGAAATCCTTTCGTGGTCGTAAATTATTTCTACTTATCCAAAAAAACAGCCACGAATAAACACCATTGACAAAGAACAAATTTCTAATTTACTTTCTGTATAGGTGTGCATTTTAATATTATTTTCTTTTCCTGGATGTAATTTTGGAGTTTAAATTATGTATTGTGTAATTGATTTGATAGTACACCCTCTTAAAAATAAGTGTTCATTGTATTTTAGATCCAACTTAGTGCACTATATATATTTTTTTGCTTTGGCTACACTTACATGCAACTTTAAGTGCCCAAGTGTGACTTGGCCATTGCAGCCACTCAGCCACAGTATTTATGCAGATGTGTGTCCTGAGTAGTGTAGCTCAGATTAGCTTGAACTTTCTATTTCTGCTCTCACTGTAGGTGTAACTACTAGTCCTAATGTCAACGGACCCATGATTTTTACTGTCAATCCAAGTGAATATCATTTTCAATATCCTTCACAAACCTCAAGAATTTTGAAATTGTACTGTGATTTTCATAACCTGTGGCCTTTTTGGTACCACAGTTACATGGTTTGAATACTGGCTACATGTTTTAAGTAAGAAAAAAAGATGTATTTTTGCTTACTCAGATAAAAGACAACCTGTAAAACTATAAGGAAATAATTAAATTTTACACGTGTTGTAAAAGGGGTTATTAAAAAAAAAAAGCATTTGTTCAATTTCAATAAACCTAAGTGTGCCACAGGAAAAAAAGCTAACGACATTCCTCCCCACAATACTTATATTACTCAAACAATTGGTTTTGAGTAAAAACCTAGATACCTAGGCAGAACAGTGTATGTTTTAAAATCTTTGTTATTTTTCTCTTCAGATTTCATATGATTCACTAGCTATAGATTTCAAAAGAATTGATATTTACTTAAATGTTTCTGAGAAAGACATTTAGTCTCCAAGTACTGGATTCAACGCTTAGAAAGATAAAATATTACTCTGAAAAAAGTAAAAAACTAATTTAAACAAATCATCTGTCTTCATTTTTATGAGACTCTAATATTTTCTCATGATAAGCAGCCGCGAGGCTCGTTTGCATTAGATAAGTAATTTAATAATCACTAAATATTCAATGATAAGAAAGTTACCTTTTTACTATTACTCGCAATTAGAACTCTATCAATTTAAATGACAGTTACTAATATGTCACTTAAAATTAACAGCTTAGCCAATGTTTCTCAATTATTCTGAGATTAATGTTTCCCAAGGTACTATTATAATAGCAGGAGAAAAATATATCTTGAGACATTTTATGAGTAGAGTTGAAAGCAAATTATGTCAAAAAAGATTTCAATAGACATTTAGTATCTCCCTTCTATGTTAAGAACATGATATCTCCAATTATTCTGTATTGAGATAAATTAATAAAACCTCACATACACTTTCAGAAAAGAAAAACATATCCAAAATTAAAATCAAATAGTTTGAAATTGAAGTGGGCAGTTGAAACAAGAGATATGACAGTTGCAAATTAAATATTTTTAAATATACTATGTATATTTCACTTTATTATCTTGTTCACACAAGAAAGACTTGCAAGGCCAGGCGCGGTGGCTCACGCCTGTAATCCTAGCACTCTGGGAGGCCGAGGCGGGTGGATCGCTAGAGGTCAGGAGTTCGAGACCAGCCTGAGCAACAGCGAGACCCTGTCTCTACTAAAAATAGAAATAAATTATATGGACAACTAAAAATATATATAGAAAAAATTAGCCGGGCATGGTGGCGCATGCCTGTAGTCCCAGCGACTTGGGAGGCTGAGGCAGAAGGATCTCTTAAGCCCAGGAGTTTGAGGTTGCTGTGAGCTAGGCTGACGCCAAGGCACTCACTCTAGCCTGGGCAACAAAGCGAGACTCTGTCTCGGAAAAAAAAAAAAAAAAAGAAAGACTTGCATAGAGCAAAAAATAATGATTAAGAAAATAAGTAGCTGGTGAGTTCTTGTTTAGGAGATGACAAACGAAGAAATGCTTTTGGTTTCCTTCGTGGAACGTATTCTAGAGATGCCACAGAACAAGAAGGTATTTTATGGATTCCAATGTTAGAACAGAACTATGGGAAAGGCTTGTGGAGGCAGAAATGATTGAGGAAAAGAAATGGAAATGGCGAGGAAAACACCCGAGTGCTGCTGATGGAGGATTGGCATTGATGGAGTTACCACATGTTCTTGGGATCATTCCCTTCACTATTATCACTTCAGAGCAAGAAGCTAGAATATGATTTCAATGAATTGGATAATTATTCCATTTGTGTGTAACATAATGTTGGTATATTTGATTTTTAAATCTAGTATCTTACTATATCTTTTCTTTCTTATATTGTTATATATTCTTTTTTTCTTCTTTCTTGCTTTCTTTTAGTCATAAGTATTTTTTAATTTCTCATTTTCTATTAATTTACTGTTGTTACATATTTTTATTATTTTTTT
Source organism: Varecia variegata (assembly GCA_028533085.1). Taxonomy (NCBI): domain Eukaryota; kingdom Metazoa; phylum Chordata; class Mammalia; order Primates; family Lemuridae; genus Varecia; species Varecia variegata. The sequence continues at coordinate 74,877,947 of CM052441.1, forward strand.
ATTATTGTTTTAGTCATTCTTTTAGCTTAGTGACTAAAATGTACATTCTTGACTTACTAAAGTACAAGACTTTTAACACTTCTCAGACACTGCAAGACCTTAAAACACTTTAAGTCCATTTATATTTTCTACCTTTACTACTATTATATTTTTGTGTATTTTATTCCTTTATGTATTTTAAGCCCTGAAGACATTACTATTGTTCTGTTTTTCTAGAGAAAACTCACTGAGAATTATATACATATTTACATTATACACTTTACTCTCTCCTGCATCTTTTCCATACTTGGCTATTTTGTTTATTGAATGATAACCATTGCTTACAAATACTGAGATATTTTGGGATCTGGATATTGTTATCTTTCTCCAGTAAGGATTTACTTGGATTGTGAGAGGAGGTTGAACTAGGAGAGAATCATATTAATTCAGAGATTGAATTGATTTGAAACTAAGCATAGATCTTTGCGAGGGTTATTTTATTTCTAATTCATCAGAATAGCCCATTGGGCTGCCATTTTCTGGAACAAAACCTTCTCCCCAGACATATAATTCTTTATATTACCAAGGAAAAACTACAACAGGTTGTTGCTATCAAATAGTGTTATCAATTTCAGTGGAAAACAATAATTAGTGGCTATGATTTTTTCCTCCATGTACAAGACAAGCCAATATGGCCTGACTTCCTAAATACTATATTAGGAGGAATTGGAACCAATATTGTAATTGCAAACTAATGATATAAAAATACTGACAAAGAAACTAGTACCTTGGGGCAATTGCAGAAACGTGTAATTTGGATGCAAACAGGATGGAATCATAATTTAATGTGAGATTTTCTGGAAATTGCAAACTTTGAATGGAATTAGTGAAGCATTTGGAATTGGACAGTTTGTAGTTAAAATATAGCTAAAGAATTGTCATAGCCCTTAGCCTATACAATGAAGCAATGACTAGCTATAATATTAGAAAACTATAAATATATTTATTTTTACTTACTTATGGGAATAGTTATGTATTAGACATGATGTTATTCATGGTGAGATAATCTAATCAGAGGATGGCATTAAAATGTGCTTATATTATAAACAGAAAAGCTGAAATTGGCATTTTCAGGGTAAAGTCACTAAAAACCAAAACAATATTGACTGAAGGGTATAAATTTTATCCATGAAACAAATATGTTACATGGGTGCCTGTTGTTCAAGGAGATATAATTAGTTCTAATTCAAATGTTACTATTGACATTGAAAACTGACATTGAAAACTATGAGAAATGGCCAATTGGATGGGTTTGTTTCTCAAGATTTGGAATAAACTTAACCCTTTGCATTACAATTTAATAGTTTTACATGTAGCTTAAAATAAATAGTTCATAATTAGACTTTACTAATGAATAATGGGCTTGATGGAATATTATCCTAGAAAACATTACTTAGGAAGATAGCACTACTTCTATTGGCCCTAGTGTACCCTGTAAGAATAATTTATAATAATGAACATTCAGAAAAGATGTATTGGGCTATGAAGGAAAAATTCAAATCAAAGGCTTAGTCTACCAAGCCTCTAATGTTGATTATGCATTAGATATCAATTGACAAAAATAAAAAGATCTGAAAGAAAAGCTATCAAATTGTAAAGTACTTAGAAAAACAAACTGTTAAAACTCATCAATAACTTGTAAAGCTTTTATATAATGAAGGAGAATCCTTACGTTTAACCAACGAAGAATATGTTTTAACTATATATCACTGATATATTTTCCAATGCTATTTATCTAAAGTTAGTGTGACTCTTAATTTTATAATTCATCCTATTGTAACAATATTTATTGCTTTCTCTGTATACTATTTTGAACTTGAACATATCAAAAATTAGGAAAAGCTTAAAAAGAAATCAACACTGTGATAATAAGGCAAGTTGTACAGAAAGTATGATACTATGAAATAGTATCAACAGTCAGAATGATTGTAAGCAATTGAATTTACCTAATCTTGCTGAGGAATGTTGAAGACTGTGTTAATCACATGTACTTTCATGTACATGCACTGTCAGGGTTAGCTGCAGTAGATTGTGACAAAGAATTGCGAAAATCAGAAATCAGAGTAAATTTAATGTAACTACTACTGCAAAGTGAATAGCTACTGACTATTTCCTAATGGTAGGATTATGTAGAACAACTGTAGTTTTAATTTCATAAAATAGAGTTGAAAATTCACTATACTTTTGTAGTTGTGGGCTGTCTACATGTACTCTGCCTTTTTTTTTTTTTTTTTTTGGTCTTCTCAATAATGAATTTAGCTAATCCATATTTGTGAATTGGCATGCTCTTTGGGGCATAATTTCCCCAATAATTGCAAAGATAGTCACCACTTAATTTTTTGAAAATGTAAAATCCCCCTTCAAGAATAATATCCAAAAGAAATTGTAATCCTAAGGCACAGGAGTGGATCACTGGAATGTTTAAAATGGGAAAAAGGAATGAGTTTGTTCCTGAGCTGGTCCGACACCTTGAGCAACTGAATCTCAATCCTCCTGGAGACCATTTGTCTGAGTTACGTAGAATTTCAACTAGAATTGCCTTTGTGAGAGTCAAAAGAGGGAAATATTTATCCACTGGTTCCTGTGAACTCCCAAATTGTCAAGGTTTGACCTATGGGCAAATAACTCCATTACACTTCCATCTTTGCGTCAGAATAGACTTCCCATCTAGTTGCAGAAGAAAAATCCTAGGCAGAAAAGCCAGAGATGCACGGTGCAGTTGAGGCGGATCTGTCAAGTTTTGTCCACACACAGGTAGTTGCCAGAGTTGGAATAAAAAGGTAAAAAAAGATGGACAGAGAGGATATTAAGAAGGTCACAATGAATCTCTAATACAATGTCTTTTCACTATCCATAAAATTAACACTTATATTTTCACCTTTGTTATATTAATGTGATGAAGTAATTAATAAATTATTTCATGTAGAATTATAATTATAGTTACCAAATAAACTTTACTTGGGCACGATATACTAATAATATACAGCAGAATACAACTTAACTAATAATTTATTTAAGATATTCATATCCATGACTAATGAAAGATATTTTCTCTATCTCGATTATTTTTATTTTTAAAGATTTTTATTAGTGTCAATTTATTTAAAAAGGGCAGGAATTGCTACTTATACATTAGAACAAGTTGAATAACATTGACTTTACCTATATAACACTCATTTCTTAAAACATATTTGTTTAATACTTAATGAAGTTTAATTCTTGGGAAACTTCTACTTTTGATCCGTAATGATGGGTCTACTCACATATGTTACTGCTTCTTAAGTAAACATTCACAATTTGATTATTTTTTAATATGCCCACTTTATTGAAATGTTAAAATTTAAAATTAGAGTATTCAATTTATAAAAATCTCTTTTGAATCAATACTTATAATCTCTTAATTATTTATTTTATACCTACATTTTTCCCCTTGATTAGAATTGCCATAGGTTTGTTTGATTTATTAGGATTTTCAAAAGAACAGTTCATGTTTCTAATTTATTAATTTCACCTTGTTTTTCTTCTTCAGAGACAGGGTCTAGTTCTGTCTCTAGACTGCAGTGCAATGCTGTGATCATAGCTCACTACTGTAACCTCGAACTGCTGGGCTGTACTCTTTTTTTTTTTCCGTATCTAATTCAATAAATAGCTCCTGTTATTAACTACTTCTGCCTACTTTTCTTTGAAAGTCAATACACTCTGCCATCAACTCACAAAGATATATAAAATTGATCTTTTGATATCATAAATATAAACATTTATTATTACAAATTTTTAAAATACAGCTTTGGGCACAATTTTTAAGCTTTGATATATAACAGAGTTTTTTGTTTTAATATCCTTTTGAGATGAGAGTTATTAAAGGAGTAATTTTGTATATGTATAGAAATCATTGTCATTAAACTTTTGAAAGCTGTTGATCCTCTTCAAAGTATTCACATTCATACTCAAAATCAGTCAATATTTTACAAATTATGTTAGCATACCCATCAATTGCTGGAGATCTGAACCACCAATTAGGAAATCTCCATTACAATAGCTTTTAAAATTTCTACATAACTATAATTTATTTGGTTCTTTTTTATTATTTAGATTTATCTGATTTTTGTTGGAATACTTGGATTGCAAATACTTCTTTGGGGACTACATTAATTAGTGGTTATTTAAAAAGAGATATAATAAATTTTTCAGTACATTTAAGTATAGACATTAAGTATGTAATGCATAGGTACTTTTTTTTTTTTTTTTTGAGACAGAGTCTCACTTTCTGCCCATGCTAGAGTGAGTGCATGGCGTCAGCCTAGCTCACAGCAACCTCAAACTGCTGGGCTTAAGCGATCCTACTGCTTCAGCCTCCCAAGTAGCTGGGACTACAGGCATGTGCCACCATGCCCGGCTAATTTTTTCTATATATATTTTTAGTTGGCCAGATAATTTCTTTCTATTTTTAGTAGAGACGGGGTCTCGCTCTTGCTCAGGCTGGTCTCAAACTCCTGACCTCAAGCGATCCTCCCACCTCGGCCTCCCAGAGTGCTAGGATTACATGCATGAGCCACCACGCCCGGCCTGCATAGGTACATTTTTAAGAAGAATTGGGCAACAGACCTAGACTCTGTCTCAAAAAAAAAAAAAATAGTTTTAAGGTGATTTGTTAATAACAATAGAAAATAAGAACAATTTCTAATATGAAAACTAAAGGTATTTTCATTTTTTCCCAAATTCAAATGTACACCATTATTTCTTTGATAATTGCTTGCCTGACAAGCATTGTTTTTTTTTGTTTGTTTGTTTGTTTTTGTGGTAATGCTATCCTTTAGAGATTGGATGGCTTAACTTTGCTCTCCATATCTATTTTTATGTTTATTTTATATATCTTTGTAGGGTATCATTTTGTATTTTTTTCCCTAGGAGAATTTCCCTTCTTGACTTTTAATTTAAGAATCTGATTTTTTGCCATATCTAATTGGCTGCTTATTACCTGCATTAAGGTAATTAGTTTAATAATTATGGCTTACATCCCCAACAACTTTTTTCTCCCAAAATTGTTCCTTTTCTATGAAAGCATAATCATCATATATGAATGCATTATACACTTAAGTTTCATAGAAAACACTGTTGAAATTGTTTTATAATGCACTTTCCTTCTTTTTAGAACTTTGTTTCACCAGTTGTCTGAATATTTGTATTTGTTCTTATGGAAGAAATTTGCTACAGGCTCTTTATTAAGCAAACTTATTCAATAAAATCTTTAAAATCCTATTTAGTCTTTTCTCCATTTCCTCCAGTAGAACTGAGCTCTATAGAGATCTTTTTTTCCTTGTAATGCTAAATAATGAGATTCCAGATTCTTTCTTTAAAAATTCAAGTTAGCATAACTAACAAAAGAACTCCAAGAAATAAATGAAGAAGACATATTCTCTCCCTGCAGCTTTGGGTGAGAGATACCATTTTGCATGATAAAGTTTATTTAAATAATCTCATATGGTGAGGTGTTAAAATGAGAACTTCCTCAAGAATATCAATTTTATTATTCTGTGACAAGTGGATACATATGTGAATACTCATAATTATTATTAACTTATCTGTTATCTATTAAATATATGTGCCTATGACAGTACACTTTGAACAAAGGGATATTATTTTTTATAAGTCTCCCAAGACTTTAGAATTTCTTGCCACAACTTGTGAAAGATGTTGAAAAGATTGATTCTTAGTTGGCTATGTTTTTTGACTTGTTAACAACATGGACATGGACATCCCAAATTGCCCAATTGTTTAAATACTAAGAAATTTTCTCTGTCAAGTCAGAAGGAGGTTATTGGCAATTTCCTTCTCCCTTAGACATATTAAAAATATAAAAGCCTGTGAGTCTTTTAGATTTATTCTTTAACAAATAATGACAAACTTTGTGTTTCATTTCAGTTTCTCCATTGTGATCTAATGAAACTTTTTATATTCCATATGGTTTTCCTCTAATTTCATACATTTATTTAATAAAAAAAGAAGCTATTTATTGGTAATTGAGGAGTACTCTACCAGAGATTGTAGATCTTAGTAAAATTCTGTATCTAGAAGCAATCTCCCTTTCATGTCATTATGGACACTTTAGAGCCGTTCTTCAACTGGCCCACTTCAATAAGGACTAATCTTCCAGTTCTTGCTTCTCTCCATGGGTTATCCATGCAGGATACTTAGCAGTGTGTATGATTGCAAGCAACTTACTCATGCATTGTTGACTGTAAATCCAGTCAGAAGTTAAATAAACTTATCACTAACATTTATCCTGAATTAGAGGATGATAATTGAGTTCTGCAAGTTTGAAGAAAGGCAAAGAAGAAATTGAATTTTCCTTGCTCACTATCTCTTCATGGCTATCAGGCAATGAGCGATGTATGAGAACCAGCTGATGCCATATCCAAGTTTTGTTTCACTGCTCCCACACACATATATACACACACACACACACACACACACACATACATATATATGTACATGTTGACCCTTGAACAACATGGCTTTGAAATGCACAGGTCTACTTATACATCATTTTTTTTCAACCAAACGAGATCCAAAATACAGTATTTGTGGATGTGAAACCTACTATACACAGGGCCAACTTATTGTATATGCCATTCAAATGGCATACTGAGGGTCTTGAGTATTTGTGGATTTATGTATATGTGGATCTATCTATATCTGGAACCAATACCCCACAAATACCAAGGGATAATTATATGTATGTATGTGTGTGTGTGTGTGTGTGTGTATACATGTACACACACAAAGAGAGAGGGGGAGAAGGGGAGAGGGAGAGAGAGACAGAGAGAGTGAGAAAGGGAGAAAGAGAGAGAGATTTATTAAAAGGAACTGGGCTCATATGATTATGGAGCCTGAGGACCCCCAGATCTGCATTCGGCAAGCTAGAGACTCAGGATAAATGATGGTTTACTTCCATCAGAGTCTGAAGGCCTATGAACCAGGGTAGCCAAAGGCATCAGTTACAATCCAAAAGCTGCAGGCTCAAGACTCAAGAAAAGTTGATGTTGTCAGTTTGAGTACAAAGGCAGAAAAAAATAACTGTAAGAAACTTTTTAAAGGATCAACTAGCTCAGAACTTTGTTTTTCTTCACTGAAAGCAGGGCATTGTATATCACCACATTCATTGGAGCCATAGCAGAGAGAAACTGGTTTTAGTATGCTATAGCAGCAGGTGACTTTAAAGGTAAACCTTAAACACCTGAATATAAAACTCTTGATTTCTCAAATTTCTACACATTTGCACTGACAGTAAAAATAGAAATTGCTGGAACTATAAAAAAGAAATATCTGTACCAAATTAGTGTTTGCATCCCAGATTCTAGCATTCAGGGTCACAAGCAAGACATTGTAGTTCCAAGTATTATAACAACAAACATCAAAACCAATTGGCTTCTTATGCAGAATAAGACATTTTGGAAGGACATTAAAGCAAATTTCCCCCACTACCCAAATAATCTAAACCATAAAATTTTGGAAAGCCAGCTTTGGATGCATCTGCAGGGAATTAAGCAACAATAAATATGTGGCTTGCTTTCTAGAAAATTGCTTTTAACATTACTGAGAGACTTTTAGCATTTATATATTTCTTTCTAAGTTTTAAATTCCTGGGAGAGGGAAAATGATTGGTTCATTTCGTATTAATCAAGCATGGTTATGTTGAGAAAGAATTATACAGAGTAGACATGGTCCCTGAAAATTACTTTTGGTGACAAAAAGGATAGTCAAATTAGGCCTCCTATCCTATACTAGTTAAGCAATAGAACAGGAATTGAATAAGGCCTCTGCAATTTCTTTCCCCAGTGTTTCATAGTTCTCCCTATATAGAGGTCTTTTACCTTCTTAGTTAAATATATTCCTAGGTATTTTATTTTCTTTGTTGCTATTGTGAAAGTTATTGCATCTTTGATTTGGTTCTCAGCTTGACTGTTGTTGGTGTATATGAAAGCTAGTGTCTGTGTATATTGATTTTGTAACCTGAGGCTTTGCTGAATTTATCTATCAATTCCAGGAGTGTCTTGGTTGAATCTGTGGGGTTTTCTAGGTATAAGATCATATTGTCAGCAAAGAGCTATACTTTAAACTCTTCTTTCCCCATTTGGATACACTGGATTTCCTTCTCTTGTCTGATTGCTCTGGCAAGGACTTCCAGCACTATGTTGAATAGAAGTGGTGATAGTGGGCAACCTTGTCTGGTTTCAGTTCTCAGTGGGAATGCTTTCAATTTTTCCCCATTCAGTATGAAGTTGACTGTGGATTTGTCATATATGGCTTTTTTCATTTTGAAGTGTGTCTCATCTATGCCTATTCTGTAAAGCATTCTTATCATAAAAGGGTACTGAATTTTATCAAATGCTTTTCTGAATCTATTGAGGGAATCATATAGTCTTTGTTTTTGTTTCTATGTTTTTGGTGAATTATATTTGTAGATTTGTGTGTTGAACCATCCTTGCATCTCTGGAATGAAGCCCAATTCATTCATGATGAATTACTTTTTTGATGTGCAGTTGAATTTGGCTTGCTAAGACATTATTGAGAATTTTTGCATTTATATTCACAAGGGATATTGGTCTGTAGTTTCCTCTTTTTGTTGTGTCCTTTCCTGGCTTTGGTATCAAGGTGATATTGGCTTCATATAGTGAATTGACAAAGATTCTCTTCTTCTCTATATTATGGAATAATTTCTGCAGTATAGATGCCAGATCTTCTTTGTAGATTTGATAAAATTTGGGTGTGAAACCATCTCATCCAGGACTTTTTTTTTTTTGATGAATGATTTTTTCATTGCTGCTTCAATTTCGGTGCTTGATATTGGTCTGTTCCTGAGTTCTATTTCTTCCTGATTGAGCCTAGGGAGTTGAGGGTTTTCAGGAATTTGTCCATTTCCTCCATGTTTCCAAGTTTATGAGCATAGAAATTTTTATAGTATCTGGAGATGATGTTTTGTATTTCCCCAATATCAGTTGTGATTTCTCCTTTTTCATTTCTGGGTGACCTGATTAGAGTCCTTTCTTTTCTGTTTCTGGTTAATTTAACAAGGGGCCTGTCAATTTTATTTATCTTTTCAAAGAACCAACTTTTTGTTTCATTATCTTCTTTAACTTTTTTTTTATTCTTGATTTCATTTGTTCTGCTCTGATCTTAGTTATTTCTTTTCTTCTGCTGGGTTTGGGATTTGTTTACTCCTTCCAGTTCCTTGAGATAATTCATTAGATTATTGATTTGTGATCTTTCTGTCTTTGGATGTGGGCATTTAAGGCTAGGAGTTTTTCTCTCAAGACCACTTTTGCTGTATCCCACAGATTTTGATGACTTGTATCCACATTATTATTTAGTTTGAAGAATCTTTTGATTTTACCCCACTTAGAACAGCTGTGATAAAATAGACAAAAAATAACAGATGCTGGTGAGGATGCACAGTTAAGGGAAGTCTTTTACACTGTTGGTGGGAATGTAAGTTAGTACAGCCACTATGGAAAACAGTGTGAAGATTTCTCAAAAAAATAAAAACAGAACTACCATACAATCCAGCAATGCCACTGCTGTGTATTTATCTAGAGGAAAATAAATCAGTATATCAAAGGGATACTTACATTCACATTTTTATTGACACACTACTCACAATAGAAAAGATATGAAGTTAATCTAAGTGTCTATCAATGGACAAATGGTTAAAGAAAACGTGGTATTTATACACAATGGAATACTACTCAGCCATACAAAATAATGAAATCGTGTCATTTGCAACAATATAGATGGAAGTCAATGTCATTATGTTAAGTGAAATAAGCCAGGCACAGAAAGACAAATATCCCATGTTCTCACTCATATACAGGAGCTAAGAAATTTGATCTTATAAAGGTAGAGAGTAAAATGATAGATACCAGAGATGGGAAAGTGTGTGTTTGTGCATTGGGGGTAATAAAGAGAGGTGGTTAATGTATGCAAACACACAATTAAATAGAAAGAATAAGTTCTAATATTAGATTGCAGAGTAAGGTGACTATAGTTAACAACAATGTATTGTATATTTCAGAATAACTATGAGAGGACTTGCAATGTTCCCAGCAAATAGAAATGATATATTCAAGCTTATGGACACCTCAAATGCCATGACTTGATTAATACACAGTCTAGGTTTGTAACAAAATATCATATGTATCCCATAAATATGTGTCAATAAAAACAATAGGTAAATATTCTAAACAGTGATATTCAGAAACATTTACAGTTAAGTGGAGCAAGAGTCAAGATGTCTATCTTCTGCAATACAACTGTGATTAGGCATTTATTTTTAAAATACTATCTAACCAATTGTATAGATTTTGACATTAAAAAACAAGACATTTTGTCCATTAATTATGACAAAAATCTAGTTATCATTTTGAAAGATACTGGAATGTGAAAAGGTTGAGGGGCTATTGAGGAGCATTTCAGCATGTTATGTGTGCTGATGATTCCACATGGGTCCCCCACCAATGTGGAACACTAAGGTTTTATTGCTCGGGGTCTGAGTCATGAAATTTATGCACTAGGGGCAATGTAGTATGTGCCCAGATGGCCCAGTGGGTAATGCCAGTAGAAAGAATAACAGTGAAGAAATACTCACTTTTTTGTCCTGCCACAGAAACAAATACAAGCTTCAATCACAGCTACTGTAATCCTTTATTGCACTTCTGGACTGTGTATTTTCATATCTATTCTGTGATTTCTTTGTGGGCAGAAACCTTGGCATATGCATTTTATATGCCTTGCACTTAGCTCAATGCCTAGCCCATAATAGGAATTTAACACATAATTTTTGAAGAGACAAAAGAATGACTAAAACTTTGTGGTACAGTTCTTGGTGAATTATCAGGGCAGTATCTGGGACTGAGGTCGAGCAGTACAGAGCCCCCCAGCTTTGTGGTTACAGCAGGCAGGAGAGGTTCCTGACACCAATCGCTCTAACTACTAGCATAATATTGCTACTCTTTAAGAAGTTTTGCCTACCTGCTCAACAGCTTTCTGCTTGGCTAGATCTTTAGGATTTGAATTTCTTTTGATGTTCTGTGGTTTCTCTCAACAGTAGTGTCTTCAATGTCAGAGGTGTTTTTTCCAGGTAAATGATAGAACCTGAAGAGGGATGAAAATGCCCTTAGAGGCTCAGAAGCAATTATTTCTCCTGATTATTCTGGGAGGCAGAATCACAGAGATCATAGAGTGGTTGATGGTGTTGGCATCAACAAAACCTGAGTTGAACATCAACGCTGCCATATCCTAAATGAGCCTTAACTGAGCTCTGCTGATCTTCAATGGCCCTAAGGTAACTTACTTAACTTTGTTGTCCAGTCAAGCTCTCCATAGTCAACAACTGGCATACTCCAAACAGTGTGATTGAAGAGAACATAAGAAAGGTGTGCAGAGTTAAGGAAATAACAAGAGATAAGGAGGGCCCGGAACTAGCAACAGCAGGCAGCTCTTTCCATTTTAGGGCTGAAAAGGAAAAGAGAAGAAAATGTGTTATCACATCACAGACACAGCCGGAGACATAGAGGTGGGACCACTGATTTGAAGTGTGGTCACAGAGGAAGGCAGTCCCTAGCAGAACCACGACTAAATATCCCTGTTTATTCTCCCACACTGCGTCTCCTCTCAGTTCTTCCAATCATTTGAATCCAAACCTAAACAAAAGAGCCATGGGGCCCAGGAAAATAAGTGCCTGGATGTCAGACTCCCGGGGTGAGGAACAAGGCAGAAAAGTGCAGAAAATAGATCTGGAGGGAAGTAGAGAATAAAAATATTCCTTAATCTTCAATTTTCCTTTCCATAAGGAATTTTAATCATATTTTTTTTACACAGTTGTTGTGAAGGTTGAGTAAAATAATAGATGCAAAGCATTTAGCATGAAGCTTAGCACATGGTTAATACTTGTTAAGTCTTAAAGTGTCCTCTGAAAGTTTCCTGAGGCTCTGAACAGCGGGATCCTAACTTGTGAAAACAATTCTTTTCTAATTAATCTCTTATTTCAAAACCAATTAAATAGATTTAGAAACTGTCTCTTCCATTTTCAGGATATTTCTACACACATAATTTATACAGTTGTAAACATTCCTGGCATCAGATTTGGATTCAGAAAGATCCATGTTCCAATCTGGTCTCCAGTTTCTTTACTAACTATTTTATGTGGCCTAGATAATTGTGTATTTTATACAAGCCATAGTTTTCTCAGCTATAAAAAATAAGGGAATAATAACCCTACCTCAGAGATGTTTGTCAAAAGCAAAACAGGACCTATCTAATACCTGATAGGCTCTCAGAAGTTAGCAATACTATGCTTTAATATTACTATATAATACTTTAATATTTCAATGTATATTTGAAATTATTGGGCTAATATCCTAATAATAGAGACTAAGACTTGTTAATATACAATTCACAAAAAGAGTCTAAGAAATGCAATGAATCTCAATAACCTTCAAAGATATTTTTATATTCTCCAATTACCAAACAGCAAAGATGATAATAGGTTGACTCCAGACGTTCTCAATAACATGCCTTCTTCTTCAACCTGACTTTGTTTTCTTTTAGCCACTCAACTATATGGAGTCATTTTGGGCAATTACACAATTTTCCTTGCTCTGCTTGGTCAACAGACACTAATGGAAAAATGTTTGGGAGAAAATAGAATTATTCTACCTTTTCTTAGAGGGAACCAGCAAAAGTCACTGAATGAAAAATGTTCTTGATGCAGAAGAACGCACCAGTGATGAGCATATTTACCATTCTTGATGACTATATCAAGCCCACACCACCATCAGCATTCAGCGCAACACCAAGACTTGCAGGAAACCATTCCGTTTGCAAAAGGTCAAACATTGGTAGCCCTAAGCTTTTGAAATGAAGCAGAGAAAACAATTTCAAAGCTATTTACTACCCTGTTCTCTGACAGCTTTTGTCCCAGCTTCCAGTAAGAGAGATTTGCTTTTATAGTCACAATCCTTTAAGTAAATACGATGCTTGTGGCTACAAAATGCATTTGATTGCTTTCTTTGAGTCATAAGGCTTTTACCTTGTTTCTGTAATCATAAAGCCTACTGGGCATTGCGTTTGTTCCAGGAGCACTGACTGATGTCCATCCTATACATTTAGGTAATGAGATAAGAGTATATATATAGATGATGATAGAGTAAATTTGGTAATTCAGAAAGGAATTTATTATACATTAAGGCTTTTTTACAATGAAAGCAATGTGCCTTTTGGAGGGTAGAAAAATTGTTATTGTTGTGTGATTGTAACATTTTGCATTTCTAATATACTTCCTAATCTTTTTGTGTATTAACAGGGATATAGTTGAAGGTCCTTCAGCATTATTTAACAGAACATACATACAAATTATTGAACGTACTGTCACGCCTCTAGAACACTGTGGTAAAATAGGAAGAGTATTAAGTACAAAGCAGACTGAAGCTTGTACAAAATCAGAGGTAGTTCCTGTTAGAAACTGATAGTTGAAATGCTTTCTATGTGTAATTTTAATAAAAGAAGGTCACAGAGAAAAATAAATGTTTTAGGAAAATGGTACTTTCAACTTTAAAATTAGTATATTTTAAAAAGAATATTATAACATTTATTTAATAATCTTTTTAGAAATATAAACAATTCATAGAGCTGTTATTTTTAAAGATCATTATTGCCACTCTCATTTTATAGTGAGAAATTTAAATATGTGGCTTTTCTGAGGTCACATACTGAGTAGGAAAAAGATTGATTTGCTATCAGATAATGTGAAACAAGGAAAGGAAATAGAATGATATGTTTTCAAACTTTTGCTCTAGGCCTGTTTATGTTTTTACACTGCTGTAAATATAATATAGAGCTTTATAAAATCCATTCCACTGCTAGGAGACATTTTATGCCAACAATTATGGTATGTTTAAAAATTGTCAGCTTTTCTCGACATGTATATGTCTACCTGCTATGTAACAAGCTGTGGAAAGGTATGGGATAGAACAGTGACTAAGAAAGACAAGATTCTCTCCTTCAAGGAGTTTACAGTCTCACAAGTAAGTGTAGCCAACACTAATGAAGGAATAATAAACAATGTTATCATGACACATAGATATAGGTCAAAAAGTCCTCACTAAAGAAATTATGTTAAACTGGAAATTAAAGGATAACTAGGCATTAACACAGTGAGTGAGGGACGGTGGTTGCTGAAGAGAATAAAGAGGCAGAGGTGAGTGAGAACCAAAGTATTCCAGGTTAAGGAATGGCTTATTCAAAACCTCAGAAGGAGACAGATTAAAAACAAGAGTGCACTCAAGGAACCCAAATAAGCCCAAGAAGTCCAGTGAGGCTGATGTATGTGGTTTCTAATGAAGAAACAATTGAGGCTTGAGAATTTGAACTAGACCAACTTCCATTTATATTTACTGAGTTAACAAATAGGGTCATATTGTCTAATCAGACTCATAAGAATAAGCAATCTTACCCAGTATAAAACTTTACTAATAATGTTAAGAATATAAATAATTACAAGGCCTAGGACAAATGGACAGAAGTTTGAGACTATCAGTACAACTCCACAGATCCGTCTTGACACAATAAAATGTATTCTTTGGTCCATATTTAAAGGTGAACTATCTAAATGATGTATGGAGTAATCGTTTACACAAAAAGGAGTTGCTTTGATCATGACACTTGTCCATTATATATTCCAATCATTACATAGCTTGTGCAACATTTTCTCTAGAGCCATATCCCATAAATCCAGAGTCCATGTTTGTTTACTGTAAATAATCCTATACAAACCTTGTACATGCTGCTAAAATCATTCTACAGATGATGACTCTCTCACTAGTAAATACTAACAATGTGTTTGACAGCAGGACTGCCATGTTCATAAGGGCATTTGGTCAGGCCATTTTTCCTTCTACGCCAGAATATTCCATGGTAAAGTGTAAGAATGTGTTACAAGTCTGTTGTTAATCCTTTTTTTTTCCTGTTTACAAAACATGTTACAGATTTTGGATATTATCATGAAAACAATGACAATGGTGGAAAGACTTTAACTTTATATGTGGACTATGATAAAAATATGGAGAATAGATTGAAGAAGGACAAGATTACAGACAGGAAGACCAATTTCAAGCTTTGAGAATGTTAAGCATGGCTTAGACTAGAGTGATAGCAGTGATGTCCAAGAGAAGGCAGATGCAAAAGTTATTTATGAGTCTGAGTCAATGGGATTTGGCAAGTAATGAAACATAGGAGGTGAAAGAAAGTAAGAAGTTAAAAATAACCCATATTTGAGCAGTAGGGTAGATGGGGCCAGCTGAAATAAGGTAACTCTAAAAAAGAAATAGGTCTGGCAGTGGAAAATAAGTTCAATTTTAGATATATTGAGTTTGATGTGACTGGGAAAAACCAAACAGAAGGATTCCTGTAGGCGATTGGGTCAGCAACTTAGGAGAAAACCCTGGGCTGGAGAGATGCGAGTTACTGGCATAAAAATGTTCATTAAGGCTGTGGGAATGGATGAGTGTATCCAAAGAGATCAATTAGGAAGAGAGCCAAAACAAATGTTAGCCAATATTTAAAGAGTACCAAATGAATAAGGAAAATGATCGGAGCATGGTGTGAAATCAGAGAAGCCAACGGCTGATTTTTAGATAAATAAAGAGAATATGTCAAAATCTTCTGAGTGTCCAGGCAAGTGAAAACTTTCCATTGGATTTAATAATGTGAATGGAACATTGGAATAAAATCTAAATAGCAAAACGAGACAGAGTGGATACATGGCTCCTCACAAAGGTGGGTTATCAAGTCAAGAGTGAGATAGGGCTATGGACAGAAAGAGATAGGTTTATGGAAAGATTTTAATAGTATAAGAGAATGAATATGTTTGAATACTGGTGGTAAAGGCACAATACAGAGAACTTTAAGATGGAAAGATATCTTAGCTTCAGCAGAGAGATGTTCATAAAAGAACTTAAGAAATATTTTTTGAAAATAAATAATTTCTGAAAATTGTTATCTGAAGACAAGATGGGTCCAGATTAATTCTTTGTTGATTGTGTGCAAGGTACAACTTTCAAGCAGGATTTGAGTATTTCTGTCCAGTATGCCTTTACAGCACTCTTCACTCTTTCCCTTTTTTTTTTTTTTTTTTAATCTACCTAATCTGTGAGCATGTGAGTGCTTGGGGAATAAAACAATCCATTCGTTTGAGCTTCATCAAAAGAGTTAGAAAAGAAAATCTGCTGCACAAGTTATTATATAATACAATCTCAATACAGAGAGAAATTTTATTGACTCGCTATTGAATTATCCGTACTCCTCTCCTCTTCCATTCTCATGAATAATGGGAAGCTGACTATATTTCAAATAAAAAAAGAGTAATGTGCATTGATACAATGTTGATACACTCTTAATCTCCTTAGGATTTAAATATGAAAATGTTAGCAGGACTGAAAATATTTTTTAGCTTGCAATAGTAGTAATTATAATAATAATAGCAACAACAAAAATCTCTTATTTGTCAAAGAAATTATATCATTGATTCATTATTGTTAAGATATTTTTTTGTATAGAAGTGTATGTTTGTATAACAATTTACCCCTTAGTAATCAATGGCACTCAGTTGAGAGACTGATTATTGAATTTAAGAATCAATATTTAAGCAGGAAAGAGAAGAAAGATATTTGAATGGGAAGAGGATCACTACTTATCTTTTATAATATTATTTTTAATCAATTGAACTTAGTAGTAACTCAGTGTAGGACCATCCAGAATCACTTCTAAGTAAAAACAAATAGCTATTTTACCTTTTGGTTGAGAGTTAAGGAGTTCAAGATTTTTTAGTTCATCTAATCATCAGGGGCTACATAGAATTTAAGTACAGAATATCCATGATAATCCTGCCTTTCAGTGAATTCACTGAGAGAAAAAACCCTAAAACTGTTAAAACATAAAACAATTGCCAGGCAAGATAATATTTCCATTTGTTATAATTATGCTGATGTTCCTCATTGCTCTCTATTGTGAACATCCCTAAAATGCCATCAGGTTTATGACTCTATAAATCTGGAAAATGCCTTACAGTGAAATAATGGTCATCTGTTTCTAAATTAAAATTGTATCATAACACTGAAGGCTTATATCCATAAAGTTGTTAACTCTTATAAGTGAAACATTAAACAAAGGGAAAATCCTTCTTAGATTTGATATTTCTAATATAGGTAGGCACTTAAAGAATGTCAAAAAGGCAGAGAGAATTTTTTTCTTTTCACATTGAAAATTAAATTAAGATGTAGTAGCCCTCTTGATCTGGTCTGGACTGCAAATATGGTTAGAGCACAGTGGGAAAGGGTAAAGAATTCAGTCATTACTTTTAGATTAACAGATGAATAATTTGGGGCAGGCATTTCTGAACAGAGCATACGTAAAATAAATTAATATGTATAAAATAGATAGATACTCTGATCAAGGCCATGTCAGAAGAAAATTGCATTACAACAATTGGACCAGAGAGTCCTGCCAACTGGGCACTTGTTATCCATAGGAAGGCATATGAGCCAACAGAAATATTTCCACACAAACTGTTTGTTGCAAGCAGACGCAATATAAATTTAGCTTCTGAGCATGTCCCTCTGAAGTATAATCTAAGAAAAGATAATAGCTTCCCCAAACCAAAATGTCTCACCTACCCTCCAGCCCTTACCCCCAGTTCACCTGGCATTATATCTGGAAGTACCACTATCTGTATCACTCTAGGGGTTAGGTAAACTGTGTTGCCTCTAAGAAGAAACACATTAATGGTGAATATTTGATTAATTCTTTAATAGACAAAATGGAACAGATATTGTAACACTTGGCACATTTGAATGTGTTCAAGGAATTCAGTACATACTTGTACGTATTGAATCAATGAGTTCCCAGAACAAAGTAGAAAAAGACAAAAACAAAACAAAACAAACAAAAACCAAACACATTGTATGTGATTTCATATTACTGTGTCTGAGATTGAATTTGAGCTACACATTTTGAACCTTTAATTCCCTTTTTGCTTGTGGATCCTTTGGCATGCTCCATATACCCTGCAATTCAGCTCTTTGTGAAATTATATATCATAAAAATAGCTTCTTTGAGATATCACAAGAAGTCCAGTGCCAATCTAAGCAGAGTCCTCCTGTCTTGAATCCCTTACTAATTAGGTGAATCTAGGCAGGACACTTCATCCAGGACAAGAAATTTACTATTTCCTTGTTAAGAGTCATTTTGTTAGTGTCTTTTTTTTTTTCACTTTTTGGTCTTCATCATTATAGTCTATGTTGCAATAAACTTTCTTATGGATATCTTTTTGAGTATCGTGTTACAGTTCCTTCACGAGGTAAGTGTTCCTCCATCTTTTCAGGATACAAATGCTGGATTATGTGCTTCAGCCTTACTAGGCATTGCCAAATGCTTTCTATAATGTGATGATTATATTCACACAAGAAGTATATGAGAGTTTTACTTTTATCCCATATCACCGACATGTGAAATTATGATACTCTTTGATATTTTCCAATCATAAGGGAAGGAACAATTTTAGTGATGTTTTAATTTTCATCTTGCTGATTAGGTTGAGCAAATTTCCTTTAATAGTTCATTTGTCTTCCCATTCCCCAAAATTACCTATATCTATCCCATGCCATTTTTTACACAATTATTCAATTTTTAGTTATATGTAAGAGGTTATATGTAAGAGTTATATGTAGATAGTTATATGTAAGAGGTCTTCCTTTTGTTTATGATAAGAAATTTGCTATTTTTGTTCTTCTATACATTTTTTGTCTTTTTTCCTCTTGCTGATTTCATTTGGTTTTTTTAATCACTGTATAATAATTGTACACATTTATGGGGTACATAGTGATTTTTGGATATTAATACATACAATGTATAGTGATCAGATCAGGGTAATTAGCATATCTATCATCTTAAACATTTATTATTTCTTTGTGCTGAGGACATTCGATATCCTTCTAGCTATTTGAAACTATATATTATTTCTAACTATAGTCATCCTACAGTGGTATAGCACACTAAAACTTATTCTTACTATTCAGCTGTAATTTTGTATCCTTTAACAAATGTCTCTCTATCATTCCCTTGCCCCTACCCTTGCCAGCCTCTAGTAACTCCTGTTCTACTTTTTACTTCTATAAGAACAACTTTTATTAACTTTGTTTGAGTGAGAACATGCAGTGTTTAACTTTCTATTCCTGGCTTATTTCACTTGATACAATGTCCTCCAGTTTCATCCATGTTGCTGTGAATGACAGGATTTCATTCTTTTTTGTGTCTGAATAGTATTGCATTCTGTATACACACCACATTTTCCTCATTAATTCATGTGTTGTTGAACCCCTAGGTTGAGTCCATGCTTTGGCTATTGTGAATAGTAGTGCAATAATCATAGGGGTGCAGGTGATTATTTCCTTTCCTCGGATAAATGCCCACTAGTGGGATTGCTGGATCATGTGCTAGTTCTATTTGTAGTTTTTTGAGGAACTTACATACTTTTCTTCATAGTAATTGTACTAGCTTACATTCCCCTCAACAGTGTATAAGAGTTTCCTTTTCCCTGCATCCTTGCCAGCATTTGTTATTTTTGTGTTTTTTATAATAACTATTCTAACTGGGATGAGATCACTGTGGCTTTGATTTGCATTTCCCTGATGATTAGTGATGTTGAGCAGTTTTCTGGGTTTTTTTTTTTTTTTGGTTTTACATTTAAGTCTTTAACAAATTTTGAATTTTCATATAAGATGAAATGTAGGGGGGCTAGTCTCATTCTTGTGCATGCCAGTATCCGATTTTCCCAGCATCATTTATTGAAGGGACTGTCCTTTCCCTAGTGTTTGTTCTTAGCCCCTTTGTTGAAAATCAGTTGGTTGTATTTACATGAATTTATTTCTGGGCTCTCTATTGTGTTCCAAAAGTCTATGTGTCTGTTTTTATGCCAGTAGCATGATACTTTGGCTATCATAATTTTGTAATATATTTCAAGTCAGGTAGTATATGATGCCTCCATCTTTTGCTTCAGATTGGTTTTCCTATTCAGAGTCTTTTTACTGTGCCATATGAACTTTAGGATTTTTTTTCCTATAACTGTGAAGAATCTCATTGATATTTTGATAGAGATTTCCTTGAATCTGTAGATTGCTTTAGGTAGTATGGTTATTTTAACAATATTAATTCTCCCAATCCTTGAGCATGGCATGCCTTTCCATTTGTTTGCATTCTCTTCAATTTCTTTCATTATTGTTTGTGGTTTTTCTTGAGAGGTCTTTCATCCCTTGATTACATTTATTCCTAGGTATTTAAATTTTTTTAGCTCTTGTAAATAAGCTTGTCTTCTTGATATCTTTTTAACTAGTTTGTTGTTCATTTATAGAAACACTACTGATTTTTCTATGTAGATTTTGTATCCTGCAACTTTACTGAATACCTTTATGAATTTTCAGAGTCTTTTGGTAGAGTGTTTAGGTTTTTCTCTACATAAGATGAAGTCATTTGGCTTTTATTTTTAGCTTTATTACTAGTTTAAATAATTTGATTGTGATTTGCCTTGGTGTAATTTTCTTCATTTTTTTTTTTTGTCATTGTGGTTTGTTTGGCATCTTGGATTTGCAAGTTTATAACTTTCATCAAATTTTATGAATTGTGGCCATAAATTCTTCAAATGGTATGTTCCTCTTTTTTTTCTTTTCTTCAAAATACACCAATTGTCCATATATCAAGTAGCTTGGGGTTGTTCCACAGTTCACTGATGGTTTGTTTAATTTTTTTCAGTGTGTTTTTTTCTGTTTCATTTTGGATGGTTCCCATTTCTGTCTTTAGCAATGTCTTTTGTAATGTTTAATCTGCTGTTTATCTCATGCAGTTTTTATTTCAGACATTGTAGTTTTCATCTCTAGAAATACAATTTAGATCTCCTTTATACCTTGCATGTCTCTTAAGATGTTAAAATATCTTTTATTTTCTGAGCATGTGGAATAAAGTTATGATAATTGTTTAATTCCCCTATCTAATAAATCTATTATGTGCATCATTTCTGACATTGTTTGTTTGACTTATTTTTTTTCCTCTAATTTTGGGGAGTATTTTCTTTTTCATTGAAGGCCTGATCATTTTTAGCTGGATGACAAACATTATAGATTGACCTTATTGGATGCTGGATAATTTGTATTTCTATAAATATTTTTGAATGTTTTTTTCTGAATATAGTTACATTAGTTGTAAAAAAATTTACTCCTTTAGTGTCTTTCTTTTAGTCTTTTAAGTTTGTCATTTTAGGAGAAGGCCTCAGTACAGAGCTAAGCATTCCCTATTTTGAGGCATAACACTTCTGAGTACTCTTCCAGTTGCCTCCTGAATTATGAAGCTTACTATACTGGCTACTGAGGATAGTCATTAAAGAGTTAACTGAACATTTGTGAACTTCACAGATTATTTCTTCTAATCTATTTAGGTGGTTCTTTCTTGACTTTGAGTAGTTTCCTCAGAAGTGTGCATTGATTGAATCAGCTAAATACTGAAGTGAAAACTTTGATACAATGTATGCAGTTGTCTCTTTCTGCTGCTCCTTTTTTCTCTGCAAACTCTGGATATTTTGGCTTACCTGGACTCTGAGCTTAGTCTACTTAACTCAGGGAGACCATCCAGCTCTGCCTTGATCTGTCTTTGTATTATTGCCTGGAAACTTTATTCAGGCATAAGCTGGATCAATCTTAGGGCTCACCTCATTTATTTTCCATCAGGAAGCATTATCCTTTATTGTCTTCTATTCAATGTCTTGAGACATTGTTTCATGCATTTTGTCTATTTTTTATTTATTTTTTAGTCAGATGGGTGAATAGAGTTTCTGCCTTGGCTGAAAGCTCATAGCTGCTTTTCATTCATTGTAATAGTTAGGAGTCAATAAGCCTCATCGAGTCATCTTGACCTCATATCTTCTGAAGTCCATTACTTCTTAAAGTATTGCATCATTTTTCCTCTTATCTACTTCCTATTAACTAGAATGAAAAACACTTTATATTGTTCTTAATTGTATGGAGCTAGAAGTATGACTATTCTTTTGGCAGAATCATTTCTCTTAAAAATTTTATAAACAGAAAATATTTAGAGATTACAAGTCTGATCCTCAGTTTGGCCATTCTACATATGTGATTCCATTTAATAAAATTTTAATAGATCATATTATGTGAGTTTCATTGATTTTTACACATTGCACAAACAGCCCAGGTAACTTGTTCTCAATTTTATCTTTTTGATCTAATTTTTGTTTGAAATTTTGAAAATGATATTCAAGAAAATGCAAAAGTAGTGGCTAAATATTTTTTATATAGGACTGCTTCCTTGCCTCAGAAAATTGCCTTAAGCATGTAACCTTCCAAGAGAGAATTTAATATTCAATACTTTCCAAACTTATTTGACTGTAAAGTTTTTGTTGTTGTTTGAATACATTTAAGTAATATATGTTGAAAAATGTGTCCTTAGCAAATATATCAAATTTATAAAAAAGTATTAATATATGACACTCATTCCAAAAGAATTACCTTAAAGACCTATCATCGTCAGATACTAAGACTGTAACATTTCATTTTTTAACTAACCCAGAAGACTCATGTAAACCAGAATGCTAAATGATTGAAAAATGATTTTATATCTTTCTGCTTTCTCAACTGTATCATTAGTGAAATGTTTTTCAAATTATTGTCAATAATACAATTATACTAATAAAATTAGAATGATTAGCATGAGAATTATAGATACTGAGAAATAGAGTTTTATTTTGTTAGAAAGGAAGCTAAGTTTTTTCATTTTAATATTTTCTATGTTACTGTCAGGTATAAAATTATAATACTTATTGTGAATACAAATATTTGATTTATAATCCAAATGACTTTCCTTTGATGGCTTCTATCTTTATGATAGTTAATATTTGAAAATTTTTCTATTTAATAAGGATTTTAGAGATTAACATTTCTTTTGGTTTATTTTGTGAGTTTCTTTGAATACTTTTGTCTGTTGTTAGTGTTGACATTAGAGACCTTAAATTTTTAGGAATTTTAATTTAGTCATTGATTTGGTTCATCCACTGAATTCAGAAAGTGCCCTACCATTGTTAAATTTTGTAGTAAATATAACTAGACCATTCAATAAATGGGTATTCTGGTTAATTTAGCATTGTCAATAAAACTTCAGAAATATTTTTTAGTCAGGAAATTGGATTATATTTTGTAGGAAATGTATTGTATTTATCTTAATTAAATCTGTTGTTGATGATTAAAGGACATGTCCAGTTTTAGGACCATCTTTTGATTATCAATGAACTCTGAGCAGTATGTTATATGAAGGAATAGAACAGTGGATGAATCTATCTAATTATAGGGCAAAACCTAGAAATGTATTTTGTTGTAGGCCTTGTGATTACACTCTTACCCCTAAATTTGAACGTGGAGAATAAAAAGAAAGTGATTCTGGTTAATTGATGATTCTCTATTATAATTTTGTTCATGGAAGTGTCATTGCACTTTCTTATTATGGTCAATTTTTTAAAAAAATATTGAAAAATGAAAAAATGAATGATGGCTTTTAGTGTTAAACGTTAGTACAAAATGAGAGCTGGATAATTTTCTAGCTGATATGGAGAAAGATCTTGATTATATAATTTTAAAATATATGATAGAAGGAAAAATATAATGGGGAGTAAGGAATCTCTGCATAGAAAATTTATAAATGCATTACATAAAACAAGTTTTGAAGCTTTCTTTCTCATGAGAAAGCCTTTTGAAGAGCTGATATTTGAACAAGGAAACCATATTACTTTTGTATATTTCTGTACTTTTCTCATTTGCTTCATGGCCACAAAAAGCATAGAACTTGGAGATCTATGTTAAAGTGGATTATATCTTTCAGTAGTTGGTTATCTTAATGCTCAATTATAAAAATCCATCTCATTAAAAATTAGTCTTAATTTTTATCCTACTTATATGGATATCAAATTGCACTTATGAAATTTTAATCTATATCATAGAAAATTTGATTTTTTAGAATATTTTAAAAAGTCATTATTACTTAAGAAAATTTGGAAAATTGTTAGTCACATTTTCTTTTATTCTTCTGTGGCTCCCCCCAAAAAATTAAATAAGAATGATTATTTTTTCAACTTCTCAGCTTGGTTTTTAAAATTTCCACAATTCAGGTTTGCTAATTCCCTTCACTGCTCAATGTGGTTTCAGACTACACAATATCAATAAAGCAAAAACTCCTTTATTTATGCACAAATAGTATTCAGTCAATTCTACTCACTACTGAATTTCTGGTACTATCAAATTTCTGATCTATCTTTGTATATTTAGTACATAATTTAAGAATATGATGTTGACTGATTATTCATTATTTTGAAGTACTCATGGACTATACTAATATTAAATTATTTCAAATTGATATAAAGATTGCCTCTAGTTGTTACTATAGCACATTTGCTTTTTTATGGTACAGAGGTTATTACATGTATAGGAATATTATTTTTTAAATTATTTTTGGTATCATAGCTGGTGTATATAATTATATTTCTTTTATATCTATTTTATTACATAAAATAGCAAATTATTTTTCAATTACTCTTTCTATTCTTTTTCTTAACTTTTTATTTTGAAATAGTTCAAATTTGAGGAAAAATTGAAAGAATATTAGAAAAAATTTCTACATGCTATTTTATTTGCATTATCACTCTGTCTCAATACTATATATATATATTTAGCTATGTATTTATTTTATATTCATATAATATGTATTTATATATAATTACTTTCTGTACCAATCGATAACAAGTTATAGACATGATACCCATTATAACTAAAAGACAAGTACACTTCTGTACATTTCCATGCTTGGTTAATATGCTACAACTAGTTGAACGGCCTTGCAAGTGCCTAATGTGCACACCTCTTCCCAATTTCTCTCTGTGATTTCATATGAATATCTTGGAATTGGCCACTGCAGGAGTATTTACACTATGCAAATAAGTAAATGTTACAAATCAGGGCTTCCCCACCACCACCACCTCTGGAGAACTGGTTTACCAGCATACCACTGAAATAATCATCACTTTCAGAAAATTAATATTGCTACAACACTATCATAACCCAGAGATATCATTTAAATAGTGAAGTTCAATAATGTCCCTTAATAGCAATAAAACAAAACAAAACTTGTCTATTAAATACATCTTTTTAAGAGCAGGCACAGTGGCTCTCACCTATAATTCTAGCATTTGGGGAGGCCAAGGCAAGAGGATCACTTGAGGCCAGGAGTTTAAGACCAACTTGGACAACATATGAGACCTCATCTCTATAAAAAATACAAAACATTAGCTGGGGGTAGTGGCTCAAGCCTGTAGCCTCAGCTACTCCGGAGGCTGAGATGGGAGGATCTCTCGAGGCCAGGAGTTCAAGACTGCAGTGATCTGTGATCATCACTGCACTCCAGCCTAGGTGGAAGAGACTGGGTCTTAAAAAAAAAAGAAGTCTCTTTAATATTTCTCCATCTGGAACAGTTTTTAGATTTTCATTGTATTTTGTAACTTTGAAATTTTTAATGAGTATATGTCAATTAATTTTTAGATTTTCTCACAATTTTTGTATATATAATGTTTCTTCATAATTAGATTTAGGTGATGCATTTTTGTCAGGAACTCACAGAAGTAATACTGTATTCTTCTTAATGTGTTGTATCAAGAGGTGTATATAATGTTAATTGGTCCTATAACTGGTGATATTATTAATAACTTTTATTACATGGTTAAGCTGATGTACAAAGGTTTCTAATTCTGCCATTGACACATCAGCATAAGTGACTTGCTTGTACAACTTCCAGGATGGAACACTTAACTGTAATCTAAGACTCTCTGGAGCTCAATCTTTCCTTCTGGCCCAGTGACTAGCAGAGTCATCCTTTTAAAAACATAAGTTGAATTATTTTATTTCTCTCTTCAAAAGTCTTCAATGGTTTTTCTTCTCATTCACAGTGAAAGCCAGAGCCTACCTGACTTGTTTGTCCACTCCATCTCTCACACTGCCCCAGGTTTTCTGTCTTGTTTTTGTGACGTGGCAAGCCCAAGCTCTCCTCCTGGCCTTTGGAATTGCTATTTCCTTTTCTCGGAAGACGTTTTCCTAGATATCCACCCACAAAGGTTGGTCCTTCATTGCTTTTAGCTTCAGACGTCATCCTAATAGAGAGGTCTGCCTTGATCCCTTACATAAAATAGTCATCCTAACCCAACCCTCATTCTCCTCTTTCCCTATTTACCATACTCTGATTTTCCCCTGGTGGCATTTATCACAAACTGGCTTACTTTATATTATTGTTATGTATTTACTTACTGTTTCTCTTATGAGAAACAGTGCCCGTGTGTGTTTGGAGCATACTCTATGCTTAAGGAATATCAGTCTAATGAATAAATTTCTTTTTAATAGGCAGCATATACACTGTTAAAACAACCCCTCGAGTAAGGAAAAAATCTGCATTGCATTTAACTATATTTCATTAAAAGCTGATACATAATTCAGTATGTTAATAATATACAAAATTCTCAAAATGCAAGTTAAATTTTATTTTATGTCAATAAAATATAATTTAATTTTCTAAAAAAATCATACTTAAATTATGTTTTTAAGTAGCTAGCATTACAATATTTTTTATAATACAGTCTTTTAAAATTCCACTGAAAATGTCCTATATTTATTTGCCTACTTAATTAAATACTCTTCTATAGTTTATATCAACACATAAAGTAGTATTTGCAGAGTGCAGAAAAGTAGTCAGTTTTGTTTGTTTTGCTTTTCTTGGTTCCTTGTCTCTCTAGTTCCTCTTTCCTCTGCTGACTCTATGCATAAAAATAGCATCAACATGGTAAAGCTTCTCAGGGGTTATTATACCACAAGGCTTTGACTTTAGAACATATTATTACAACTGTAAAACACAAATTTCCTGCTTATTGATGGGCATTACTGAAGAGCAGATAACAACTATTGTCTATGTACATTTATCTCTTATCTGGAGCATAAGTAAATAAAATTAATCAATCTTCTATTGTCACTTTGTTCATAATTTTCCATTGTCAGTAGCTTCTGAAACTTTTAAAACCTTAAAAACTCTTTCAATCAAGTCATAATCCCTTATCAATTTATGTTTAACCTTACATTCATGAGAACTTTATTTTCTAATTTCAACAAAATTGTATTTATATTCTCTCCCATCCTTCCGTAGGGATGGGAGAGAATACATAGCAAATACAATATAGTTTGTGTATTTCCCTTGCTCCAAAAATCTTCTGTTATCTCTGAAGATAATCATTGTATGTCAATCACCTTCAAATTTTTTATAGACATACCAAAATATAACACTCTCAGTGAAACTCTAGAGCTTTGAGTTGTGCCCCAGGGCTTAATCCTTGGACCTCTATTCTGCCCTTTGGTGATCTTGATACTAGTCTCATAGTCTTAAATATCATCTACATACTTTTAATTTTCAAATTTTGGATCCAGGGTCCAAACGTCTATCCTGAATCACTGGACTTATTTCTCCAACTGACAATCAAAACCCTCTACTTTGGTGAATTAGAGACATCACAAACTTAACATGTTCAATACTAAACTACTGGTTTTGCCTCCAAAACTTTATTCATAACTTTCCCCATTTCAGCTTATGATAATATTATTCTTTTATTTGTTCAGACTTAGCTCCTTCTTACTCTTTCTCTATACCCCACATCCAAAATTTCACAAATTACTATAAATTTAGTGGCTTAAAATAGCACATATATATCATCTTACAGTCCTGAAAGTCAGAGGTCCAAAATGGCTTTCATTGGGAAAAATTCAAAATGTTGTCACAGCTTTATTTTTCTGGAAAATCTAGGGGACAATCCATTTCCTTTAATTTTCTAACTTCTAGAGGTTGCTTGCTCTTTTTTGTTCATGGCCCCTTCCTCCACCTTCAAAACCAACAGTATAGCATCTTCAAATTTCTCTCTCTTTTGAACATCAGCTTCTATTGTTATCCCTCCATATCTGACTCTGACCCTCTTGCCTGTCTCTTATGAGAATTCTTGTGATTAAACTGGCCCACCAGGATAATCTAGATAATCCCACCATCTCGAGAGTCTTAATTAAATACATCTGGAAGGTCCTGCTTGCTATATAAAGCAACATATTCATAGTGGAGTAGGGCATGGACATCTTGGTGAAGAGGCATTATTCTACCTACCACATGCTCTCTCTTTATCCCTCATATCGAATATGTCAGCTTGACCTATTTACTCTATATTAAAAATACACACAGATATATATATATATAAAATCCAATTGCCTCTCACTCTCTGCGCTGCTAATACCTTAGTCCTTGATGCTACTGTCTATTACCTGGAGTACTAATATAACTTTTTAATGTGACTCCTTGATTTTTCTACCAGAAAGTAAAGTGATTCTGTTACAACAAAAATCTGACTGTTTGAAAACCTTCCAAAGACTTCAAGTATTTATTGCAAGTTTCTACAAGATCTTTCCCTGTACCTCTCTATTCTTTGAACTTATTCTTGTCACTTCTCAATCAGTTTTTAGCACACTGGTTTTTTTTGTTGTTATTTTTATAGAATTCCAAGTATAACCTCTCGTGGGGCCTGTACACTGCCTGTTTTCTCTACTTGTATAATTCTCACTCCAGATATCCACAAGGCTAACTCTTAAACTTCCTTCAAGTCTTTTCACAAATATTTCCTTCTCAATGAGGCTTCATTTCAACTCCCAATTAAAAGCCACAATCAACTTCCCCAGGCCCACCATACACTTGATTCAACTTCTTATGCTTTATTGTTCATCCTAGCACTTATCACCTTCTAACATACCATATAATTTGGGGTGTTTGTTTTCTGCTTCTTTCTAATATAATCTAAGCTCCTTAAGATCAGAAATTTTTAAATTGCATGTGTTTGTGTGTGTGTGTGTTCTATTCATGGATACATCACAAGTACTACAATAGTATCTGGCACATAACAAATTTAAACAAATATTAGTTAATCAAATTCATTCTTCTTGAGTGGTGCTTATCTAATGACAATGGAATATAGTTGTGCAATGACTGTTTATATGTTCAATTATGATGAAAGTAAAAGGCAACCCATGCCTTGGCCTCACTGGGATCAATTTCTATCCCTGTGGCTTCCAATCCCAGGCCCCGGACCAGTACTGGTCTGTGGTCTGTTAGGGACCAGGCTGCAGAGAGCTTCACTGCCCCACTCTTGCCCACCATCCCCTGTCCATGGAAAAATTGTCTTCCATGAAAATCAAGAAGGGAGACACGCACAGCAAGAAGTGAATGATGGGTGAGCCAGCAAAGCTTTGTATTTACAGATGCTCCCCATCTCTCACATGGCTGCCTGAGCTCTGCCTCTCCCCCTCGCCCTTCTGTCTACCCTCTACCTCCACCATGGAAAAACTATCTTCTATGAAACCAATCCCTGATGGTAAAAATTTGGGGATTGCTGCTCTATCCAACCAGCAGCTTGAACAAGCTATTTTTGCCTCTCTATAGACAACAAATGGTTTTACATATATATGGAAATAAGTAGACAAGCATGGAAGAGTAAATAAGTTGTCTATTACTATTGTTATTAATTTCTGGTGTCCTAATTTTCCCCAAATTTCCTGTCATGATTTTGTGAAATTTCTTTAGAGGGAAAATAATTGCATGTAATTATCTAAATAAACTAAAGAATTTACATATAATCACTGAATGTCAAATCTAGAAGGTTAACTAAAAATTAGTTTTGCAAACAAAGAAGCTAAGACCAAGAGAGTTGACATTACTTTCCTAGGGCTATGAATTCATTAAGTGGTAGAGTTGGCCTAGCCCACCAACCTTTCTACTTTGATCTTTCTGCTACAACACTCTTTGTGGCAATTAGGATACTTACCAAATGTTTTATGGATCCTCAGTCTAACTAAGTACAATTACAACCACAAGCAAATCTTTTAGGCAAACAGATATAGAAAATATCTTCATGGAAATAATCAAGGGGAAAAGTTTAATCATGTTGGCTATAGTTATCTACAAATGTAAAGACAAATTTGTATGATTTCTTTAAATTGTTCAGATTGTTCAATTAGTTTATTTTACAAGTATGAATTTGACATTTGTTTTCACACGTGTGGCTCTTGGTTCTATTCATTCACTAATTCATTCAATTAAACAAATATATATTTTAGTAATGACATTTACGATTTTGAATTGTGGTCCCAGGATTAGTGAAGAACCAGAGGAAAAAGAGTTGAGTTCATATAATTAGTTCATATCATTTAGTCTTAGGGGATATAAACTTATATGCATATGAGGGTCAAGGAGGGAACATAAATCCATGGAGGAGACCCAGGCACATGTGCATATATATGTAAAATCTGCCATGCTGTAACCAAGCTCAGCATTGCCTAGCTATTCTACCCTTTATATTGGTTCCTGGTTCTTAAATTGAAATAAAAGTTTTAAAATGCATAGAAACTTAAAAATGTACAGAGCTTAAACATGTACAACCACTTAATCACACCCCTATCTATATACAGAATATTTCTGTCACACCAGCAAGTACTCTGTGTACTTTCCAAATCAATTCCTCCCACTCACAGATAATTCCTATGCTGATTTTGATCTGTACAGATTAGTTTTATTTGATGAAATTCATATAAATGGAATCATACATTATGTACCCTTATATGACTGATTTCTTTTCTTTTTTTTATTTCAGCTTATTATGGGGGTACAAAAGTTCAGGTTATATATATTGCCCATGCCCCCCCAAATCCCCCCGAGTCAGAGCTTCAAGCGTATCCATTCCCCAGACAGTGCACATCGCACTCATCATGTAGGTATACACCCATCCCTTTCATTGATATGTGCTTTAGAATCAACCATGCAGTCGTGTGCATCAATAATTTGTTTCATTTTATTGCTGAGTAGTATCCCATTGTATGAACATACCATAATTTATCCATTGCCTTTTTTAATGGGCATTTAATTTGTTTCCAGTCTTTGATCATTATGAATAAAACTGCTGCAAATATTTTTGTCTTATAGGTATATGTTTTCATTTTCTTGAATAAATAGGAGTAAATTGCTGGGTGAGAGGAAAATTCTCTTTTCCAAAGTGGTTGGAGTATTTCACATGAGTCATATTCTTGCCCATATTTGCATTTCTAGGCATTTTCGTTTTAGTCATTCTAACTGGAGTGAAACATAGCTTAAATTACATTTTTTGATGATTAATTAGGTTGTACATTTTTTTTCTGTGTTCATTGGCCTTTCATACAATCTTTTGTTCACTTTTAGTTGGGTCGATTCTCTTTTCCTCATTGACTTAGGAGTCTTTTGTGTGTTCCAACTGTAAGTCATTTGCCAGATATATGCCTTACAAATATTTTTTTCCAGTCTATGGCTTTCCTGTGCATTTTCTCAATGTTGTCTTTTAATAATAAAACACTTTTATTTCTTTTAAATATTGATAAAGTCTAACTTACCGATTTTTTTTTTACAATTAGTACTTTTATTGTTCTGACCAAAATATGTTTTCCAAGTGTGTTTACATATTCTTTTATGTTTTCCTTTAGAAGCTTTAAAGTTTTATTAATAACTTTTTGTGTTTAGGATTATGACCCATCTCAAGAATTGTTAAAAAATTATATGAGGTGGAAGTAACCAAAGTTATTTTCTTTTTCAATATGTCTTTCTATTTACCAGTACCATTTGGTGATGAAATTCTCTTTTGTCTCATTTAATTGTTTTTTTCCTTTTTGAAAATTATCCATACTGCTGATAAGATAAGTTGATTTTTAAAATATTGTGCCAGCCAAACAAAATGGCTATATCTGGCTCAATTTCACCAGTATGCAATTTTTACTTTAAAGGAATGAAAAAGTAACTTGCCTCTTTTAAGTTTTTATTTTGTATCAAGTATGATATTAGCCATCTTATGAAACTTATCTTACTAAATTAAAAAAAGATTTCAAATTGTTTTTTAATTATATTAATTAAAATCTTTGCATAACAGTTTGGTTAATTTTTGTTAACCAGTTTTATTGAAGTATAATTGACATATAATGAAATTCACCAATTTTATGAAGGATTTTATGAGTTTTGAATAATCTAAACAGTCATATAATACCAATGTGATAGATAAATTTCTATTACTCCCTAAACTTTTTTCATGTCCACTTGCAGTCAGCTCATGCTCTGATACCCAAACATACACAGTCAGCCACAGGCAACTAACTACTAATCGTTTTTTGTCAATATATTTTTGCTTTTGTTTAAATAAAAATCATACAATGTGAATTTTTTTGTGGTTGGCTTTTTTCACTTAGCATAATGATTTTGTGGTTCATTTGGGTTGTAGGTATGAGCACTTTATTCTGTTTAACTACTCAGTAGTATTCCATAGTATGGATATAACACAATTTATTTATCATTGGTGAATTCTTTAGCCTGAGATGTTATTAGAACACGCAATTTCAATCTATTAACATAATTTGGTGATTTTATGTCTATTTTATTCTAAATAAATTTGCTTTCAGTTATAACCATAAATTCAGTTATATAAGAATATGAGATGAGAGAAGTTAAAGTTCCAAATATCCAGGCTGAGAATTTTTAAGAAGGCAACAACTCCATGAAATGTTTGCCAGCATTACGGAAGTGATCACAATGACATACATGAAGATCGACTTCTGATTAATGGGAAAGATTTGGTTTTAAATATTTTAGCTTATATCAAATTATTTTATTATTAATTATTTTTATTAGTTTTTCTAGAAAAGGATAGCTTTGAGATGTGATAATGTTTTTCTGAGTTTCTAGAAAAATGAATCAATCATGATTATTAGGATTTAAAACCAGGAAGTAGACATTGTGGGGAAATATTCAAATCTATAAAAGCAAATTAAAAGGATACCTGAGTTAAAGCAGAACTTTTACACAAATAAAGAGCAAACAGAAAGGAAGAAAGATAAAATAATAATGTGAATAAAAACATGTAGAGAGAGCAAAGGAAGTAATAATAATACATGAATTGTTTAAAAAAATAAATTGAGACCCCTTCACAAGGCTGTGAATAGAAAAAAAACCCTAAGTGTTATATATCCCAAAGTCATTATTTCAAATTTTTGGCTTAGATATATAGAGAAAATATACAAAAATGCCATTGGGAGATATTCTACTACTTCATGTAACAGTGTTTATGAAGAAATTTAAGATCAATTAATTTTTGGAGTTTGGAGTGATGTCAGTAAGATGGCAAGAATAGGAGATTCCCCACTCAGCAACAATAATTTGACATATCCCTCTACAGCAACAATAATTTGACAGCCAGTCATAGCTTTGAGGGAACTTTTAGATTCAGATAAGAGGTTTCAAAATCCTTTTGAAGCCCAAACAAGAAGAGCAGTTTGGAGAGGACAGACACATGCCCAGGTGGCAGGCTCACTGACCATGGACCCAGCTCCAGTCTCAGAAATGACTCCCTCTCCTGGTGGTCTCAGCTATAGCCCCATTTGGCCTTGGTTGTGCCACCAGAACCATCTGACAAGGGACCTGAAGGAGTTACTCCCACTCATGCCTCAGGCATCAGGACCACTGACCTAAGTCCTGGCTATGGATCTTGAAGCAGTTCTGCAGCCCAGCTTCATCCTCTCCCAGTCATGGCCCAGGAGCACTCCTGCCCACCATGGATCCACTGGGACACACTCCTATCTGTGGCTTCAGAGTCAGGCCTGGGGGCCTCAGTCTCAGCTCTGGACCCTAACGCAGCCCTGTGACTTGATTCCAGCCACTCTCATACACAGTCCAGGGCCAGTTCTGCCCTCACATGGATACACCTAATGATTCAATATTATCCCACCCCCAGTAACCCAGAGGGAGTCACATCCATCTACACATCTGGTAACAGACTTGCCATCTGCAGACCCTGAAGAAGTATATCCTCATCCTAGCACCCACACTACTAATCATTGTCCTGGAGGCAGCTCAGTTCTCCAAGGGACCAGATGGGATTCATGTCACTCAAGTCCCTGGTAATAGGCCTGCCAACAGTGGAGTTCACTGTAGACCCAGTCATGTGGCCTGATTCAAGCCCCACCTGACTGCAATTTTAGAGGCAATCCAATCAGCTCAGAGACTAAATAGGAAAAGGTCTTTACCTGCCAAAACAAATTTATAAAGATCAGAAGAGATATTTGTTTCTTCAAATGCACAGACCAATGCCAGGCTACATGAATAGCAAACAATCAGGCAAACATGACACCACCAAAAGAAACTAATGAAGCTCCAATAGCCAACAACAAAGAAATGGATATCTAAGAGTTGCCTGACATAGAATTTAAAATAATTATCTTAGTAGCTCAATGAGATGCAAGAAAATATGTATACAAGTAAATAAAATTGGGGAAACAATACATGAACAAAGTGAGAAATTTAATAAAGAAATAGAAATTATAAATAGAACCAAACAGAAATCCTGGTGCTAAAGAATACAATGACAGAACTGAAAAATTCAATAGAGGGCCTACATGGTAGAGTTGATCATGTAGAAGAAAGAACTAGTGAACTTAAATTAGTCAGTTAGAGGAATGAAAAGAAAAAGAATGAAAAAAGTGCAGAAAATACAAGGAGTCTGTGGGACACCATCAAGCATATAAATATATGAATTATGGAAGTCTCAGAAGGAAAAGAGATAAAGAGAGAAGCAGAAAGTTTATTTAAATAAATAGTATCTGGGCCGGGCGTGGTGGCTCATGCCTGTAATCCTAGCACTCTGGGAGGCCGAGGCAGGTGGATCGCTCAAGGTCAGGAGTTC